>CM055834.1:25553024-25574715 GCA_029582265.1 Zoroaster sp. YZ-2022 | reverse complement strand
GTGGGACCTTTAGTCGTTCTCTTCATAGCCCAGGTGCGTAACACCTGGTTTGACAATCATGATTGCTCAAGGGGTATGTGATGATTTTTAATTAGCAGCTCGTGATGTAATTTTGAACCATTACAATTTATGCTAAATTCAAAACAAGTGGTAAAGTTTCTATTGTGTCTCGAGTATATATAAAAATAAAAATAATCTTAACCTCGTCTTTGCAAGTGTTGTTAAACTTGAATCATTCATATTAATATTATTTCCATTAAATTGATTTAACTTTAGGGTAGCCTAAAAATAAAATGGAGGATGTCATTAGTCATGTTAAGCCAGGCATTGCAAGGCTTATGTATCTGATAATACTTTTTATAGTATTTAAAAAAATTGACTTCAGCCATCAGAACACACCCCTTGTTAACTAACAGATATCACAGTTATTTGTTTTATACACTAGCAGTAATATAACTGAGTAATTAATGTAGTGAAACGCTTTGGAGCGTAAGGGGGTCATTCCACGCCAAACAATCCAATAAATGTACAGGATAACTTGTTGATATTCTTCGATCATTTCACCGCCAGTTTTATTATCTTCCAATCTCCCAAGATCAATCCTTCACCCAAAAAGTCCTCTCCCCTTCACCTTGTCACTTTTTCCAACTCTCTTCTGCGTCTTTTCCCCAAACTCACCCTTTCCCCACCCTCCTTTGACCTCCCTCTCATTCTTCCCATCCACGGGCTCCCCATGACAGCGCCCTACTCCGTGGCTAGGAGAACGCCAACACTAGAAGCTCACATACGCACAAATTCCCCCTACTTTTTAATGATCTACTCCCTGGAATCGATTTCTTCGACCTTTCAAACTGGTACCAGTTTTGTTTAACAAAACAAAGATTTTCATGCAAAGTGTAGAACATTAATAAAAAAGTTAACTGCCACCAAATGCCTTTTAGTCTCTTTACTAAAACAACTTTTAGAAATTCCACCAGCCAACCCTGTATTTGTCAATACAAATAAAATAAGAACTTCACCACCAAACCGCTAAATTCAAAGAATTTCAAAAGCTGTCGGAGTGATCAGTCTCATACTGCACCATCCCTAATGCTGAGTTGAGGTGCCGCATGGGCCCAAGTTGTGGCGTGCAGCATGCTTTTAGTCCCCGATGGTGCCACACCCACCATCCATCCTCTACGAAAGTTGCACACTCCAACATCTTGTTAAAAATCTCAACCCTCTCATTAAACATTTCTAGTGAGACCTGATCATTCCTAAGTCCGCCAGTGCGAGGTAGCACCGGTAGAATACTACTGCTCTGGATGTACACCCCTATTTGGGAAGATCTCCAACAAATTTACATAGTGGGTACATGTACTTTACTAGGACTTGATACCTTCGAACACAGGTGCATTAGATCCCAAATCAACTACAAGTTGTAATCATAGTCGCATGAATCTTCTCAACTCTGTGAGATAACGACCTGGGTTTTCCTGAATCCTGTGTAATGTGGTGAGCCGCGCCCTCCCCAAGACAGATTACTGGAACCAATGCTCGCTACGCTGCAACTGCGTACTCATACACAAACCGTCAGCCCCTTTCTTAATCTTTTACACAAACTATGCCCAAATAATACAAAACCACCCATACAGCCCCTTGAGTGCCCTTGGTAGGTGGTGGTTGCTCTGTGGAGAGCTGGATAACCCCAAATCTTCCAAAACAAAACACCACCACACGGCTTCCTGCAAACCTGGTAAGAATATTGACAACAAAAGATTTGTTAAAGGTACAAATTTTTGTTGAGTAAGTTTCTACATTTTACACACCATAAGCAGGACTGGTTCCTCCCGGTTTGTATTCACTGCCCGAGGAAGACTGGATACTCAAGCCTCTTCCAATACCTAGTAGATCCACAACACACAAGGAACCCAGGACTGCCCGTCTCTAAAACTAGTCATTACTGGACTTGGGTAAAAAGAAAAGACTGAATTATAGTCCAGAAAACCTGGTAACCATCCAGGTTGAATGCGGCCATGTAGAACAGGACATAAAAACAAAATCCTAGAACATTACATTTTACAATGCCCGTGACACACGTGCACACAGAAGAACAAACAACCCATTGCAGACTACGAAATTCGCGTGAATTAAAAAGGATCACCAAAGTTAATTCAGACCGGTATCAGCAGGAAGCCAAGGTCAGGTTTGCTCACAGGAAGGCTGGATACCCCAAGCCACTTCCACAGAACACACCTGAAACCATGACCACTACTAAGTGAACACACTCTGAATATTACTTTAATGTTGAGCGAGGCAGTCTGTGCGGTTACCATGCATCCCTTTTGTGGTTCTCTGTGATCGCCTGGGTTGAACCATTCCAACAAATCCATAGAGGCCTCCCCTACTATTTCAGGGTCTACCACTTTATCAACTCCATTTGAGTTTGGAATGCTAGCCTTAGTAATGACCAGGTCCCATTCTGAACTGTCGGAGGAGTCACTTTCATCACCTGGCTCTGTCACCGCTAAAGGGTCTAATCGTAGTATTTACGACTTAGTTTTCTCTGGTCCACCGTTAACTGGGCGATTCGATAAAACATCATTTGTTCGTTTCTCCACAACACAGTATACTGAATCTCTGTCGTACATTCTCTAATTTATCCCCCTTGAAAGCACATTTCTACCTTAGGGCACCATGACCCTACCGGCAATGGCACAGCATTGGCCTTGGCATTGTGAGCCACTTCATTCTGATGAGCCCTCCGCCTCCATCCGCTTCCTCACCAGGACACCTGCTCTTTCAACAACTCTGATTGCTGCCTAACAAAATCCTGATCCCAATTTATATCAATGCCCCAGAATCTGGTCTAGAGGAATCAAAGGTTCTCTCCCAAACATCAGTGTAAATGGCGCCTACACCTGTAGTACAATGGGGTAGAATTATATACGAATACACATGCAGAAAATCCGCCACTTGCTGCGCTCTGTCTCACTGAACGATTTGATCAATCCGAACAACGCATTTACTGAATCGCTTCTGCCTGAGCATTCCTTCAGGGTGATACGGCGTCGTTCGCGACTTCTTAATGCCATACAGCGCACACAATTCACGCACAATCTCCCCCTCAAAAATTTATGCCTTAATTGCTGTGCAATCTGTTCGGTATTCTAAACCGTGTAAACCAATTATCCCGCAGTGCTCTGGCTACAGTCTGTGCCGTTTGGTCCCTTCAAGGTACTGCCTGCACGCACTTGGTGTAAACGTCGGCCATGACCAACACATTTTCGTATCCCCACGCCCTCTATCGACCTTCACAAAGTCAACAGCTAGAACTTCCAAGGGTCTAAACGCCATTAAATGACGCATTGGAACCCTGGGAACTGGTTCAGACACCTTTGCCCTGACACAACGCTCACATTTCGGATATGGGCTCTGACATCAGAAGCCATTTTAGCCAATAAACCCGCCTCCTGAGAGAAGAGAACACGAGCGGGTTACTCCTTGATGTCCCCATCCTCATGACAACCCTCAATAGCCTTAAAGCGGATGCCTTCAGGCAAGAGTATTCTGAAAACACCTCCCCAAGAACTGGATCTTCCACTCTCGACAAAGAACCCCGCCCTTTTGAACAAAGCGGGACCACTGCCATAACCAGCGTCTTAACTCTGGTGAGTCATTCGCTCCAGGAATCACCTCCCTGGTGACCATCGCTGTCCCAACGTTTCCCAAATAGTACCTAACACTGGATCCGATGGTTTGCAGAACTGCCATTTGGTCTGATGACCAGGATGGGAATACCCCGGAGGACCTGCACCGGTGCTTGCTTTACAACTCGATGCACACATTACATGCTCCAATCAGCAATGGAAATGGCGTAGAATGGGTTTTCTTAAGAAATATTCCGCCACTGCCTCCACCGAGCAGTGCCCAGGTACCGACTCAACGCATCTGCGCACCTGTTGCTGCTCCCGATCTATATACGATGTCAAAATTGAACGCCGCCAGTTGAGCTGCCCACCTCATTTCGCTAGCCCCAGCTTGGCTGTGTTTAGGTGCGACAGTGGATTATTATCAGTTAAGACTGTAAATGTTCCCCAACCAAATAATCCCTGAACTTATCCACAACTGCCCACTTCAAACCCAGAAGTTCTAACTTGAAGGAGCTAAATTTGGGTACTTCAACTCTGCACCTCATAAGCCCCTACTACATAAGCGATCGGATGCAGTCTCCCCTCCTCATCTTTCTGCCCCAAACAAGCACCAAGCCCCTTTAATGACGCATCTACTTCCAGCACGAATGGCTGTCTAAAGTCAGGGTATTTCAGCACGAGTTTGCACTAACACTGGTTTTAGTTTGTCGAACGCAGTCTGTGCCTCGAATTCCAAGCAAACTTATCAATGGGTTTATGTTTCCCCCTTAGTGATTGCAGGTAAAATAGCATGAAGCGGGCTGCTATCTTTTGCGGCTTGCCGCTGACAAAACGCCGATAATAACCCGCCAGTCCCATGAACGAACGTAATTCAGCTGCTCATGGAACAGGCCAGTCCTCTATGCGTCGGATTTTGTCTTTATCAACTGAGATTCCCTTGGCACTGACAACATGGCCCTAGATAGGCAACTTCACTGCGGAAGAGACTGCACTTTTTGCCCTTAACCTTCAGTCCAAATTCTGCAAGTTTTGACAAAACCTTGTCCAACCTCTTCAAGTGTTCTTCTAATGAAGAAGAATACACGCAATATATCGCCTAGATATATCAATAACTCAGACAAATTCATGTCCCCAAGACACTGCTCCATTACCCTCTGGAACGTACTTGGTGCATTTGCCAACCCAAAGGGCATTCGAAAGTAAGCTCAGTAAAGCCCAAAGGGCACTCAAATGCAGTCTTCTACAGAACTGGGATCCATGGCCACCTGGTGGTAAACCATGCTAAGTCAAGAGCCGAAAAATATTTAGCGCCCTGTAAAGCCTCTAACGACTCTTCGATACGCTGACAAGGGAAAGAGTCACGAACACCCTTTGCATTTAATTTCCTGTAGTCTACGACGCTTTGAGGCGCA
Source organism: Zoroaster sp. YZ-2022 (assembly GCA_029582265.1). Classification (NCBI taxonomy): domain Eukaryota; kingdom Metazoa; phylum Echinodermata; class Asteroidea; order Forcipulatida; family Zoroasteridae; genus Zoroaster; species Zoroaster sp. YZ-2022. The sequence continues at coordinate 25,569,671 of CM055834.1, read as the reverse complement.
AGGGACCCATCCCGCTTTTCACCAGTACAATTGCACTCGCACGGGACTCTCACTGCGCCCTAATGATTCCTGATCAACAACTTTTGCAAGAGCGCTAACTTCCTGAACACAGTGGGGGAATTCTGCGGTATGGTTCACTGATTGGGCGGTTGTCGATTGTGTTGATCTTGTGAGGTATTTTGTCACAATAACCAACATCAAACTCATCTTCGAAAAAGACTGAATCATGCTTCTGGATAAGTTTCACAACTTGTTCCTTTTGATCCTCATTCAGGAAAGACGACTCCAAACTCAACCCTGGAGGTAGTTCATAATTCTCACCATTTGAAAAATGTGAACACCTCTTTAGGCACTCCTCCTACCCCTCTCCTTGAGTCAGGCTTAGAGAGCTCCCCTTCAAGTCCACAGTTTCTTCAACCAACACATGATTGACATGTACCTCGATACCATCGGACGAGGATTCCAACCCAATGCAGTTTGACATGGATGCTTCAATAACTGAAGCTAATTTCAGTATAAGGGGAATTACCCAAGACTGTGTCCCCAAATTAGCCACCAACACCTTTACTGTCTTTCCATTTGTTACTTGACAAGAGTCAAACACCCTGGTCAAGAAAGCACTTAGATTATTAACCCCCTCAGGATGTGCATCTGATTTCATGCTCTCAACAATAACCACTTTGTTCCTAAGGACATGCACATGATCTCTAATGTAACAGTGTACTGTCATTACCTGCCTAGGGCGAATAGTTATTCCATGCCTACCAGTGCGTGCAGCCAATGGCATGACCTGCGACCCCTGAACCCTTTGTTTATTCGGATGAGGTTGTGCCCTTGAAAGCCGATACCATTGGAGGGCCACATTCCAAGCCTCAGTATAATTCTGCCCCTGTTCTACTACCATCTTTCAGCAGTTCCAGGACATTACATCCCAACAGTATTGGACTTTTCTTTTGAATTCAACAACCCTTCATTGCATGAATCTTTCACCACCAAAAAGTGCGCCTCAACAGTTTTGTGAAAAACAGTGAGAGGAGCGAACGTATGTACCCAGCGATTGGAACCTCCAACCCCGCCACCGTACACCTCAAGGTAAGTCCCCAGCGGCTTCAGCCCGCTCAGTTTGTCTGCCAGATGTTCCTGATAAAGAGGCACTTATGAGGGGACGTTTCGGCGCCTGTATCTAAAACACATGTGACTGGTACCCCAGCCAATATGACTTCAGCCTTAGGGCTCTCCTTAACTAAACTAGCTAACAACTCATCCGCAGATAGGTCAGGCGCGTAACCCCTCATTACATGATCTCACACTGGACTTGGGCCTTGTTTGACCCTCCCCACCACCCGTCAAGAGGGCGATGGAGGCAGTTAGTTTAACTGCTCTTTCCCTCCAGTTGTCCCTGTACCATCTGGTGCCCCGATAAACTGTTGAGCTTCCTGTGGTTTCTCACCAGGAGGACATTGTGATCTAATATGACCAGGCTCCTTACAGTTGTAACAAATCACTGATGATTTGGTTACACCTCCTGGACACCCTCTCGGTACAGATTGATTTTGCGCTTGCGTCTTGGCAGTATGCACTGCATTAAGAACGTAAGTTGTTCCTGCTGCTTGTTGAGTTGTACCTGCATATCCCCCATAGATTTCATCATCGCTGAATATTGCTGCTGCATAGGGTCCACACACCGCTGCACATGTAATCTTTGTACTGACATTTGCCTTTGACTCGTCAACATCAACACTCGCTCCCATAAATGAGGCCTCAACTGGCGGACTTGGCCATGCTTGACCCTGGTTGAGTTTTCATAATCCTTGAACAATTCAAAGGCCTTGTCCCGAAATTGGTTGAAACTTTGACTTGTGTCAGCCAGCTGGAGCCTTTTCAGCTCAAAGCGTGCACTCTGACCCCGCGCCCCAGCCACAAACTGCCCTATCAGGGTTTTATCTCTCAAACTCTTTAGCAATTCCCTTTCCCCTTCAGGAGCAATGCGCAAAATTCTGTCATAGAGCCTCAACAAGCCACGGGAGAATTCCATAAGGTTCTCATCTTCGACTTGTCCCCTCTCGAAAAACGCCTTTTGCAGTGATTGCAAAGTTTCCCCTCTCCCAAACTGGTTATGCAGTAGCTTTACCAGAAGAGAATAGTCAGACGTGACATCCTCTCGGCTTTTAACTTCAATACGAGCAGACCCCGCTAAATGATCCACCACAACCTGAGCCTTATCCTTTTCTGGGATGTTACATTGTCGACAATAAATGTCAACCTCATCCAACCACTCTTTGAGGGTTGGGTCTACAGAACTCACTGGCTTCCCCTTGAACCTATCGAGCTTAATTGGCCTTTCCCTGGTACCACTGCTCTGCTTCAATGCATCAGAAAGGTACGACACTAGCTGTACCAACGCACCTTCCTCCGAGGTAGCCATATTGCATATTATTACTCTAGCTAAGTAAATAAAACTACCACTACCACACAGACCGTCCCCAAAAAAAACTATGAATGCAAAACAACTACAGGCAATCTACACGCATACGTGTGTCACCTCGATGTACATGTACCTTAGGCCTAATAAGATATACAAAGTTAAACAATATATCATACAATCAAAATGCACAATAAAATTACTGCATAATCTTGTGCAATATCACGTGCTGTACATGTGATGTAATGTTCCAAATTGTTCATCAAAACTAATCATTTATCATGGCAGCTCCTAGCTGATCCTACCAACTGGTCTTGTCTCTCCTTGACAACTGCCCTTTCACGTTGCTTGTGGTCCTGCCAGCAGTACTGCCACAAATAGCCTTCTGAGTTCTGGATGATCGCCGACACTTGATAGTTTAGTGGCACCCTGCGTGCCCTCAGCCAAGTCCAAGCCGACGGTAACTCGATGTGGTCGTGTCAATCCCCAGTTATCCTCCGCCGGAACTCTCGACGAATGTGCGAAACCACTGCACGCACAAAAACTGTCTTGGATGGACACAGAATAGGTTACTTCACGTTCAGTCCACTAACAGTACACAGCACTCGGTGTACCACCAAAGCAATGGCGACAGTCCACTTGTGTAACACACGGCATGAAACGGCACTCCAGCACCATCAAAATTTTACATGACCCCATCCGTGTTACCATTTGTAGTGAAACGCTTTGGAGCGTAAGGGGGTCATTCCACGCCAAACAATCCAATAAATGTACAGGATAACTTGTTGATATTCTTCGATCATTTCACCGCCAGTTTTATTATCTTCCTCCAATCTCCCAAGATCAACTCTTCACCCAAAAGTCCCTCGCCCTTCACCTTGTCACTTTTCCAACTCTCTTCCCCCGTCTTTTCCCCAAAACCTTCCACCCTCACCTTTGACCTCCCTCTCCATTCTTCCCATCCACGGGCTCCCCATGACAGCGCCCTCTCGTGGCTAGGAACGCCAACACTAGAAGCTCACATACCACATTAAAAACAAAATAATGAAGAACAAACCTTGTAGTTTTGCTAAGTTAAATCATGGAGGTAAAAATATTTTTACCTCCATGGTTAAATCAGTCACATCTTTCAGTTTGCCTAGTTCGTTTTGGTGTTACTTCCTTGTACTGGTACTTGTCAATAGAGGGCGGTAGTCATTTAAGTTTAAGGACTCGACGAGAAAAAGTAAAACAATGAAGAGTCGATTATAAAAATGAATTTCTAGTATTATTTTCTTTTTAGTCAGTGCACAGTGTCAGAAAATTTGCCTATTATTGAAAGATATTTTTGTTGGTATTTTCAGGGTTACATTTCTGGCCCTGTCAAATCCTGGCTATTATAGGCACTATATCAAACAGAACAGACAAGAAAATGAAAAGAAACGAAAATCTCAACCGTTTTTGTCAATTTGTTATAGTTATTTTTAACCGTGGATACCGTGGAAGCGTATTAAGTGACGTAGGGACGATTCAAAATTTCAATGACAGATCCTAAACATCACCCGGTCATCGGCATCAAACATTTTGAAAAGCAAAAAAATAACAACCTACAACAATATCATTGAGAAGATTTTTTTCGGGAATTTTTTTCCCCGTTAATTTTCGGGAAACTTTTGGAAATTGAAAAAGTTATATTGGAAAGTGATAATTTAAAGTGACAGTATCGTCACGATAGAGCAGACTTTCAACACGGGCATGGAAATTGGTGTCCTAGTTTAAGATGAACAGAGTGACTGAAAATTACTGGCTCATTTATGCAGCAGCAACGGTAATAATGACCTTATCATCATTAGTGGGGTATTATTTCCAGTCACTGATCTAAAACTAGCATACTTTGATTCCATGCCCGGTTGATTGTGACGATACTGCCCCTTTAAACAATGATGGCCCTCAATTTGTCAATAACATTTGATAAGTTATCAGTATTCATTGGAATTTGAAATGTTTGAATCAGCCCAAACATCATCTCACATAGTAATATCAAAGGGGGGGGGGGGAGGTGATGAAACAAAAAGGAAGTATGGGAGAAGGGAAATAACAAACAAACAGATCCATCATTCCCCCGTCAAAAAACAAAAAAACAAAAACAAAAACAAAAACGGGAGTTACATTTCGAGATAATATCTTGAAGTTAATTTAACAATGGGCATAGGTTAACTAATCAACTAAATTATCGGTATAATTTTTAAGAGCTCTAGTTTCCTACAAATTAATAGTCAAGGAACAGAATACTTAAATGCCTGGTGTCTGAAGCATACTGTATAATTAATATACAGATGATGAAAGGACACCCCGAAATTTAAATGTGTTTTTCACAAAATATAACTAAGAAATGATGGCAAAGAATTACCGTAGTTCCCCATAAAGAAATTGCATATACACTGCCAATTTATTAATACGTAAAGTCTCGTCTAGCTCCCATAGGCCAGTGTGCCAAGATGGAACTCACTGAGCCGTTCAGAGAAAGGTTGCTTCGGGCTATGCTGATATGTTATATAAGACGCGTAGCCTGCACCATTCTACCTTCTCATGTCTATCTAAAACTCAGTCTATCATCATATCTGTAGTCCACAATCTTCAACGTTTTTGAGAATTAAGTGCAAGGAAAGTTTTCTGTGTGAGTGCAAAAAAAAAGAAGAAAAAAAAAGATAGGCCTAAATAAATATTTAAAAAAATAAATTAAAAAAAATAAAATAAAATTAAAAAAAATAAATAAAAAAAAATTAACAAAATAAAAAATAGGTGTTTTTCTTCTAATCACCAATTGGAAACAAATATTGTAATAACTACTGAATAACTTTTCAAGATGGTAAAGGAATACCATAATTACCATCTTACAATCATCTTATGGCCATATCGGTTGTGGATACGTATCAATATTTATTAATTAAAAGTATGATAATTAAGCTAATGAAGGGCCAATTGGTTATACTTTTTATTGTGTTTGTTGCATTGTTGAAACACGCGCAGCCTTTATACCCCATGCTAATGATTTTGGGCGTGGTCACGGGCGATAAGTAACCAATCAGCGTTGCGGGAAACACTTTTCCCACCAAGGTGTATTAGTGAGAACGTACCCTGGGTACAAGGTTGATACCAAGCCGCCCATCTTTTGTGTGTAGTATGTATGGAATGCACCCTTTCACATTGGGATGGGCGATTAAACGGGGAATGTAAACACATCCATGTACAAACACATTATTGTCCATACTTAATGACTTCTTTGGAAATGGCTGTCCTTTGGAAATTGTAAGTGCCAATACCTATGCACTGATTGATAAAGACATTTTCAAAACTCACATGGTACCACCCAATGAACAAAACGTTAAAGTCTGTTGGAAGGATACGATCAAAACTAGTTGTATTAGATGATGTAAAAGGTGGAGCTTAAGCTACAGTCCCACCACCCCACTAATATGCCGCAGAGAGGCGTTAGATGCCGGCATCAAGAAATAAAATGACCGTGGTGTAGCGTCTGTTAACGTCTATTAACGTCTCTTAATTAACGCCCTGATTTGTCATTGCAGTCCCACATACACGGCATACAAACGGTATACAGCCGGCTTACAAGCACGCGGGAGGCAGACCCACGCTAGCGGGCGGCAGAGAGACGCTAATTGGCGTTGGCACTGCGCAGAGGGAGGCAAACAGGCGCTAACAGCCCGCGCACGCGCGTTAGAGGCCGGCAGACCTACGCTAGAGGGCGGCATACCCTCGTTAGGGGGCGGCAGACCTACGGAACAGCCCCGCTAGATGCCGTCCCATAGCGTCGGTCTGCCGTCCCTTAGCGTCGGTCTGCCGTCCCATAGCGCAGTAATGCCTCCCTGATGCCATCTCTTTCGAGTTCCGCGCCATACCACGCAACAAGGCGGCAACAACACGCTGGAAGGCGGTGGACCCTCGCACGATAACGGCAGACCTGCGTTAATAGGCGTTAATAGGCGGCAAGCAAAAGTTCGCCGTTCACCCCCGCAATTATAAAACATTTTTATAATTTCGGGGACGGTTGCCGGCATGTGGCGTTACATGGCGGCGACCTACGTTGACCTGCGTTAAGAGCCGCAGCTACACGGTGGTCCTGCGCTGATACACGGTGACCAGGCCGGCAACAAATATTTGCTCTGCCGGCATCTAACGGGCTCGCTAACGTGGTGGTGGGACTGTAGCTTTACGAAGGCTATTTCTGTAGAACAAGGGAATTTTTTTTATTCCGCTGGAATTACCCGCCGCGGCCAGGCATGAACGAGGTATTTAATTTGAGTTAACTAGGCACTGTGGTTGCCAGTGGAAAACCCTAACTTCTTCTGTGCCTCTGGTGCAGTTGAGTGGTTCGTGTGAATGTTTCCCTCACATCAGAAGACAAGATGACCAGGCAAGACTCATGACTCAACAAAAACCAAACCAGCATGGCAACTCCTATTAGGACTTCATGACTTCATGTCTGCTACTCCGGCTTGAATTCTATGACGTTTCTTTGGGTGTGGCGCGAATTTTGAATTCCGATCTCAATTTTGATCAGTATACTTACTGGTACAATAAAGATTTACTCATTCACTAGAAGCTAATCAAGGTAAGCAATACCATTAAATCGGGAGGCATATTGTTTAGTATTTCTTGATCTAAATCAGCCATGGCTGACATGGCTGATGAAGACTCGGAATCTGACACAGATCAAACATCTCAATCAGCAATGGATTTACAAGATAACCATCCACGATCAACTCTCGACATCATGTACAGCCAAGCACAAAATGACTCTCAATCAAAGAAAATAAAACGTAATGATGGTAGTTGGTATGGGCAAAGTAAAATTCTCCCCTATAGCAAACCAAGGAATATGGTACTGGGCCAAATAGTGTGCTGTTAGTGGCACAGCACATGACATCAAAGCATATGCAAATAATGCTGGACTACATAACATCAGGCTATTGTGTCATGTGGTGGTGTGGGGGGGGGGGTATAATAGTTGTGGTTTACCCTTGTAGTGTTGTAAACAGCTGTGTGCAGTAATCAAACAGTAAATAGATACCTGCTGAGTGGTTTGGGGATGGCAGTTGCCATAGGGCTGGGGGCGCGGATTTCGACATGTACTATTTTTGGCAAATCAGTGGTGAACCAATGTGTCAATTGCCAGAATGTTAAAATCTTTGGTGTGTGTGTCCAGTGAACTTAGATTCATCTGTTCAGACCATTAGAAAAAGATTTGTGCCCCCAAACACAGTTATTTACACCCCAACATAAAACGCCTACCGCGTGAGCACCTTCGTGCAACCGCGTAAATATTTTAAATCGGTGGCTCGCAAAGTTAATTGTCAAAGACTAGGCCACGTGGCAAACAACTGCAGAAGCTCAACACGCTGCGTGCGATGTGGCGAGTCACATACTTTTGAACAATGCCAACAAAAAGAAAAAGTAAAATGCTGTAGGTGTGGCGAAAGCCACTCGTCAGCTTATGGCGGATGTCACACAATGAAACAAGAAAGAAAAATTCAAAATGTTAGTTTCATACAATATATCATATGCAGAGGCAGCAAAAGTTATAAGAACCGACATTACAATTGGAGCAAACACACCCAGCCAAACAACACCCACATACCAAACAATAAACATTAAAGAAAAAATACAACAACAAAACACAAAGACAAATAAATGACATAGACCTCCCAACTCGGCATCCCACAAAAATAAGTACTAAGGACGCTACCACCCAAACAGACAAAGTAGCAGAAACCCAAACTGAATCAACACAACAAAACACATACAATGAACAAGAGCTAATCGAATTACTTACTGGCACAATGCAAATATGGGATACTATCAAAAATAAAGATGAAAGAACCGCTGCCATAAAAACACTAGTAAATCACGTCCTCCACTCCGACGAAACAACAAAACAAAAAGAAAAACAAAGAAAACACAGAACACCTTCACAATCACCTGTCAACACAAGGAAAAAATCACCTGACAGAAAACAAACACAAACAAACATGGGTCCACCAAATACTCCTAAAACAAACACTAGCCAAAAAAGTAGAAAAACAAATAAAACAACTACATGATTGTTACATTTATGGTTCTTACAATCTTACAATGGAATGCCCAGTCACTTTTAGCTCATAGTAAAGAATTTAAACATAATATTAATTCCTGGACACCAAAACCAGATATAATTTGTATTCAAGAAACTTGGCTGAAGGAAGAAAAAACTTACAACTTACCTGGCTATGATATATATAGACATGATAGAAAAATCACAACATCTAACAAATGTGGAGGAGGTTGTGCAATATTTATAAAACGTGGTCTAGGATTTAAATACACAGATAAATCCGACTGTAACACCCCTATAGAATACCAGATAGGCGAACTCTATGATGGTCATAAAAATAAAATAAATATAATAAACATTTATAATCCCTGTTCCACCTTAAAATCCAATTCCTTAAATGAGATTTTTGAAAAAAACAGATAAACCTTATATAATTTGTGGTGATTTTAACGGACACAACCCACTCTGGGGAAGCTCTAAACTAGACCACAATGGTAAATTTATAGAAGACACTGTTTCTACTCACAATATGATATGTATGAACTCAGGCGAAGGCACCAGAATAAACTCAAACCAGGGTACTTTATCATGCATTGACATCACCCTCACATCTCCAAGAATAGCCACAAACTGCAAATGGACAGTCTTAAATAACACCTGGGGAGTGATCACTGCCAGATTCTTATTGAAATCAATTTTCCTACACATAAAAACTGCTCTAAAACCAGCCCTAAATGGTCACTTAAAAAAGCTAACTGGAACAAATTTCAAAATGCCTGTATCGATAACATAACTGAACCAACCAATCTAGACAATATTGATGATACATACACAAATTTTATAAATCAACTGAATTCCGCCATGACTTATTCCATACCAAAAACCAATCCAAACCATAAAAAAATCCCGAAATCATGGTGGAACGAGGACTGCAAACAGGTCATAGATAATAAAATAAATGCGCTCAAAAAATTAAGAAAAACACGTCTGCCATCAGACCTGATTTTATACAAAAGAGCCAACGCTATTGCAAGAAAAACAATAAACGAGGCGAAAAGAAAAGATTAGGAAAATTTCTGCGATGAACTTAACCCAAAAACCAATACCAAAATAATTTGGAATAAAATTAAACGAATCCAAAAAACAAACACAAATAGCATCCCTGTTTTACAATATGACCGGATAGAAGCTTTAACTGATAAAGAAAAAGCAGAAACACTTGCCACAAACTTTGCAAAAATAAGCAATAACGGTAATTATATATTGTCCCACTTTTATTGAGACTAAAACAGAAGCCGAGAATAACCTTATAATTGAAAACAACAATGACAGTGTAATAAATGAACCATTTAACATTGAAGAATTAAATAATGCTATTGAATCATCTAAATGTACAACTCCGGGGAAAGATGGCATACACAACAAAATCATAAAACACCTCCCTATAAAAATTCGCAAATACTTACTTTTAATTTTCAACATGATATGGTACACATCTATATGCCCAAAACAATGGAAAGAAGCCATCCTCACCCCCATCCTCAAACCAGGCAAAGACCCATCCAACCCACTATCATACAGACCTATAGCCCTCACCTCCACCTTCTGCAAATTAATGGAACGTATGGTTAATACAAGATTAGTATTGTACTTAGAAAATAACAACCTACTTACACATCACCAGAGTGGTTTTCGAAAAGGAAGAAGCACAAAAGACCATATTCTCAACCTAGAATCATCTATTAACAAAGCATATTCTAATAAAGAAAGTACACTTACCATTTTCCTTGATATAGAAAAAGCATATGATATGATCTGGCGGAAAGGAATCATTATTAAACTACAAAAAATGGGCATCTATGGCCGTATTACTTACTGGATTAATAACTTTCTTACAGATAGAACAATTCAAGTCAGGATCAATGACACTCTGTCCGAGGAAAAGATAGTAGAAAATGGTGTGCCCCAAGGCAGTGTGATAAGCCCGCTCTTATTTAACATTGCCGTCAACGACCTTCCTGAATGTCTTGACAATGTCCAAGTCTCTCAATATGCAGACGATATAGCAATCTGGAAATCAAACAGAAACATTCCCTACTTAGAAAAGAAAATACAACAAAATCTAGACAATATAAACAACTGGTGCGAAAAATGGGGTTTTAAATTATCCATACCAAATACAATTGCCGTTCTATTCACCCACAAGAAAAATACAAAAATATCTATCCATATTCAAAACCATATAATCCACGATCTTCCTTCTGCCAAGTTTCTAGGGATAATTTTTGACAGTAAACTTACATGGAAACTACATATAGAAAACATAATTAATAAATGCAAAAAAAGACTCAACATTCTCAGATGTATATGCGGCAACTCATGGGGCGCCGACTTTAAAACCCTATACCAATTTTATAATGCCCTCATCAAACCAGTTCTAGAATATGGCTGTGAAGCGTTCGATTCTGCATCCGACTCACTCAAACAAAAACTTAACAGTATACAATATCAAGCCTTAAAAATATGTACCGGGGCCATTCATGGCTCTCCTCTTTATAAACTACAAATTGAATGCGGTGACCCTCCTCTTCACCTACGTCGCCAATTCCTATGTAACATATACGAAACAAAAATAAAAACCCACAAAAATCACCCCAACAAATACATCACAAACGACAACTGGCAAAAACACTATTTTGCAGATAAATGGCTTAACACCCCCCATAAAACCCCATTTGAAGCCAGAGTCACTGAATCCTCTTTTACTGCTTTCCCCCTAAACCCATCATTTCCACAGAAATGTTTTCCCGGGTAACAACTCTAACCAACCCACATGATAAATGCAGTGTCAGTATTGAAATCATATACACAAAATGGCAGAATTTTCTACAGATTTATACTGATGGCTCATATAACCCAAACTTTAACACGGTCGGCTGTGGACTATTTATTCCACAATTAAAATACTCAAAAAACTATCGTCTAAACAATGGCATATCAATTTTCTCTGCAGAACTCCTCGCTATTTTCTTTGCCCTACAATGGATCGAAGACGTCAAACCACTTCAAACATGTATTTTCAGTGACTGCCTCAGCGCAATACAAGCAATTTCAAAACATAACCCCGAAAACAAAATAATATGTGATATACGACACACACTAATTAACATACAAAACCAAAATAACTATGTCATCTTTGAATGGATTCCTGGCCATTGCGGGATTCCAGGAAATGAAAAAGTAGATCAAATAGCAAAATTAGCCACACACAAAAATAACGTTGATCACAATATCCCCTTTTCAAGTTCCGAAATAAAACATAACATCAAAGAACAGCTTAAAATCAACTGGAAAAATACAATACCAAAACAAGATCTCACTAATAATATTAAATATGACCCCATACTCAAATTCACCACATGGGGCCTTAAACGATACCAAGAAATAATACTACATAGAATAAGAATAGGCATCTGTAAAAATTTAAACAACTTTCGTTACAATAATTATAGGCAAACATCCCAATGGATTATGTGATACATGCGCTGTCATCACCGACAACATCTCTCACTTTCTTTTAACATGCCCAAATTACAACACACAACGCAGAACCCTTATAGAAAATCTCAAACAGTAACATTAACACAACTTCTGGGGAAAAAAGAAAACTACTATGAAATCATTAAATACATCAAAAATTGTAACGTTGAAATCTAAATAATATGCCTCTTTATGTTTTACTGCGTATTGCAAAAATCAGGTGGGAGGGGCTACGGGTGATTGGCGGGTCACTGTGTCACACGTCATCACCTGGGAGGTGTTGCGAGCCTGCAAATCAGCCGGCGGAGCCCGGGCTCTTAAACTGCAAGGTACACGGCTCGACCCCTAGGGCACTTGTGGCACATTATGATCTGAGGATCACTTACACCCCTCCGTACCAACCCCAACCTTGTTTAGATTAGCGAATAAATTATCGTTAATGGCACAAAGGGCACATCGATTGCCATAAGTGCCACATACCCTACAACAACAACAACAGTGGAAAACCCTAACTTCTTCTGTGCCTCTGGTGCAGTTGAGTGGTTCGTGTGAATGTTTCCCTCATCAGAAGACAAGATGACCAGGCAAGACTCATGACTCAACAAAAACCAAACCAGCATGGCAACTCCTATAAAACCACATGTCCACGGTCCACAGACGAACTCAAAACGAACTTCAAGAGCCATCTTTCGCGACTGAGAATTATAAAATACTGGTAACAATTGTAACAGCAAGTGGTAGGTCATGTCAAGAGTGAACAAATGATCGATTTAATTAGGCTCTCTCTTCCTATCACTATATGATACTATTAAACCTGCACTATTAAGGATGTGACAAGAGCTAATTTAAACTTCATGAACACTGTATATTCAGAACATGTTGGCATTTTGTTTGAGCGCAGCTGTTTTGTCGTCAGCTTCAGCTCTGTCAATATTATTTGTGTAAAGTTATATGTTTTTCTGAAAGGGGAGAACCTCAGATTTCATTTGAATATTAATTTGTCGGCTTCCCTTAGACACTTGTTATTCCCTACCATACAAAATGTTTCATTCATTTATCTTCACACTGTATAGTGCTGTATTGTTTCCACTGAGACCAGCGGCAACTTGACTGAATTTTACGGAGGGCTGAGTTTACACGTAGGCCGTTTATGATATGAAGAAATTAGCCAAATTTCAAACTGATGCGTTTTCCTGAAAGGGGAGAACCTCAGCTTTTATTTGAATATTAATTTGTCGGCCTCCCTTAAAAACGTGGAAAGTTATTATCGACCATACAAAATGTTTCGTTCATTTTTCTTTACACTGTATAGTGATCTATTGTTTCCACTCAAAATCCTGACAACTTGAATGAATTGTACGGAGGGCTAAGTGCACACGGGCCGTTTATGGTATGAAGGAATTGGCGAAATTTCCAACTGATGCATTTTCCTGAAAGAAGAGAATCTCAGCTTTCATTTGAATATTAATTGTCGGCCTCATGTTAAAACTTGGAATGTTATTCCCGACCATACAAAATGTTTCGTTCATTTTTCTAAACAGTCTATTGTGCTGTATTGTTTTCACTCAAAATCCTGACAACTTGACTGAATTGTACTGAGGAATGACTGTACACTTAGGCCGTGTATTGTATGAAGGAATTTGTGAAATTTCAAACTGATGTGTTTTTCTGAAAGGGAAGAACCTCAGCTTTCATTTGAATATTAATTTGTCGGCCTCCCTTGAAAACTTGGAAAGTTATTATCGACCATACAAAATGTTTCGTTCATTTTTCTTCACACTGTATAGTGCTGTATTGTTTCCACTGAGAACAGCGGCAACTTGACTGAATTATACAGAGGGCTAAGTGTACATGGAGGCCATTTAAGGTATGAAGAAATTAGCCAAAATTTTAAATGTATGTGTTTTTCGGAAATGGGAGAACCTTGGCTTTCATTTGAATATTAATTTGTCGGCCTCACTTGAAAACTTGGAAAGTTATTATCGACAATACAAAATGTTTTGTTCAGTGTTTCCACAGAGAACTGCGGTAACTTGACTGAATATTACGGAGGGTTACGTTTACACGGAGGCCGTTTAAGCTATGAAGAAATACAAAATGTTTCATTCATTTTTCTTCACACTGTATAGTGTTGTATTGTTTCCACTCAGAACAGCGGCAACTTGACTGAATTTTACAGAGGGCTCAGTGTACATGGAGGCCGTTTAATCTATGAAGAAATTAACAAAATTTTAAATTGATGTGCTTTTCCGAAAGAGAACCTCAGTTTTCATTTGATTATTAATTTGTCGGCGTCCCTTGAAAACTTGGAAATTTATTCCCGACCATACAAAATGTTTTGTTAATTTTTCTTCAGACTGTATTAACTTGACTTAATATTACGGAGGGCTAAGTGTACATGGAGGCCGTTCTATGAAGAAATTAGCAAAATTTTAAATTGATGTGCTTTTCTGAAAGAGGACAACTTCAATTTTCATTTGAATATTAATTTGTCGTTCTCCGTTGAAAACTTGGAAAGTTATTCCCGACCATACAAAATGTTTTGTTCATTTTTCATCACACTGTATTGTGTTTCCACAGAGAACTGCGGTAACTTGACTGAATATTACGGGTAGCTAAGTGTACATGGAGGCCGTTTAAGCTATGAAGAAATTAGCCAAATTTTAAATTGATGTGCTTTTCTGAAAGAGGAGAACTTCAGCTTTCATTTGAATATTAATTTGTCGGCCTCACTTGAAAACTTGGAAAGTTATTCCCGACCATACAAACTGTTTTGTTCATTTTAATTTACACTATAGTGTTTCCACAGAACTGCGGTAACTTGACTGAATATTACGCAGGGTTAAGTGTACATGGAGGCCGTTCAAGCTATGAAACAATTAGCCAAATTTTAAACTGATGTGTTTTTCAGAAAGGAGAGAACCTCAGCTTTCATTTGAATATTAATTTGTCGGCATCCCTTGAAAACTTGGAAAGTTATTCCCGACCATACAAAATGTTTCATTCATTTTTCATCACACTGTATTGTGTTTCCACAGAGAACTGCGGTAACTTGACTGAATATTACGGGTAGCTAAGTGTACATGGAGGCCGTTTAAGCTATGAAGAAATTAGCCAAATTTTAAATTGATGTGCTTTTCTGAAAGAGGAGAACTTCAGCTTTCATTTGAATATTAATTTGTCGGCCTTCCTTGAAAACTTGGAAAGTTATTATCGACCATACAAAATGTTTCATTCATTTTTCTTCACACTGTATTGTGTTTCCACTGAGAACTGCCGTAACTTGACTGAATATTCACGGGTGGCTAAGTGTACATGGAGGCCGTTTAAGCTATGAAGAAATTAGCCAAATTTTAAATTGATGTGCTTTTCTGAAAGAGAACATCAGCCTCAATTTGAATATTAATTTGTCGGCCTTGCTTGAAAACTTGAAAAGTTATTATCGACCATACAAAATGTTTCATTAATTTTTCTTCACACTGTATTGTGTTTCCACTGAGAACTGCGGTAACTTGACTGAATATTACGGGTGGCTAAGTGTACATGGAGGCCGTTTGAGCTATAAAGAACTTAGCCAAATTTTAAATTGATGTGCTTTTCTGAAAGATGACAACTTCAACTTTCATTTGAATATTAATTTGTCGGCCTCCGTTGAAAACTTTGAAAGTTATTCCTGACCATACAAAATGTTTTGTTCATTTTTGATCACACTGTATTGTGTTTCCACAGAGAACTGCGGTAACTTGACTGAATATTACGGGTGGCTAGAAAGTGTACATGAGGCCGTTTAATCTATGAAGAAATGTAGCCAAATTTTGTAAATTGATGTGCTTTTCTGAAAGAGGAGAACTTCAGCCTTAATTTGAATATTAATTTGTCCGGCTTCACTTGAAAATCTTGGAAAGTTATTCCCGACCATGGCCACAAAACTGTTTTGTTAATTTATCTTCACATCTGTATTGTGTTTCCACAGAGAACTGCGGTAACTTTGAGTGAATATCACGCAGGGTTAAGTGTACATGGAGGCCGTTTAAGCTTATAAAAACAATTAGCCAAATTTAAATTGATGAAGCTTTTCTGAAAGAAGAGAACTTCAGCTTTCATTTGAATATTAATTTGTCGGCCTCCTTTAAAAACTTGGAAAGTTATTATCAACCATATAAAATGTTTCATTAATTTTCATCACAATGGTATTGTGTTTCCACCTGAGAACTGTGGTAACTTGACTCGAATAGTACGGGTGGCTAAGTGTGTACATGAAGGCCGTTTAAGTTATATGAAGAAACCTGGCAAAAGTACAGGCCATAAGTGCTGAATATGAAAGATCAACGAAAATGCATGGTGCATTTTAAAGATAAGGGCATGTTTCCAAAAGTGCGCTGATGGATTTTGGAGGATTCAGAAAGGTTCTAGCTAGAATACCTACAGGTTAGGGGTTAGAATTCATGTGAGGATGATTACACAAAATCTGAATGCATTTTTCACTAGTTTCTCGTTAAAATCACGACGTAATAAAAGCTGAAACTTTAACAAGGATTAATTTGTACAACATATATTACTCAAAAACAATTTAGGAAACACTGGATTTTTAACATCA
>CM055834.1:25517181-25552524 GCA_029582265.1 Zoroaster sp. YZ-2022 | reverse complement strand
GAAGAAAAGATAATGTCAAGCCATAAAGCATGGTGAGGCTGATGTCAACTAACTTTTACTGAGCTCTCTCAACTTTTTGTCATGGCGAAGGAAAGTTAAATTAATCATACAATTGTGCATATATATGTAAGCCATTTCCCCAAGAGGTGACACCTTGAATTTTATAAAGTAAAATTAGATTGTCTTTATAATTATATCAATTTTCTTCACAAATCACAATAGTTTTGTCAACTTTTAGGAGTTATTGCGATGTTCTCCATTATTGCCCAAATATTCGCCACTTTTCTGTCCTGGAGGCACCTGTAACGTAATCTCATGAAGTAGGGCCCCTGGCCTGGGTGGAGAACCCCATTCACGCAATAAACTGGACTCCCTCCTTATCATTACAATAATAATAATAATAAAAGATTTTTTAGCGGCTACATAAATATCCACTCCTGCTGAACGCCAAGCGCGAAACAAAGAAAAAACATACGAATGACAACAATATACAATGATAGTATAGGAAAAAAAATTATGTACCGAGATACATGTACCCTACAATGCAATTACAAATATACACCATCTTTGAAGAGTTGTGACATAAAGATGAGTTTTTAAGTATCGCATTTGAATCTGTTATACTATGACAAGATTTGAGTTTAGTTGGGAAGATGATTCCAGGAGTCTCTGAACTGCGACAGAAAAACGACCTACATGTATCACCCCAGTCTCCGTTTAAGTTGGTTCCTTTAGGGTGACATGTTGCTGGAGCTGCAATTGCGTGATGGAGGTGATTCTTAAGCAGTTCAGAGAATATAAATTTGGGGCAATGTTATTAAAAAGTTTTTAGAACAATAACATAAGTTTAAAAAACACCTCTGTGAAACAGGAAGCCAGTGCAGTTCTTTTCAAGATTGGCGTGATATGCATAAATTTTTGGACAAAAGTCACAACATCTAGCTGCTGTGTTTTTGTATGTGCTGAAGACAAGATAATTGATTCTGCGGAGACCGTAGCGGAGAGCATTCCCATTATCGAGGCCGTGATGTGACAAACGCATGTATAATTTGTCTAAGGTTACTTTTATTCAAACCTATTTTTAATCTCGCTATTTCTTCTGATATGAAATGATGATATGCTGAACAATATGTTGGAGATATCTTTGTGTGGTTTTAAAGTCATTGTCATTTAATAGGAGTCAAATATAACACCCAAATTACGCAGCATGTAATGAGGGGAAATATCTGTAGAATCCAATTGTTAATATATGGAAGAGAAACTTTACCAATTGCCAGGGGTGATCCAAATATAACAAATTCTTGTTTTTTTCATCGTTCAATTTCAGGAAAGTTTTATGTCTCATCCAACTTGGATCTTTGACCATATATTCTCCAGTGTTTTAAATGCAGGAATCGGCAGGTTCTTGAGAAGATTTAAAAGTAATGTAAAGCCATGCGTGTCATCAGCTGCAACATGGTAATTTAAATTATACTCAAATGATATCACGAACTGGAAAGGTATAAACAGTAAACCACTGTAACCGGAGCACACAGAGCCTTGGGGTAATAGAATAGTCAAGAATAACAGGCTCGGAGATAGCGTTACCAATAATACAACATGTTGAGGCTCCTATTTTAAAGGTAGGACTTACAATGTACACCAATCCAGGGCTGTGTCATGTATTCCAAGATGATATTGAAGGCAGGAGGGAAGGATTTTATGATCACCGATGTCAAAAGCGCGCCAAGTCTCAAACAAAACTAATGCAGTGATTTTCCCTCATCCATGGCAGATAAAATGTCATTGTTGGACAAGAAGAGAAGTTTCCTGTTCCATAGGAAATGGTTTGTAGGCTGACTGAAATGTGTCCGATAGGATTTATTAGTGTACTTACGAACATGGTCAGAGATCCGTGATGAAACAACTCGATTGTTTTTTCAAGTGTACTTTAAATTCGCTATTGGGTGGGTACTTGAAAAACTTCCTTGTCCAAATTGGGTTTAACTTTAGGGTGGTTTAACATGATCAACCTTTCATTAGGGAAACAACCAGAAAGAAAGAGATCTGCATGTTTACAATAATTGTAGATATACTTAGCAAACATATCAATATATTTTTGTTTTATTGAAGTTGCTGCACTGGATCCAAGTTCACATGATTTTGATGGCTATTTCATGATGAGTTTTCTGATCTCCGTGAATACTAGTAGGCTCAAACATGGACAGTCTATCATTGTGGATCTCATTAAATGATGGTGTTATGTGATAGAATATGGCAGGTACTGAGGAGAAAAGAAGCAGCTATCGGATATTCTCATAATTTTTGTGACAAAAGTTTGAAAAGCATTTTGCGAGGTCCTGATCGGTCAGGTAGATGGGAAGCACCGGAGCTTTGGGTTTATGGATGAAGCAAAGCTTTTCAACAATGTTAAAGAGTTTTTCTGATCACCAAAGTTATCTTCCACAAGAGATGAGTAGGGGTTTATTTTGCCTGGTTGATCATCATAAACCTTCCACAATATCAATATTGGTTACGAGTTCTTTCCCGATGATACTCTGTTTCCCATGTGTCAATATAGCTCAAGTTGATCGCGGATTTTCCTTGCAACACCGGATATCATCATTGAACCAGGGGATCATCAGATTGTAGTTTAACAGTTCGGCGAGCTTTTGCAGAGCATGATCATCCAAGATGTTACGGACAGTAGAGTTCAAATAGACTGACACAAGAATCCAGCTCACCATCTTCCAAGGTTTACATTTTTTCCGTTGAGATTCCCAACATCATGACATAAATCTTTGAACATGTTACTTTTTCCAGTGGCGAGCAGTTACAGAAATGGTAGGTATGGGAGGTTTTTTAAGGTTCAAATTTACCATGTGATTGCATAATGATCCCAGATAAGCCAGGATGAATAGTTACATGCACATATTCGAGATAAGAGGTGAAATATTTTCATCGCTGTTATCGTTGAGGTCGGACAGTGACCATACCGATGAGCGAGGGTGCTACTGTGATGTGCTGTATAAGTCCAGAGAGCAGAGAGCAGATCTTTAAACTGATTTGTACAATTGTTTGGCCCCAAACACATTAGCTGCACATGTACAAAAAAGGAGTGATTTTTCAACTTTTGATTCTACATTTGGCATTTAAGTTCACAGAATATATTATCCAACCACCACTTTTTCTCCTTCAATATAACCAATAATACTAATCTTACCTACCAATTAAAATTTAGTAAGGTGGGGGGAAAGAATGAAGTATCCGACGCCACTTTTTAAGGGCTTTTTTTGTAATTTTTAAAATCCACTCTCAACCAATTAAAAAATTATTCTATCGATTTTGGGTGGTGAAGGTGAAAGTGACAATGATCTTTAAAATCCACTTTTTATGATGGTTTTTAAAACTTTATTTTTCTCAAAAATCCCCCTTCAGAAAATGAGAAGGATCCTATTATAGTTGCCACTGCGCAAGCAGTACAATGACTGTGTTGGTCACTAACAGGTCCACTTACACACTAAAAGTGTAGGGCCTTTTTTTCAAATGGCTGCTTTTTCAGTGTGGGCGTTTTCACACTCACTGAAGAGGGTTGTTTCCATTGAATGAGAATAACTGAATGAAAACCGGGCTAACCACAATAAATTGAGAGAGAAAATAAAAAGTATATATATCGACCAATATTTTTTCTTTAGTTTTAAAACTGTACTCATGATTTTTTGAATATTTTGTATTTACCACTGTTTACTATGGGAGTTTATTTAGTGGAGTGCACCCCAAGGTGATGATGGGCACAAGCGAGGTCTTACTTTACTTCCCAGGCCGGCCATTGACATTTGTGTCAATAGAGGCTAAGTCAGTTAAGTTGAAGGACTAGAAAAAGAGATATGAATTTCTATATTCAGCCATGCCCAGGGCACACACAATAAAGTTACTTTGTCACTTTGTCAAATTCATTAAATAACTCAATTTGTTTTTTTTCACGAATTGTTAAACATGCTATTATCATTTTCCTGCATGAAACACTTCTGTTGGCCTTAGAAGATCCAATGAACCGTCCCCAGAAAAGGGTGCATTCCCCCATTCCTTCCACCCCCAATTTAATAGCGATTTATTCCAGTGAAAGATTACATCCCTTAGAATTTTTATTGATGTATAATTCCCTCGCTTTTTTGGTATATAAATTATGCTATATTAAATTGGGGTAGTAGAAATTCAGTGTAATAAAATTTCCTTTACAAAAAGAAAGTTTTTCGAATTATTACAAAAGGTGGAACCCTTAGAACATACAGCTGCGTTGTTTACAGAGCTTAAAGTTCTTATATTCAACGACACCTGTACAATCCTAGGTAACCATATGGCTAACTATAAACAATTACCCTCTGCCTATACTTTGATTTCATAATGATCTTTGTACTTTTGCAGTGTTAAAAGGGAAAAAAATGGAACACAACCACCACCTTTTTATCCAAATATAACACCATATCACAGATTTTCCTTTAAAGAGATCATAGAGGACACACTCAAGGTGAGGAAAAGGTATGTCATTAGTGAGGATTGGAAAGCGGTATTTCAGGAGATTTTAAACACTGAATGTCAGTATGCAATATCCAGTGAGCTTGTGCCCCTTTTGTCGCCTGCTAAAACACACGTATGCATCCTCTTTTCCTAAGATTATTATTATATATAATGTTATTATTGTTATGAATTGTATTAGTCAGGTCTCACATTTCTGTTTCATGTCTCGTCATGTCTAACATTAACGTTAAGTATTTGTCTGTCATAGTGGAAGAGTTAAAAACATTGCTTCATTTTTTTCCTCTGTGTACAGGTATGCTGGCTGGTTCAAAATGGCCAATATCCTTGTCCAAACCTTCTTGCAATTATAATTATTGTCAACTGTGCTAAATAATGATAATCTGAAATGTACTCTTAAACGTGTTAACGTTATATTTCTTGGATTAAGTTATTTGCCAACTTGAAATAAATAATTAACAACTTGTTTATAGCAAAATAAAGAACAACAAACCTTTGTAGTTCAATCATGTCTTTCCATGAATAGCGTCTCTACTACGCCTGTCACACACACGTTCTTATCCAAAAGTGGTTGGATTTAATACCAGATGGGCGTGTGTTGGAGGGGCTGTGTGAGTTGTTACTTCTTTGTACTGGCTATTGACCTTGTCAATAGAGGGCGCAAGTCAGTTAAGTTGACAGAAGATGGTAAAACTAAAAGTCGATAAAATAATAATATATTTCTCTTTAGGCCCAAAACAAATCTCCAGTTTCTTTGGTATTCTATGCGCATTAACAGACCCGGTGTCGGCATTTTATTTTTATTTTTGGGCTGTATAAACGATGTCCAAATTGCAGCCAAAGGTGTTTTTGTTGACTTTTTCACAAAAGGGTGTTAACGTTTGCCCGATTTGAGGAGTACCTCTAGCCACCATACTTTGTAATAGGGGGTGCACCCCACTAAATAGTGAGGAATTCATGCGCCAAGTCGTTTATCATAAAATTGTATGCCCAAATATTTTTAAAAAATTGGATTTAACACCAGATGGGCGTGTGTGTTGGTCGGGCTAATTAAGTATTTACTTCCTTGTACCACAATGACCTTTGTCAATAGGGGGCGTTCCGTTAAGTTCAAAAACTAGAAAAGAATATGAATGAGTCAGTCATGCCATAGGGCACCCAATAAGTTACTACTACTTGTCCAAACCATTAAAATGTTCAAATTGTTTTTTGTCACAAATTATTCGCTTAACTATTATCATTTTCTACGCCATGAACAATTCTGTTGGATGATCCTGTGAGACCGTGTCCCTCTGAAAAGGGGCTCCCCTATCTGCCCCATCATCCCACCCCACCCCCACCCCCACCCCACAGGGATTTACGCCACTGAAAGAATACAACATCACTTTTATTGATGAGAGAATAAATATATATGTTGACCAGTAACATTTCCAAAAATAACACTGGTGTCATGAACAGATTAGCGTTATAATGTACATTTATAATTCCCTCCCTTTCATATAAATTATTCTATATTAAATTGGGGTAGCAGAAATTCACAGTGTAATACATGTAAATGTTTTCTTTTACAAAAGAAAGCTTTTCGAATTATTACAAAAGGTGGGAACCTAGAACATCTGGGGTCCACACACTAATGTGCCCATTTGACATTTGATAAACAACTTCTGTTGTATGACGTAATCAAATGTTCCTACATAATTTATAATAAAGCAATATAATTTCAGAAACATAATTATTATTGTTATTAACTTGTTTGCTAATAAAAAGATAATTCTGGAAATGTGTGATTTTGTTTGTTTTTTTATAATTAATTATATGAAAATGTGCAACTGTATAAATGATCCTCCCTTGTGACATCACATGCTACCCTCAAAGAAATATTTCCTGCAACAAAAAGTTGGTTTATAATAAAATAATAAAATGTTAATGCTGTAATGTAAAATGCTTCAGTTACACATTTTTTTTCTTTAAAAAAAAATTTGGGGAGTTTTTAGTTCTGAAATTACGTTCGTAACAGCGTCTGTCCAAAAGTTATGAACGTTATACACCCCCAAAACAATGGAATTCCTCAGAGGAATTGATCGCTGAAAAGTGTTTTAGAACAGGAAATAAACTTATATCTTAGTGACCGTATCTTTTTTATTAACCCTAACTCCCTAGACAACAAAGCCAGTTGTGTAGGATTTTAAAGGATTTTTATTGTTTTAGTACAATGCCCAGGGAGTTAGGGAATACAAAAACAAGTGATCGTAGCGCGAAATTAATTTTCCAAAAGTGTCTGTCCATTTTGATTAATGTTCGTAACAGCCGAAAACTTCCCCCATATTCCCTAAAAGTATATGTGCAAAAATCATTGCGGTTTATGCTACCATAC
Organism: Zoroaster sp. YZ-2022; assembly: GCA_029582265.1. NCBI lineage: Eukaryota > Metazoa > Echinodermata > Asteroidea > Forcipulatida > Zoroasteridae > Zoroaster > Zoroaster sp. YZ-2022. Next base: position 25,545,635 of record CM055834.1, on the reverse strand, counting down.
TCAGCTGTGGTTTTTACTCTGCAACAAGCATCACAGACTGTCACAGATCACGGGTCAGTCCAAAGTTTCAGGTAAGATTACGAACATATTCGAACAGCAATAACGGTTTTGGTCCCATTATAACCCATTTAACTCATTGTTTTTTTTTTAGAAGAGGGCAATAATATGTTTCAATTTCTAAATGCAGGGAGATTTTGGAAGCCACACGAAAAACTAATTTAATTTTTCGTAACTTTTCGCTGGTAATCTTATTTTTCTCAATGATTTGACAGACACAGCATTTACAGACATTGAGGGCCAACTCATTAAGTTGTTCGTAACTTGGACAGACATCCATAAACCATGCGTCCGTAAATTGGATACTTTGTTTCAAATGAACCATTAAAAGCAACAATGTTGATGGGTTGTTGACATCTCCGCATAATCTTTTGAAATATTGTACAATGAAAAATTCAACTTTAGAATTGTTTAGGCGAAATTGTTTACTTTAGCGTACTCTTTTATTTATTTTTTTGGAATGGGATCAAAACACGTATGGAAACTCACGAGAAGCTACATTTTTCCACAGAAATTACACAAGCGATGCCATGGCGACTAACGTTTCTACTTCCATGGTTTACACTTCTTTATAATTAAGTGGTGTTCGCATCAATGATTTTGGAACAAAAAGGGGGTCCCAAGATACAGGAGCTGACTAGGTCCACCAAGTAAATTCTTTTAATTTGCAACGGCAGAAAATTTTAGCCTTTCATTTTCCATCGCGTTTTTTGTGCCTGGACAGCTTACTAACTATTCTGGCAGTTAAACATACATAATAGTCCAATACCATTTCACAGCAAACATCACCACATAATGTATTTTCCACTATTGATGCTCTAAACGCCTACATAAAAAAACCCTTTCAATTATCAAATTTTTTTCATGTTCTCTGGCAGGTGGCCAAAAATGAAGGTGAAAACTCAGGGGACATGGGAAGATCAACACTCTCAAAAAAAAACCCCAACAAAATCTAGCTATGAATGCTATCTACAAGGGATGAAAAGAGTTCAGGCCATCTAAATACCCAGAGAATTACGATATGGGGAGAGCATCCCACTTAAGGGAGTTTAGGCATAAGTTGTCCGAAGAGACAAGAGCTAAATATAACGAGAAGTCTAAAATAAGAATGAGAAGATTTGTTGAAAGAAAGAAGAAAGAAGCAGAAGCAAGAACAGCGCAAGAACCAGATATAAGATCTGAGAACAAGGTCCTGGCGTACTAACAAGAACAAAAACAAATGAATCAAAGAGACTGAAAAAAAAGGAACGGGAGGTGTAGGATGTGTCTTCAAAAAACGACGTGAAGTCAAAGGTGCCAAGCACTTCTCCAGATACATCAGGGTCATTCAGTTCTTGACTGCACAAAGAAAAAGCGTTGTCCAGAGTCAAATCCAAAGTCATCAAATTCTTCTATGAAGTATGCTACCATTGTTTGAGGGTTTGATAGCAAGTCAGTTCTCGCATGAAATAAGAAGACAGCACTTGAAAGGAGAGGAATCACTTCAGAAAAGGGGCGAAAGAGAAGTACTTAATCATGTCAGGCAGAAACTTGCATGTCTTTTTGGATAGAAAAAAATAGACGTCCACTTTGTTCATCAACTCTGGATTCAACATAAAGGATGCCAAACATGGCATGAAGGTGGTGAACATGTGCAGGTCAATTGGTTTTACAAGAAAGTACTTGCATTAAGCACGCAGCGAATGCACTGATCGGCCCCCCGGGCGCTCACAGATGCCATCAGTAAGCACTAAAAGGCTGGTTGAAGACTTTACTGTAGGCCCAAAATGTCAACTCAGCTCCCCAACAAGAAAACAGTGTCTAGCAGACAATCAAATCAGAAACATCCTCCAGAGGACAATAGAGAGAAACCTTAAAAGGCTTCCCCGTTAAGTAATGAATCTTACAATAAACTTATCACAGTCAAAAGTTGCTCTCATTACGTCCAAAGAACATCGTAGTTCAAAGTAAGTCCAAGTGCGATCCAATGTTCCTTAATAATAGTATTAAGTAAAATGTTGACTTGAGAAATAAAGAAAATCAACAAAAGTTGTATCATTGCACAAACAGGGCTGCAGAATAAAAGGACAGAAGTATCATGCTACACATAACAATGTGTGAAAGTTCAGGCATATGTGTACATGTAGGGATCTGGCGCAACATTGACAGAAAGTGTAAAACTGTGGAGTGCACCAAATCAGCGACTTTCACCTGAAGCCAGTTCTCTGAGACCAGAGATGACATATAGACATGAGTTGGCAAATGTGGGGAAGACCTTTTACAAAGGTAAACCTAAGAAAAGCATCCTTAGAGTACAGGGCATTATTGCATGGACCTCATTGGCTGAGCTGGAAACCGAAGTTGACTACTTTCTCTGTTCACCTCTTCAAAGCCAGGTGGCAACAAGTATAAGACCAATTTTCATCACTCATCCACAACCCCCGCGAAATCTGTCATTTTGGTGATGGACTTCTCGAGAACTTCACTTGTACTACATACAACGTGAAGTCCAGAGTGCTCACTGGGCACAAAACGCATGAAGTTACACTTCCATCGGCCGGTTGTATTTTACACATGCCAACTTTGTGGAAATGACATTGATGACCCAATTAGTAAGTAGAAGTTGTTTGATATAATCAGTGGCCTACCTCCTTCATGATGCTCATGCAGTCCAATTACTTTTGTCACAGAGCAAACCTGGTACTTACATGTACTTCGAACCAAGCCTTGATTTTTCAAGACTACTCCAATGGACAGATGATGTGGGGCTCAGTACAAAAGCAGAACTCATTATATGGATAGTGCACTATGCATCAGAAGATACTGGACTGGAGTTGGTGGAACGCTATTTCTTTGGTAGCCTGCACTGCTGGAAAAGAAACCTTGTGATGGGGAGGAGAGGTGTGTGGTGAAAAGCAGTGTTACAGAGCAGTATGAAATCTGAAGATGGTGTAGTGATTTCATGATGCAAAGTCCTTTCTTGACTTTTGCACTAGAAGGTTGGAAAAAGCAAGCATGGATGAAAATGGAACTGCTGTCAACACTCGGCGAAGTTTTTGTTTGTTGACAAACAGGATATTGAACGTAGACAGACCAGAAAAGAAGTAATGAACACACTACTAGGGCACAAGAAAATTGCATGTCATTGTCCGGACTGGGTGGTCATCATGCATCACAGGTTCGAGGCTTTCCCTGTTTTCGTGAAAGCTGAAGATGAATCCTTTGAAGATTCACATGCTACGAACTCCGCTTACACTACTGCATGGACAGAGAAACAACCTACATGTACATAGTGGACACAGAACAACAACCAACAAAAGAGAGGCATTCGACAAATGCAGGATTTACAAGAACCAAGTTCAATTTTAGGAAGGGGGGAGGAGGTGTGCCAGGGAAAAAGTGGTAAATACTAATATGTCACAACTATGTGTCTGTGCATTAATATGACCACAAATATTAGATTTTGTATTTCACTTATTATAATTTGTTTGTTATTATTTCCATTGTAAAGAAACAAGTGGAGGGACCCCTTGAAGCAACATTGAGGACTTGATCTTGGGAGGATGAACCAACAGGTAGGTTTACATGGAATACAATTGCTGCAAATATAATTTGTTTAATTTAAGAACGTTAAAATTTTAAACTTCATGTTCAATTTTGCTTAATTATCCAGAAATTAACTTTTAATGATAACTGAGTCATTTTTATATTTGTTTTGTTATTATTTCCATTGCAGCAAGTGTATTACAACAAGAAAGTGGAGTCGCACCAACCAAAGCAACATCGATGAATGCATAACGGTTATCATAGATGAGATACAGGAAATGTCAACACAGTCCAGTGATGACAACACACCCATCATAAAAAATGGTGACTGGTGTTGTTAGTTATGATAAGCTAAATATCCGGTGTTGTAGAGGATGATGTGGGTAAAGACTCAAAGTTCCAGTGATGGTTAGACAGGGACACACCTTTGGAGATGGCCACAACCACCAGACTGTGGCGATCAGAGAAATGTCGTCCAGAGAATATCCCCACCTGATCTAGTTGCGTCACGGGGGCTTTTTCAGGTTCAGCAACTGGACCCAGCATGAGCCTTGAATGTGCTCGACCTACAATGCATGACCTTGTTGCACCGACACCATAAATTATTAACCATTAACAATTATTTGGAAATTTCAGTCTTTGAATTTGAAAGTTGACACTTTGCTTTACTACCTCTTTTACCATTTTTTCACCACCTGTGATATTCTCCAAAATTTGTGAGGTATTGACCTATCGCCGTTTGCTACTTAGGCCCCCCAAAAAGTCTCCGGTTTCTGGTCTCCGCGCGCGTCACTTCAGACCCGTGCATCAGCATTTTTAATTTTCTTTTTTGTGCTATGAAACGATGTCCAATTGCACCCAAAATTGCTGGATCGATTGGAATTCTGCCTTTGCTGTATTTTAAATGACTTTTTCACATAGGGGTATGAACATTTGCCTGCTTTGTGAGGCCTCTCTTAGCCACCATACTATGTACACATCATGTATTTCCCTTTGGCAAAAAAAAAAAAAAACAAAAAAAAACACGTGACCGCACCGATTTTGAAGCCGTCCTATGACCAGAAACTGGATACTTTTGGGCCCTTGCACATTCTCAACAACTTGCACCCACGCAACAGCATGTACATCAAGATGCACGACATTTGTCTAGATTTCTAAGACAACGTTTTACACATTACTGAATGCCTGCTTGTCTTTATCCATGAAAATTTTAGCAAACCTGTGTTGCATTTTGTGTATGTGATGCATACATGTAGTATGTGTTGTTGAATGTAAACGCACAATCAAACACATGTGCCTGGACATTTTCCCTTGTTTGTCGTAGATTTGTGTGGTCATGTGATGTGAAAATTTTATGTGCTGTTATTGGCCATAGTTTATGAATGGCAATACGTGTAGGTCAATTGCCTTCTCAGCTTTAGCAGCTGATTGGCCCAGCTTGAACTTATTGTAATGATGACCAATGTCTGAGTTTAGCAATAAAACCAAATATTAGATCCAGGCCACAAACTTTTTACCGCAGTGATTCTGGCCCCCATTATGATTTTATGATGTGAATGGTTACTATTTTATTAAAATTATCAATTAATAAGAAATTTTTCAAATATTTACAAGATAATTTATTCACATTGAACATTGAACCTTTCTGAACAGGCCATTTTTTGAGTCCGGTCACAAACACTTGAATCCAGTCCCAAGGGTTGAGTCCGAGACTAGTCACAAGTTTGATCATTGCTATTATAAGTTCAAGCTGGGGCAAGTGGTGTACTATATATATATACTGTATATATATATTGTTAACAAATTGAATAACTATGAATTTACTGTTTATTTTGTCTGTCCATACAACTGATGTTTTTCCGTAATTTGTAAAACCCACAAGTTTATCCAAGATGTTAATTTGGAACATTCCTTAAAAGGGTTTAATGATTAACAGAAACAACATTTTCAGATAATGTTACATTCTGTTTCAACTTCTAATCATTTTTTTCAAAAATGTCTGTCCATGTTACAAAACATATACAATATATAAAATAACATCTTACAGATCGGCCCCTGTAATTTCTTAAATATTCATTGAGTTATCTTAATTTTTGCTTGGCATGTTCCTGATATGTAGAGATGTACCAGGAACAAAATTGGGGAAAATACATTATTTATTTTTACCCTCTCATGAAGGCTTGGGTGATGACGATAATATCGAATATCGCAATATTATTTTTACTCGATTAAGATATCGAGAACTTTAAATCATCGAGATATCGGCAGATCGCGATGAAAAAAGATATCATGATGAAAAAAAATTATATCGCGATTAAAAAAATCCCGATTGTCAGTTGGGTCAGAAATCTCCATGGAAAAAACTTGTAGGGAAAAATCTTTTCAGTTTCGCGAAAACAAAATCGAGCTACTATATGGTAAACCGGCTATCAGATCACAAAGGCACCGCCGACAAGGTGTTTAATAACCACCGCCACTCAAAGAAATCTATTCAGACTGATTAAGTGTTGGGGATTGAATGGGGTATTTGATCCAACAATGTGTAGACAATGTTTATCTCACTGTTCTATCCAGGGTGGTCTGTGATTCTGGCTGGCGCACCACCACAGGCGAGTACATTATATTATTATACACATATTTAAATATATAGAATATAGGCGCACTATAAAATCTACAATAGTCATGAATTAAATCAAAGCACGGATCGGCGGCTTGATCAAAAGTTGATGGATAAGGACACTATTCTATTATACCATACTGGGACTCTCTTGTCTTGAAAAAAACACAACATGTACTCTTGAAAAACCATGTGGCGTTTATTTAAAATAGTGTGACTACAATCCACATTTTCTGAAGTGCAAATGACATTCACAATCATGGTTTTTTATTCTCCGGTACTATTATGCAGGAATAAAACCTAGTCACGATGTTTTATACTATGACCCAGTCTTGTGGGCATTCGGTGAACTCGGGCTGATGATTTGATTGGAACGAACGACACAGTAACCCGCCCCACATTATTATGCAAACAATTGGCTAATAGCGTGGGTGCATTTGCGGTACGTAACCCAGAAAATATTGTTGGGCTTTGGTCAATAGTTAAGGCTTTTCGAAGTTGGGTTGTGTTGAGATAGCGTCATGGTTCTGACCAAACATAAACCGAACTTTGTGATTGGTTACGCTTAGTTTCAAGATGGTGGATTGTAAAAGTGTTAAAACATGGTTAAATTGTTGGGTATCAATATCTTTCAAGTTACTAGCCACTCACGAGTAAGTTCTATTTTTGAAACGTTGATGATTGAACAAGTCACAAACTGAAAAACAATTGGTTACGCTTCGCATTTTCACATAAATGTGCCGTTTGTTTCTGGTTAGGGAAGCGAAAACATTTCCCCCATATGTTGTACTCATAGCAGCAATTACGTGTCTCTCAGGTAAGCACTGGCAACTTATTGTGAAGCTTGTAGATGGGTACATCCCCTTGGTTACCGGGCCTAAAGCACTCATGCGTGAAAAACAAAAATAATCGCGATGTTATCAATATCGCGATATATGTTTGACTATATCGTGGATGAAAAATCGATATCGCCAAGCCTACTCTCATGTCACACTTTGTACCCCAATTAGTGTGGAAAGCCCACAGCTGCGTTGTTTTTTGCAGAGCTTAAACTTCTTACATTCAATGACCTGTACAATCCTAGGCAATTCATGGCTAACTTATAACAATTACCCTCTGCCTATACTGATTTCAATGATCTTGTACTCTTGCAGTGTTAAAGGGAAAAATGTAGAATACAACCACCACTTTTCTAGCCAAAAATAACACTATAATCAAAGATTTTCCTTAAAAGATCATAGAGACACACTCAGTGAGGAAAGTGTAGTCAAGGAGGATTGAAATGATATTTCAGGAGATTTTGAACACTGAATGTCAGTATGCACATCCAGTGAGATGTTGGCCATTTGTCGCCTGCAAAAACACTGCATGCTTAATTAGCCATTGTGTATAAATGGCGGTTGGCTTAAAAACTCTTTCCTGAATTATTATTATAATGTTATTATTGTTATGAATTTATTAGTCAGGTCTGTTTCATGTCCTTGTCATGTCTCAACATTAACGTTAAGTATTTGTCTGTCATAGTGGAAAGTTTAAAAACATTGTTTCATTTTTTTCTGCATATTGGTAATACTGGTTGGTTCCAAAATGTACACATCCTTGTCAAACCTTCTTATAATTATTGTCAACTGTGCTAAATACTGATAATCTGAAATGTACTCTTAAACATGTTAACATTATATTCTTGGATTAAGTTGTTGTAACTTGGAAATAAATAATTAACAACTTGTTTACAGTAAAATAAAGAATAACAAACCTTGTAGTTCAATCATGTCTTTCCATGAATAGTCTCTACTACGCTCGTCCACACTGTCTTTATCCAAAAAGTGAAATTTGGATTTAATACCAGATGGGTGTGTGTTGGACGGGCTAGAAATACTTCCTTGTACTGGTCATTGACCTTGCCAATAGAGGGCGCAAGTCAGTTACATGCAAGTTGAAGGACTAGAAAAAGAATATGAATTTCTTATATTCAGCCAATACCAGGGCACCTGGCAATAAGTTACTTGTCACTTTGTCAAATCCATTAACTAACTCAATTTTTTTTTAAAGAGTTATTTTTTATTATCATTTTCCTGCATGAAACAATTCTGTTGGATGATCCTATGAACCATTTCCCCCTATCCTCCACCTTCCCACCCCCACGAGGGATTTACGCCACCTGAAAGATTTACAACATCCTTAAGAATTTTTATTGATGAGAATAAACATATATGTTGGGGACCAATGTACATTTCAAAATATTGGTGTCATGACCAGATTGGCGTTATAATGTATAATTCCTCTTTTCATATAAATTATGCTATATTAAATTGGGTAGCAGAACTTCACACAGTGTAATGAATGTTTTTCTTTACAAAAGCTTTTCTTTTTTACAAAGTTGGGAACTTAGAACATACACTGGCGTTGTTTACAGAGCTTAAAGTTCTTACATTCAATGACCTGTACAATCCTAGGTAAATTCATGGCTTTTATAACAATTACCCTCTGCCAATACCGATTTCAATGATCTTTGTACTCTTGCAGTGTTAAAAAGAGGGAAATGTAGAATACAACCACCACTTTTCTATCCAAATATAACACTATATCACAGATTTTCCTTTAAAAGATCATAGAGGACACGCTCAAGGTGAGGAAAATGTAGTCAAGTGGGAGGATTGAAATGATATTTCAGGAGATTTTGAACACTGAATGTAAGTATGCACATCCAGTGAGATGTTGGCCATTTTGTCGTCTGCTAAAAACACTGCATGCGACACTCTTTCCTAAGATTATTATTATATAATTTTATTATTGTTATGAATTTATTAGTCAGGTCTCACATGTCTGTTTCCATGTCCTTGTCATGTCTAACATTAACGTTAAGTATTTGTCTGTCATAGTGGAAAGTTAAAAAACATTGCTTCATTTTTTTCCCCTGCTGCATATTGGTAATACTGGTTGGTTCCAAAATGTACACATCCTTGTCAAACCTTCTTATAAGTTATAATTATTGTCAATGTGCTAAATACTGATAATCTGAAATGTACTCTTAAACGTGTTAACGTTATATTCTTGGATTAAGTTGTTGCCAACTTGGAAATAAATAATTAACAACTTGTTTACAGCAAAATAAAGAACAACAAACCTTGTAATTCAATCATGTCTTTCCATGAATAGTCTCTACTAGTACTACGCTCGTCCACACTGTCTTTATCCAAAAAGTGAAATTGGATTTAATACCAGATGGGCGTGTGTTGGACGGGCTAGTGAAAGTAATTACTTCCTTGTACTGGTCATTGACCTTGTCAATAGAGGGCGCAAGTCAGTTAAGTTGACAGAAGTAAAAGATGATAGTAAAAGTAAAAGTCAATAAAATAATAATGAATTTCTCTTGGGCCCAAAAAATCTCCAGTTTCTGGTATTCAGCAAGCATTGCCCTCAGACCCGCTGCGTCCGGCATTTTTATTTTTATTTTTTTGGCTATAAAACGATGTCCAATTGCAGCCGTGCTGTGTTTTAAGTGACTTTTTCACATAGGGGTATGAACATTTGCCCGATTTGTGAGGCCTCTCTTAGCCACCATACTTTGTATAATAGGGGTGCACCCCACTAAATAGTGAGGAATTCATACAATAGCTGTTTATCATAAATTATGTTCAAATATTTCTGAAAACAAATATTTGAGGCCCATACATTTGATGAATTGTGTAAAAATGGCCCAATATCATAACCTGGGGTCCTTGACTTCAAACTGTGAGTATTTTGGATACACCAGGTCCTTAAACAATGGTCCTAATTTGATTTCAAGCATGAGGCCTTTTCCCAAAATGGCTGCTTTTCAGTGTGGGCGTTTTCACTAAACTGTAGAGGGTGGTTTCCATTGGGATGAGAATAACTCAATGGAAACTCGGACTAACCACCATAAATTGAGAAGAAAATAAAAGTTTATATATCGATCAATATTTTTTCTTTTGGTTTTAAAAACTGTATGACTCATGATTTTTTAATATTGTATTTATCACTGTTTACTATGGGAGTTTAGTGGAGTGCACCCCAAGGTGATGATGGGCACAAGCGAAAGTCTTTACTTCCTTGTACTGGTCATTGACATTGTCAATAGAGGGCGCCGATGGTTAAGTTGAAGGACTAGAAAAGAATATGAATTTTCTCTTTATATTCATCCATGCCAGGGGCCACCGATAAGTTACTTGTCACTTTTGTCAAATTTATTAAATAACTCAAATTTTTTTTTTCACGAATTATTCGCTTATTATTATCATTTTCCTGCATGAAATAATTCTGTTGGATGATCCTATGAACTGTTGACCCCCCCGGGCTCATCCCATTCCCCATTCCCCCATCCCTCCCACCCCCACCCCCACAGGGATTTACGCCAGTGAAAGATTACAACATCATTAGGAATTTTTATTGATGAGAATATAAACATTTCCAACAATATTGGTGTCATGAACAGATTAGCGTTATAATGTATAATTCCTCCCTTTCATATATAAATTATGTGCGATAGCAGAACTTCACAGTGTAATGAATGTTTTTTTCCAAAAAAAGCTTTTTGAATTATTACAAAAGGTGAAACTTAGAACATACAGCTGCGTTGTTTGCAGAGCTTAAAGTTCTTACATTCAATGACCTGTACAATCCTAGGTAAATTCATGGATAACTATAACAATTACCCTCTGCCTATACTGATTTCAATGATCTTTGTACTCTTGCACAACACAAAAGTTGCAGTGTTAAAAAGGGGAAAAATGTAGAATACAACCACCACTTTTCTGTCCAAATAACACTGTATCACAGATTTTCCTTTAAAAGATTATAGAGGACATAAGCTTGGGCGATATCGATTTTTTTCATCCACGATATATCAGCAAACATATATTGCGATTTTCGATAATATCGCAATTATTTTTTTCATTCATGCAGGTTCGATTGCTTTTGAGCCGATAAACCCACAGTAGCCCTCTATAAGCGCTCACAATAAATTGCAAATTGGTTTGCAATAGTGTGTATGTACTTCTGAAGTACTTCGCTTTTGTTTCTCATTTCCAAAACCTGAAAAGACTGTTCTAATTTTGTTTCCATGGAATTTCTGACTTGACTCACAATTGCAATTTTTTTTAATCGCGATATATTTTTTAATGGCGATATATATTTTAATCGGCTTTTTGCCGATATCTATAACTTAAAAGGTTCTCATATCAGAAAAAAAAGTCTCACGATACCGATATTATCGTGTTATCGCCTGCCTGGAAGGGCACACCCTGCTGAGGAAAGTGTAGTCAAATGAGGATTGGAAATGATATTTCGGGATATTTTGAACACTGAATGTCAGTATGCACATCCAGTGAGATCTTGGCCATTTTGTCATCTGCTAAAACACTGTATGCTTAATTAGCCATTGTGCAAGTGGCGGTTGGCTTTGACATTTTTCATAAGATTATTATTATATATGTTATTATTGTAATGAATTTATTAGTCAGGTCTGTTTCATGTCCTTGTCATGTCTAACATTAACGCTAAGTATTTGTCTGTCATAGTGAAAGTAAAAAAACATTGCTAAATTTTTCCCTCTGCATATTGGTCATACTGGCTGGTTCCAAAATGTACATATCCTTGTCAAACCTTCTTATAATTATTGTCAACTGTGCTAAATACTGATAATCTGAAATGTACTCTTAAACGTATTAACGTTATATTCTTGGATTAAGTTGTTGCCAACTTGGAAATAAATAATTAACAACTTGTTTAAATAGCAAAATAAAGAACAACAAACCTTGTACTTGTAGTTCAATCATGTCTTTCCATGAATAGTCTCTACTACGCTCGTCCACACTGTCTTTATCCAAAAAGTGAAATTGGATTTAATACCAGATGGGCGTGTGTTGGACGGGCTAGTGAAAGTACTTCCTTGTACTGGTCATTGACCTTGCCAATAGAGGGCGCAAGTCAGTGAAGTTGAAGGACTAGATGAATTTCTCTTATATTCAGCCATGCCAGGGCACCCAATAAGTTACTTGTCACTTTGTCAAATTCATTAAATAACTCAAATTGTTTTTTCACAAATTATTTGATTATTATCATTTTCCTGCATGAAATAATTTCTGTTGGATGATCCTATGAACCATCCCCCGAAAAGAGGCCTCCCCATTCCCCTATCCCTCCACCCCCACCCCCACAGGGATTTACGCCACTGAAAGATTACAACATCCTTAGGAATTTTTATTGATAAACATATATGTTGACCAGTAACATTTCCAAAAATAATGGTGTCATGACCAGATTAGCGATAATGTATAATTCCCTCCTTTCATATAAATTGGGGTAGCAGAACTTCACAGTGTAATAAACGTTTTCTTTTACAAAAGAAAGCTTTTCGAATTATTACAAAAGGTGGGAACTTAGAACATACAGCTGCGTTGTTTACAGAGCTTAAAGTTCTTACATTCAATGACCTGTACAATCCTAGGTAAATTCATGGCTAACTATAACAATTACCCTCTGCCTATACCGATTTCAATGATCTTTGTACTCTTGCAGTGTTAAAAAGAGGGAAATGTAGAATACAACCACCACTTTTCTATCCAAATATAACACTATATCACAGATTTTCCTTTAAAAGCTCATACATGTAGATGACACACTCAAGGTGAGGAAAGTGTAGTCAAGTGAGGATTGGAAATGATATTTCAGGAGATTTTGAACACTGAATGTCAGTATGCACATCCAGTGAGATGTTGGCCATTTTGTCGTCTGCTAAAAACACTGCATGCGACACTCTTTCCTAAGATTATTATTATATAATTTTATTATTGTTATGAATTTATTAGTCAGGTCTCACATGTCTGTTTCATGTCCTTGTCATGTCTAACATTAACGTTAAGTATTTGTCTGTCATAGTGGAAAGTTAAAAAACATTGCTTCATTTTTTCCCTCTGCATATTGGTAATACTGGTTGGTTCCAAAATGTACACATCCTTGTCAAACCTTCTTATAAGTTATAATTATTGTCAATGTGCTAAATACTGATAATCTGAAATGTACTCTTTAACGTGTTAACGTTACATTCTTGGATTAAGTTGTTGCCAACTTGGAAATAAATAATTAACAACTTGTTTATAGCAAAATAAAGAACAACAAACCTTGTAGTTCAATCATGTCTTTCCATGAATAGTCTCTACTTCGCTCGTCCCCACTGTCTTTATCCAAAAAGTGAAATTGGATTTAATACCAGATGGGCGTGTGTTGGACGGGCTTGTGAAAGTATACTTCCTTGTACTGGTCATTGACCTTGTCAATAGAGGGCGCAAGTCAGTTAAGTTGACAGAAGTAAAAGAAGATAGTAAAACTAAAAGTCGATAAAATAATGAATTTCGCTTTAGGCCCAAACAAATCTCCAGTTTCTGGTATCTGTGCGCATTGCCTCAGACCGCAAGGCCGGCATTTTTATTTTTATTTTTTGGCTATAAACGATGTCCAATTGCAGCTGAGCTGTGTTTTTAAGCAACTTTTCACAAAGGGTAATGAACATTTGCCCGATTTGTGAGGCCTCTCTTAGCCACCATACTTTTTGTATAATAGTGCACCCACTAAATAGTGAGGAATTCATGCGCCGAGCTGTTTATCATAAATTGTATGTTCAAATATTTCTGAAAAACAAACATTTGAGGCCCATACATTCAATCTGCTTTTCTTCAAGCGCAAAGCAGACTTGTCCACTTTTAGGCCACTGTTGAGATAACGTTCGATCCACTTTTCACGAAGCAGGAAAGCAGAAAAATGGATTTGTCCAAAATGTTCGTTCTACTTTTCGGGTTGTGGGAAACCAGAAAAACAGATGCCCACTTTTAGGCCACTGTGTGACAAAACTTCTAATCTGCTTTTCGGAAAGCAGAAAAGCAGAAAAATGGATTTGTCGAAAACGTTCAATCTGCTTTTCTGGTTGTAGGAAACCAGAAAAGCAGATGTCCACTTTTTGACTGCCAGTGTAGGTGAACAAGTAAAATCTGCTTTTCTTGAAACTGAAAAGCAGAAAAGCAGAAAAGCAGAAAAGTAGAAAAATGGATGTTACCAAAATGTTCAATCTACTTTTTAGTAGGGTTTTCAGTTTGTACGTGCTTGACTGAAGCCCTCCGCACGCACAGCGCATCGCCCGCAACAAAAAACATCAAAATTTTTAATCAAAAAATTCTATTACTTTTACCTTTCGAAATCTTACTTGTAATAGCTCATTGGAAAGCTTATAGTCTCAGCTATCCAACAATGTACATAAAATAGCAATCGGAAATGGCGGTGAAAGTCTAGGTTTTATGAATGAACCACTCGTCCCGCCCAGCCTTCGCTGGCCCGAGATCGGGCGCATTCGGCCCGTAAAATTTGCCGCGCTCTGCTGAGGGCATCCACTTCGGAGCTGTCTCTGCGCCCGAGTACATTGTGATTGACATGAAAACGGGTTTCCCTATAGAGTCAAAGGGCTCCTTTACATACCCATGCTTGCTTGCTTGATCTCCACAGCTACTCTACAACCGAAGTTATGAAGAGATAAAAAATTAAACGCCGTTTTTCGAGGTGAAATTTTTCAGTTGAAATGTAAGAGCGATGTCTGAATGAATTTTACACCTCTTTTCTATCATACATGTATGTGAAAGTTTTGAGCCGTAAATGTGTTTAGTTTTGAGCGGAGAGTGTATTTTTTACACCCTTTCAAAAGCTCTTATGAGGGAAACGAGCACGAACGCTGTGCGTGTGTATCACAGTGTGTGTAGGCTGATTCAATGGTTTTGGTGCCATTAGGGATGTACACAGTGTACATGTACATAGACAGTCGAGCTTCATCGAATGCTGTATAATACTTGATTAAATAAAACAGGATTCCTCAAAAACTACTGGTCCGATTTAAAAACCATTAGATTTCTTTCATCAAGACCTTTAATTTGATATAAATATTGAGCATATTGGTTTAGGAATAATTTTTCACCTGAAAACTCTATTTTTAGGTGGAAGAAAAGCAGAAAAGTAGAAATATGCACTAGCCAACAACGTTCAATCTGCTTTTTCATTATTTAGAAAGCTGAAAAGCAGATGCCCACTTTTCGACCTCCATAAATAGGTAGAAATTACTAATCTGTTTCTAAGTTAGTGCATGGAGGTAGAATTAGATTCTACCTCCATGGTTAGTGTTAGGCCTAACGTATAGTATAATATAAGGACAAAATTGCGGTGGCAAGTCATCACGATCCCCAAATTACTTCCGAGATTTTGGGATCTCATTTTATTTCATTTGTGCAAAACCAACTCAACCAATGTTTACGTCTTCTTCAGCTTTGTACACGCATTTGTGCCCAGGTACCTGTAGGAATTTTAAAAATAGGAGAGCTTCCGAGTTCCGTTTCCGGTCCAATTAATTAACCTCCACTTGTATTTTTCTTTACGCAACTTACATGTAGATGTACAGGTCTTCTCCGATGTCGTAGAAATCCTCCACGGGGTCAGTCTTAAAAGTCAGCATTCCGGCTCCTCCTCCTAGACAAGGCACATACGGTCATACAAAAACCAACACATTCCTAGGTACTGCCCGAACGATCAACTTGGACTTAGCACTTTTTGGACGGAAGTAACCCCATAAAAGTAAAACTCTCTACGCGTCAAGTTTATCACCGTGATCCCTAACCGGCCGGCAGCATCGTGTATACTCACTAGACGTAATACTAATAACGTACACACTGCATGCTAGCTCCCGTTTCGATTTATAGACCAATGATGCAGTAGCTGGTTACTCTCAGCTCCGGATACACTGTGTTATGAATCAGCACTTATCTCTAAACTTGTAGATTGTGTAAATTTGCTCATCTTAAAAGAGGATCGGAGGATACATTTCGTGTCTTTTAAGTACGATATAGAATAGATTGTTTTTCCCGACGTACATGCGTTTCTCCCCGTTAATATTATATGTTCTAGACGACATCCAACTACGTACATGATATAATTAACAGATATGAAAAAAGAGCGCCCTCATTTGAGTATATTGGCAGTCAATTCATTGGCATATATTTATCTTTCTATGCAGCGGGGGCAGGGCTGGGAGCGGGGGGCAGGACCAGGAGCGGGGGCAGGACCAGGTGCGGGGGAAGGGCCGGGGCGGGAGCTTCAAAGGCGAAATAAAGTACCGTGGGAAAAATGCTCAGAGATTGTTTGAGGGATCCGCTTCGGTACGGTGGTATATACTCTGCATAATTATTAAATTTGGGTGGGTATTATGTATCGCTCGTGTTTTACCAGCAATTTCTAATTTTACTTAAAATTTAAATATTTAACATTTTAATACATGTAGATGTCAGAAGCTTGGTTTAACAGTAACAAAAAATGCCAAAAGGTTATATATACAAGAATCTTTCTCATGATTATTCTGAGAAATGTAAATTTTACACATTTTTCACTTCCTCAATTTCCGATGAAAATAAAATGTCCGTTACAATGAAAGTTGCCGTTAAAACAGCGAAAACACGAGTAATCTTTAACATAATTTAGCAGATAAAATATGCTAAATAGAATTTGCCTATATTGAAAGATATTTCTCTTGGCATTTGTAGGTGGGGAGGGTTACATTTTTGCCTTTGTCTTTGTCTTTTGTTTTAATAAGCAAAATCATTTCCAGCCCCTGTCAAATCCTGGTTGTAGGCCCCG
This sequence comes from Zoroaster sp. YZ-2022, assembly GCA_029582265.1. Classification (NCBI taxonomy): domain Eukaryota; kingdom Metazoa; phylum Echinodermata; class Asteroidea; order Forcipulatida; family Zoroasteridae; genus Zoroaster; species Zoroaster sp. YZ-2022. Next base: position 25,528,753 of record CM055834.1, on the reverse strand, counting down.
ACACGTCAAACCGAACAGACCGTAAAGAAAGTAACAAAAATCCAAGCAAATGTTTTTGTTGTTGTGTTCCATGTATTTATTAGGCCCCACAAGTTCCACATTGATTTAATTGTATGAGGCCTATATAGGTAAACACGTAATAAGTGACGTAAATTTCTGATCTAAGATGTGGTTGGAAGGAGGTGGGAGAAAATACGATTCAAAATTTCAATAACCGCCCCTAAACGTCTTTAGCATCCGAACGTGGTGATTGAACAAATTTAAATACCAAAACATTTTTTAGAAAATATTGGAAAATGTTGGAAAGATATGTTTGAAATGTTTTTTTTTTATTTGATTAACTTTAGGGAAACTTTGGGAACTTGAGAATGTTGGAAAGTATTTTAAAATTAAATAATGGAAATTAAATAATGAAAAGTATATTTTATGTATTAACTGGAATACGAAATTTTGAATCTTCCCAAACACCCCCCACCTAAGAATCAAGAGTGCGATTTGACAAAGGTAAAAATCCTGAATAATAGGTTAGTGGGCCTGGGTCTCCCTTTGGTCTACGAGGACAAAGCCCCCTGAACCTCCTGGATGTTTAGTTTTGGAGGATTTACAGACTCTCCACATCCCCATAAACAAGAAACTAGAGGGTTTGGACATTATACATGCTTCTTCTCTTCTTCCAAGAAAAGTTTGAGGCAAAGGGAGATTTGTAAAAAATCTTGGAATCAGGAGAAATCCTGAGCAATCACAGGCCTGAAGGATTTAATTCATTGATCATGGGTGATAGGCCTGCAAAGAGCCCAAATAAAATAGTAAAATCACATCACATAAAATTTAAAGGTAGGTGATTTATAAACAAAATTGATCTCCAATATTAAAGTGGGCTCCATGAATGACCCCATGGGGGGGGGGGGGTGGAAGGAAACGTGAAGACTTTTTTTGTTTACAGGCTCTTATGTTTGGAATCCAAATTCTGAGCAGGGGAGGGGAGAGAAAAGTTATGGCACTGAGATCAGGACAATAATCAGTATTTAATACCAAGATTAGCCGATGCCTCTGCAGATGTTTTTAATTACTTACACTTAAGTACCGTAAACAAAGACTCATTGGACACATTATGGTTTTAGTTTTTCACCATCATGAAAAACATTTATTATTTATATCATTATTATTATACTTTTCTGATAATGAAACCAAGGATCCTTCAATGTCAATGACATGTTACTGTGATGAACTATTATGAATATTTCAGTATTTTCTGAAACTGGTAAATAACAGTGATAGTTGTTCTGACTAACTGGATAGTATAAAATACATTGCAATTAACATTTTTTGTAGTGATTTCTGTTGTTTGTTTTGGTTTATCAGCTGAGAACATACATGTACAATACATATATTTTGTCTTATTTCAGTGGTTATTTTTGTATTATTGTGGTTGGTCTCTCAATACAAGTCAGTTGTAGAGTTTAAACACAGCATGCATTGGACCAATGATACAATATTAAATGAACTCAAATTGTATTTATTTCAAGTTAAATACAAATCAATCATGGAGGTATACCACTTAATCTTTGGCCATGATATTACTGATGTTTACATGTCATTAGCTTCAAACAACAGTTTATCAATCCAACATTGGTTATTAACCAATATTCATATTTAAAATCATTAATAATGTACACACATAAACAATATTGGATGGGATCTGTAAATAAAATGGTTTGATACTCTGTAAAAAAAAATTATAAAAAAATAAAATAAATAAATAAAAATAATAAAAATCCAGCCATTAAGCTGTAATTAACACAGTTTGCATTGGACCAATGATATAGATTTACTCAAATTGTATTTTTTGTTTAAAGTTAAATAAAAAACAAGTATACAACTTAATCTTTTGATGATATTACTGATGTGTAAATGTCATCTGCTTCAGACAACAGTTGAATCTTTAAACATTGGATATTAACCAATATTCATATTTAAAATCATTAATAATGTAAAAGTATCATTATACACATAAACAATAATGGGTGGGATCTGTAAACAAAATGGTTTGATACTCTGTAAAAAAAAATAAAATAAAATAAATAAATAAAAATCCAACCATTAAGTTTTAATAATGCATAAGAAACCATAAATACACTGTAAACACATTAACTCAGTCATCAAACCAGTTTGAGAGATTGCCATTTTGTAAGTAAATGGCTACAAGAAACTTACTCAGAAACATAACCATATCAGCTGAGGTTTAAAGCTGATGGGTTGATATCTAGATACATAATAAGAAACTTACTGAGAAACATAACCATATCAGCTGAGGTTTAAAGTTGATGAGTTGATATCTAGATACATAACAAGAAACTTACTCAGAAACATAACCATATCAGCTGAGGTTTAAAGTTGATGGATTGATATCTAGATACATAATAAGAAACTTACTCAGAAACATAACCATATCAGCTGAGGTTTAAAGTTGATGGGTTGATATCTAGATACATAACAAGAAACTTACTCAGAAACATAACCATATCAGCTGAGGTTTATAGTTGATGGGTTGATATCTAGTTACATAACAAGAAACTTACTCAGAAACAGAACCATATCAGCTGAGGTTTAAAGTTGATGGGTTGATATCTAGATACATAATAAGAAACTTACTCAGAAACATAACCATATCAGCTGAGGTTTAAAGTTGATGAGTTGATATCTAGATACATAACAAGAAACTTACTCAGAAACATAACCATATCAGCTGAGGTTTAAAGTTGATGGATTGATATCTAGATACATAATAAGAAACTTACTCAGAAACATAACCATATCAGCTGAGGTTTAAAGTTGATGGGTTGATATCTAGATACATAACAAAGAGAAACTTACTCAGAAACATAACCATATCAGCTGAGGTTTAAAGTTGATGGGTTGATATGTAGATACATAACAAGGAACTTACCTGAAACATAACCATATCAGCTGAGGTTTTAAAGTTGATGGGTTGATATCTAGATACATAATAAGAAACTTACTAATAAACATAACCATATCATATTATTTTTAAAGTTGATTGGTTGATATCTAGATAAATAACAAGAAACTTACTCAGAAACATAACCATATCAGCTGAGGTTTATAGTTGATGGGTTGATATCTAGTTACATAACAAGAAACTTACTCAGAAAGAACCATATCAGCTGAGGTTTAAAGTTGATGGGTTGATATCTAGATACATAATAAGAAACTTACTCAGAAACATAACCATATCAGCTGAGGTTTAAAGTTGAGTTGATATCTAGATACATAACAAGAAACTTACTCAGAAACATAACCATATCAAGCTGAGGTTTAAAGTTGATGGATTGATATCTAGATACATAATAAGAAACTTACTCAGAAACATAACCATATCAGCTGAGGTTTAAAGTTGATGGGTTGATATCTAGATACATAACAAGAAACTTACTCAGAAACATAACCATATCAGCTGAGGTTTAAAGTTGATGGGTTGATATCTAGATACATAACAAGAAACTTACTCAGAAACATAACCATATCAGCTGAGGTTTAAAGTTGATGGGTTGATATCTAGATACATAATAAGAAACTTACTCAGAAACATAACCATATCAGCTGAGGTTTAAAGTTGATGGGTTGAAATCTAGATACATAATAAGAAACTTACTGAGAAACATAACCATATCAGCTGAGGTTTAAAGTTGATGGGTTGATATCTAGATACATAACAAGAAACTTACTCAGAAACATAACCATATCAGCTGAGGTTTAAAGTTGATGGGTTGATATCTAGATACATAATAAGAAACTTACTGAGAAACATAACCATATCAGCTGAGGTTTAAAGTTGATGGGTTGATATCTAGATACATAACAAGGAACTTACTCAGAAACATAACCATATCAGCTGAGGTTTAAAGTTGATGGGTTGATATCTAGATACATAATAAGAAACTTACTCAGAAACATAACCATATCAGCTGAGGTTTAAAGTTGATGGGTTGATATCTAGATACATAACAAGGAACTTACTCAGAAACATAACCATATCAGCTGAGGTTTAAAGTTGATGGGTTGATATCTAGATACATAATAAGAAACTTACTCAGAAACATAACCATATCAGCTGAGGTTTAAAGTTAATGGGTTGATATCTAGATACATAACAAGGAACTTACTCAGAAACATAACCATATCAGCTGAGGTTTAAAGTTGATGGGTTGATATCTAGATACATAACAAGAAACTTACTCAGAAACATAACCATATCAGCTGAGGTTTAAAGTTGATGGGTTGATATCTAGATACATAACAAGGAACTTACTGAGAAACATAACCATATCAGCTGAGGTTTAAAGTTGATGGGTTGATATCTAGATACATAATAAGAAACTTACTCAGAAACATAACCATATCAGCTGAGGTTTAAAGTTGATGGGTTGATATCTAGATACATAACAAGGAACTTACTCAGAAACATAACCATATCAGCTGAGGTTTAAAGTTGATGGGTTGATATCTAGATACATAATAAGAAACTTACTGAGAAACATAACCATATCAGCTGAGGTTTAAAGTTGATGAGTTGATATCTAGATACATAACAAGGAACTTACTCAGAAACATAACCATATCAGCTGAGGTTTAAAGTTGATGGATTGATATCTAGATACATAATAAGAAACTTACTCAGAAACATAACCATATCAGCTGAGGTTTAAAGTTGATGGGTTATATCTAGACACATAACAAGGAACTTACTCAGAAACATAACCATATCAGCTGATGTTTAAAGTTGATGGATTGATATCTAGATACATAACAAGAAACTTACTCAGAAACATAACCATATCAGCTGAGGTTTAAAGTTGATGGGTTGATATCTAGATACATAACAAGAAACTTACTCAGAAACATAACCATATCAGCTGAGGTTTAAAGTTGATGGATTGATATCTAGATACATAACAAGGAACTTACTCAGAAACATAACCATATCAGCTGAGGTTTAAAGTTGATGGGTTGATATCTAGATACATAATAAGAAACTTACTGAGAAACATAACCATATCAGCTGAGGTTTAAAGTTGATGAGTTGATATCTAGATACATAACAAGGAACTTACTCAGAAACATAACCATATCAGCTGAGGTTTAAAGTTGATGGGTTGATATCTAGATACATAACACGGAACTTACTCAGAAACATAACCATATCAGCTGAGGTTTAAAGTTGATGGGTTGATATCTAGATACATAACAAGGAACTTACTCAGAAACATAACCATATCAGCTGAGGTTTAAAGTTGATGGATTGATATCTAGATACATAACAATAAACTTACTCAGAAACATAACCATATCAGCTGAGGTTTAAAGTTGATGGGTTGATATCTAGATACATAACAAGGAACTTACTCAGAAACATAACCATATCAGCTGAGGTTTAAAGTTGATGGATTGATATCTAGATACATAACAAGGAACTTACTCAAACATAACCATATCAGCTGAGGTTTAAAGTTGATGGGTTGATATCTAGATACATAACAAGGAACTTACTCAGAAACATAACCATATCAGCTGAGGTTTAAAGTTGATGGATTGATATCTAGATACATAACAAGGAACTTACTCAGAAACATAACCATATCAGCTGAGGTTTAAAGTTGATGGGTTGATATCTAGTTACATAACAAGAAACTTACTCAGAAACATAACCATATCAGCTGAGGTTTAAAGTTGATGGATTGATATCTAGATACATAACAAGGAACTTACTCAGAAACATAACCATATCAGCTGAGGTTTAAAGTTGATGGGTTGATATCTAGATACATAACAAGGAACTTACTGAGAAACATAACCATATCAGCTGAGGTTTAAAGTTGATGGGTTGATATCTAGATACATAATAAGAAACTTACTCAGAAACATAACCATATCAGCTGAGGTTTAAAGTTGATGGGTTGATATCTAGATACATAACAAGGAACTTACTCAGAAACATAACCATATCAGCTGAGGTTTAAAGTTGATGGGTTGATATCTAGATACAACAAGAAACTTACTCAGAAACATAACCATATCAGCTGAGGTTTAAAGTTGATGGATTGATATCTAGATACATAAACAAGGAACTTACTCAGAAACATAACCATATCAGCTGAGGTTTAAAGTTGATGGGTTGATATCTAGATACATAATAAGAAACTTACTGAGAAACATAACCATATCAGCTGAGGTTTAAAGTTGATGAGTTGATATCTAGATACATAACAAGGAACTTACTCAGAAACATAACCATATCAGCTGAGGTTTAAAGTTGATGGGTTGATATCTAGATACATAACACGGAACTTACTCAGAAACATAACCATATCAGCTGAGGTTTAAAGTTGATGGGTTGATATCTAGATACATAACAAGGAACTTACTCAGAAACATAACCATATCAGCTGAGGTTTAAAGTTGATGGATTGATATCTAGATACATAACAAGAAACTTACTCAGAAACATAACCATATCAGCTGAGGTTTAAAGTTGATGGGTTGATATCTAGATACATAACAAGAAACTTACTCAGAAACATAACCATATCAGCTGAGGTTTAAAGTTGATGGATTGATATCTAGATACATAACAAGGAACTTACTCAGAAACATAACCATATCAGCTGAGGTTTAAAGTTGATGGGTTGATATCTGAATACATAACAAGAACTTTTCAGAAACATAACCATATCAGCTGAGGTTTAAAGTTGATGGGTTGATATCTAGATACATAACAAGAAACTTACTCAGAAACATAACCATATCAGCTGAGGTTTAAAGTTGATGGGTTGATATCTAGATACATAACAAGAAACTTACTCAGAAACATAACCATATCAGCTGAGGTTTAAAGTTGATGGGTTGATATCTAGATACATAATAAGAAACTTACTCAGAAACATAACCATATCAGCTGAGGTTTAAAGTTGATGGGTTGATATCTAGATACATAACAAGGAACTTACTCAGAAACATAACCATATCAGCTGAGGTTTAAAGTTGATGGGTTGATATCTAGATACATAATAAGAAACTTACTCAGAAACATAACCATATCAGCTGAGGTTTAAAGTTAATGGGTTGATATCTAGATACATAACAAGGAACTTACTCAGAAACATAACCATATCAGCTGAGGTTTAAAGTTGATGGGTTGATATCTAGATACATAACAAGAAACTTACTCAGAAACATAACCATATCAGCTGAGGTTTAAAGTTGATGGGTTGATATCTAGATACATAACAATGAACTTACTGAGAAACATAACCATATCAGCTGAGGTTTAAAGTTGATGGGTTGATATCTAGATACATAATAAGAAACTTACTCAGAAACATAACCATATCAGCTGAGGTTTAAAGTTAATGGGTTGATATCTAGATACATAACAAGGAACTTACTCAGATAACCATATCAGCTGAGGTTTTAAGTTGATGGGTTGATATCTAGATACATAACAAGAAACTTACTCAGAAACATAACCATATCAGCTGAGGTTTAAAGTTGATGGGTTGATATCTAGATACATAATAAGAAACTTACTCAGAAACATAACCATATCAGCTGAGGTTTAAAGTTGATGGGTTGATATCTAGATACATAATAAGAAACTTACTGAGAAACATAACCATATCAGCTGAGGTTTAAAGTTGATGAGTTGATATCTAGATACATAACAAGGAACTTACTCAGAAACATAACCATATCAGCTGAGGTTTAAAGTTGATGGATTGATATCTAGATACATAATAAGAAACTTACTCAGAAACATAACCATATCAGCTGAGGTTTAAAGTTGATGGGTTGATATCTAGACACATAACAAGGAACTTACTCAGAAACATAACCATATCAGCTGATGTTTAAAGTTGATGGATTGATATCTAGATACATAACAAGAAACTTACTCAGAAACATAACCATATCAGCTGAGGTTTAAAGTTGATGGGTTGATATCTAGATACATAACAAGAAACTTACTCAGAAACATAACCATATCAGCTGAGGCTTAAAGTTGATGGATTGATATCTAGATACATAACAAGGAACTTACTCAGAAACATAACCATATCAGCTGAGGTTTAAAGTTGATGGGTTGATATCTAGATACATAATAAGAAACTTACTGAGAAACATAACCATATCAGCTGAGGTTTAAAGTTGATGAGTTGATATCTAGATACATAACAAGGAACTTACTCAGAAACATAACCATATCAGCTGAGGTTTAAAGTTGATGGGTTGATATCTAGATACATAACACGGAACTTACTCAGAAACATAACCATATCAGCTGAGGTTTAAAGTTGATGGGTTGATATCTAGATACATAACACGGAACTTACTCAGAAACATAACCATATCAGCTGAGGTTTTTAAAGTTGATGATTGATATCTAGATACATAACAAGAAACTTACTCAGAAACATAACCATATCAGCTGAGGTTTAAAGTTGATGGGTTGATATCTAGATACATAACAAGGAACTTACTCAGAAACATAACCATATCAGCTGAGGTTTAAAGTTGATGGATTGATATCTAGATACATAACAAGGAACTTACTCAGAAACATAACCATATCAGCTGAGGTTTAAAGTTGATGGGTTGATATCTAGATACATAACAAGGAACTTACTCAGAAACATAACCATATCAGCTGAGGTTTAAAGTTGATGGATTGATATCTAGATACATAACAAGGAACTTACTCAGAAACATAACCATATCAGCTGAGGTTTAAAGTTGATGGGTTGATATCTAGTTACATAACAATAAACTTACTCAGAAACATAACCATATCAGCTGAGGTTTAAAGTTGATGGATTGATATCTAGATACATAACAAGGAACTTACTCAGAAACATAACCATATCAGCTGAGGTTTAAAGTTGATGGGTTGATATCTAGATACATAACAAGGAACTTACTGAGAAACATAACCATATCAGCTGAGGTTTAAAGTTGATGGGTTGATATCTAGATACATAATAAGAAACTTACTCAGAAACATAACCATATCAGCTGAGGTTTAAAGTTGATGGGTTGATATCTAGATACATAACAAGAAACTTACTCAGAAACATAACCATATCAGCTGAGGTTTAAAGTTGATGGATTGATATCTAGATACATAACAAGGAACTTACTCAGAAACATAACCATATCAGCTGAGGTTTAAAGTTGATGGGTTGATATCTAGATACATAATAAGAAACTTACTGAGAAACATAACCATATCAGCTGAGGTTTAAAGTTGATGAGTTGATATCTAGATACATAACAAGGAACTTACTCAGAAAACATAACCATATCAGCTGAGGTTTAAAGTTGATGGGTTGATATCTAGATACATAACACGGAACTTACTCAGAAACATAACCATATCAGCTGAGGTTTAAAGTTGATGGGTTGATATCTAGATACATAACAAGGAACTTACTCAGAAACATAACCATATCAGCTGAGGTTTAAAGTTGATGGATTGATATCTAGATACATAACAAGAAACTTACTCAGAAACATAACCATATCAGCTGAGGTTTAAAGTTGATGGGTTGATATCTAGATACATAACAAGAAACTTACTCAGAAACATAACCATATCAGCTGAGGTTTAAAGTTGATGGATTGATATCTAGATACATAACAAGGAACTTACTCAGAAACATAACCATATCAGCTGAGGTTTAAAGTTGATGGGTTGATATCTAGATACATAACAAGGAACTTACTGAGAAACATAACCATATCAGCTGAGGTTTAAAGTTGATGGGTTGATATCTAGATACATAACAAGAAACTTACTCAGAAACATAACCATATCAGCTGAGGTTTAAAGTTGATGGGTTGATATCTAGATACATAACAAGAAACTTACTCAGAAACATAACCATATCAGCTGAGGTTTAAAGTTGATGGGTTGATATCTAGTTACATAACAAGAAACTTACTCAGAAACATAACCATATCAGCTGAGGTTTAAAGTTGATGAGTTGATATCTAGATACATAACAAGGAATTTACTCAGAAACATAACCATATCAGCTGAGGTTTATAGTTGATGGGTTGATATCTAGATACATACTTTTTAATCCTAGTTAAAGATAGGGTCTAGAATTGGCAATTCAAAAATAACCAAATTTTAATGTAAAATTACTTGGTGTAAAGCTAATATCAACCTTCCCTAGAAATAATTATGTCAAAATGCTGTTATTTTAAAGAAAAGTGCAATTATGGTGAATAAGTTTATTGGAAGAAGTACTCTTTCCTTAAACTCCATGTAAGAATGATTACACAAAATCTGAATGCATTTTCACTATTTTCTCATTAATGGCACAACGTAATAAGCTGAAACTTTCACAGGTTGATTGTTTAATGTATGTCTTGGTTCAAAGAAAGCATACTCACAGCAGAAGCAGTTTTGTCAACATTATCAATGTTGTAACTTCCTTCTAAATATGTATAAACATAACTGAATGACCTTTAACACAAGATTGAATTGTCAAACTACAACTCTTCTATTACATTGTTAATACAATGGAAACTCAATGTTAATGTGTAAACATGTATCAAATTACAAAAGTCATTACTTACAAAGAGAGATTTTCACAACGTTTCATCTCCATATTATAAAAATATATTATTACATCTGTCACGTGTGTTCATAAAAACTATTAAATTCCAACTCAATGGTGTAGGCAAGATTGATCTCAACTGTTAAATATAATAAATAATGTCATTTTAATTATTTACATATATTCATTACAATATTCCAAGTCAAAGCACTGGCATGGTGACAAGGTTTCTCATTATTTACATATTTCAGATAAAGTGCTATATATCTCTCACTTTGTACGTTTCATTTGATACTTGTACATGTTTATTCTTGTATATCACAATTAGAGAGTCCAAGATCATTGTAGTTATAAAATGTGTCATTATTGACACATTTCAGATATAGTGCTATATCTCTTCCCTTAGTTTCTTTCACTAGATACTTGTATATCCTTGTATATCACAGTAAGGCAAGTCTTAGTTCATTATGATTGTAGTGATTAGGTTTCTCATTATTGGACACACATTCAGAATATAGTGCTATATCTCTTCCCTTAGTTTCTTTCACTAGACACTTGTATATCCTTGTATATCACAGTAAGGCAAGTCTAAGTTCATTATGATTGTAGTGATTAGGTTTCTCGTCATGACACATTTCAGATATAGTGCTATATCTCTTCCTTAGTTTCTTTCACAAGATACTTGTATATCCTTGTATATCACAGTAAGGCAAGTCTAAGTTCATTATGATTGTAGTGATTAGGTTTCTCGTCATGACACATTTCAGATATAGTGATATATCTCTCCCTTAGTTTCTTTCACTAGAGACTTGTGTATCCTTGTATATCACAGTAAGGCAAGTCTAAGTTCATTATGATTGTAGTGATTAGGTTTCTCGTCATGACACATTTCAGATATAGTGATATATCTCTTCCTTAGTTTCTTTCACTAG
>CM055834.1:25471395-25516681 GCA_029582265.1 Zoroaster sp. YZ-2022 | reverse complement strand
AAATTCTTTAAAACGTGATTAATATTAAAAACTTTTGAATTATTTTTTGGGGCCAAAATTAATTATCATTGCTATCAAATGATATATAAAACAGTTTGTTAAAACAACAATCTGAATTTAGGGATGAATTCTGCCACGGGCACGGTTTAGCCGTAGTCTGGTACACAGTCAAATAAATAAGAATTTGAATACAGTTGATTAGCAATAAAGATGTGACGAAATTTCTGGCGGACCTCCATTATATCATTTTGGAATATATTTACTGTAAAACTATGCTTTTTCAAAACTATTTTGAGAAATTTTACAGCATTGTCATCACTTTATCTTTTAAAAAATGTTTTACTTGAAACCATGCTGATCATGATTATTTTACTCATTTTTATCTTTTCCTCAAGTGAAATAGCAACGTTCCGATGAAAAAGACATTTTCGAAGCTGCTTTCAAAATAATTGCGTAAATTGTCGAAATTATTAAAGAGACTCGGTGGTGACATAACAATCTAATCTGAAAAAAGAAACTATCAATAATTAGATAATTGTTTTCAATGACATACTGAACGTTATACTTATCAGTACATGTACATTACAACATACATGTATATATATATATTTTTGGTGGTCATGTCCGTTTTCACACTTGTATCATGCTAACTCCCTCAAAATCCAAAACACAAAGGCCTAGTCAACCTTTTGTCAACTTACTGCAGATAAGTAGGGGATTACAGCCCAATAAATTGGTCCTTTGTCCTGCCGCAGGATTTGCTGGCTCAACTAGAGCTATGAATAATGCTCATGACGAAACCCCCAATGCAGTGACCGTAGATAATGACCTCACTCAGATGTAACGGTTACCGCGATGCCCGAGCTTAACCGGTAGAATTGATATCTCCTGCACAAAGATCTATAGAATATAATAGTAAACGTTATAGGCCTACTGTATGCCTCCCCTAATGTCAGCGATGTGGTTCAGTGTGCTCTGATAGTAAGCTGTTCACACGCGGATGGCTGTGCTTATACATAGTACATGTACTTCTGAATGGTTGTTCACTTAAACTTCCGTGTTCGACCAGAAGGAGAGGTCTAATTGAGGTCATGTCTGTGTAAGAAATGTGACATAGTTCAAGGTCTTTAAGATGATGCAAACATTGGAAAATATCTTCTGTGGTTCATGAGATATGTTTTTTTAAAAATTCAACTTCGGTTTCGACCGGAAGGAGAGGTCGGATTGGGGTACGTCTGTGTACGAACAATCACATATTAAGATCTATAACATGGTAAAGATTGTGAAAATATCGTGTGTGGTTCTATGAGATATGATTTTTGAACATATTAAACTGCTTTTGAAAAATATTATCACTTTGATTTGAGTGTAATTCGATATCTGATGACCTCACTATACGTCATCACAACTAGGTACAACTACATGTCAAGGTCTAACTATGTTAAGTTTTAGGTTCTATGAACTCCGCAACTATGTTTTTGGCTCTGGATATGTTTCAAGAAGAAGAAGGAAGAAAAAGCAAAAAAAACGAACAATAACTAGAGGTATTGAGTTTGTTAAAACAAACTCAGGTGTTCAGTGTGCATCATGTGATGACGTCATCACCTAAAGTTATTAAAAACAAGCTTTAGTTTGGGAGATATGAGTTTCATAATATATATTTAAAAACATACAATGTGCTATCTGAATACATTAACATCCGGTTCATCCCATATAATTTTAAATTTTCCAACCGTAGTTCCGGTTCAATCATGTGACGTCATTCATACTCAAAATCTTTCCTCATAATAGGTGTCAATTTGCCAAATTTGGTAAATTCCATTTAATATTTTCGAGATAGCAAAAAGTGATTTTTAAAGAAAATGACGTCAAAATATTTTTTGGGAAATATATCCCCAAAAATGTTATTTCGAATACCCTTTCAGTTTGAGTCAATTTATAAGAACGTGAACTTCAGTTTGGACCGGAAATAAGGTTCAATAAGGTCTTCTTTGTATCAATGTCGAGTCCTCCATTTTCTGTTGACTGTGAAGGAATCAAGATATTATCTATTGTGGTTCACGAGATATAAATATTTCTTTTAATTATAATTAATTCTAATAATTCATTAGATGCCTCACCATGACGTCACAACGTTACCTGGAACTCAGTATGTTAAGGTTTAACTATTTGTTGCTTTGGTTCTTTGAACTCGCAACTATGTTTTGGCTGTAAAATACATTTACAGATTATTATACAGTCCATTTCATAGTTTACAGAGGCCTACGTTCTTTCGAAAAGGTATAACAGTGAAATGTAACATGGTGAACATACGATGTATTATATTCTAATTAGATACTGTTGTGTATAATGTACAGCGAGTAATACAGTTTATACAGTGTATTATACACTGTTGCCTCTTGTTTTGTGTGTCAGGCCGTTCACGCGGAATGGCGTGGCTATACATAGTACATGCTTCTGAATGGTTGTTCATAAACTTCCGTGTTCGACCAGAAGGAGAGGTCAAATTAGGTCATGTCTGTGTGAAATGTGACATAGTTCAAGGTCTTTAAGATGATGCAAAGATTGTAAAATATCTTCTGTGGTTCACGAGATATGATTTTTTTAAATTCAACTTCCCGGGTTTTGACCGGAAGGAGAATATTGGGGCGTCTGTGTACGAACAATGACATAATTAAGATCTATAACATGGTGCAAAGATTGGAAAATATCGTTTGTGGTTCATGAGATATGATTTTTGAAAATATTAAAATGCTTTTGAAAAAAAATTAATTTTGATTTAGTGTAATTCGATATTTGATGACCTCACTATGACGTCACAACAAGGTACAACTTCATGTTAAGGTCTAACTATGTGTTCAGTTTTAAAGGGTTTTGTGAACTCCCGCAACTATGTGTTTGGCTCTGGATATGTTTCAAGAAGAAGAAGGAGAAGAAAAAGCAAAAAAAAACGAAAAAAACAAGGGTTTCGCGCTATAGCCTCGAACACCTAATTATTTGGAAAACGTTTGTGAATCAAGAGGTCGCAGGTTTGGGCGGGCTGCAGTCAAAATCTCTATGTTCTCAAACAAACTAAACTAGATGAAGTGTTTTGATACTACAAACACATAGGTGTTCGAGTTTTGTCAGGGCAGTGATGATGACGTCAGAATGTTTTTAAAGAAACTTTGCATTATTATTTTCATATTAAAGAGTACCCTGAAAATATGATGGTTCCAACAATGATTGTTTGAAGTCCATTTCATGATTTGAACTTAATCAAATTATTTATTCTTGAAAAACAGTTCAAATTGAAAACAACTGTTCTGCTACATAAGGGTCAATTTTGTACCGAAATTCTTTGAGAAGGCATTTATTTTTTTGGGGGTTTTAAACCCGTTTTCGTGTAGTTCAGACTGAATTGATTTTGACGAAAGCGTCCTCACTAATGTACGATTTTGAAAATATTTTTTTAATATTAAACTTTGACTTTCGGTTAGGTCAGGAAGGGAAAAGGGCAAATTGGGGGCTGCTTGTTAAATATTTATTGACAATTAACAATCTATACAATGGTGGAAAAATTGAATTTACCCTGTGGTTGTTGAGATACGATTTTATATTAACTTTGACTTCCCGTTTGGACAGGAAGTAAAGTCAAATTGGGTCGTTTTGTAAATATTTTGACAATTAACAATCTGTCAATGGTCAAGATTATTACCTTAGTTGTTGAGATATGATTTTTTTAAAATTAACTTTTACCGGTTTGTACAGGAAGTAAAGGTCAAATTAGTCATGTTTTGTAAATATTTTTCACAATTAAATCTTTCATTGGTTTAAAAAAATTTTGGAATTTTCCTCTTGTGGTTTTTTGAGAAAGATTGTTTTCAATTTAAACCCCCGTTTTGGTTTGGGCGGAAGTAAGGTCAAATTTTTACCAAAAAATTTTTTGACAATTTAAAAATCATACAATGGAAAAAAGTCCCTTTTCCCCTTGGTTTTTTGGGTATGATTTTTAAATATTAAAATTTGACTTCCCTTTGGGCAGGAAGTAAGGTCAATTGGGGGGCCGTTCGTCAAAAATCCTTTTGCTTTAAAATGGGGGTAAACCTGTTTAGTCTAATTATTTTGAAGTTTTTAGGGTTTTGTGAACTCGAACCATGATTTTTTTTCTAATTCACCGAAAAAAGAAGGGGGAAAAGTTTAAAAAAATAAAAAAGAAAATTTTCAAGAAGGGGTTCTTTCCAGGTTTTGAACCCCCAATCAATTGATTGCGGCATTTTTCTGGGATCCCCTGACTGCTCTGCCCGGGGTTTAAACCCTTATATTTCCCCAAAGGGGCAGAGGCAAAGTCATCAACCGGGGGGGTGGTTGGGTTTTGCAAAAACTATATTCTGAACATTGTATTTCAAATTGTTATCCGGGATGTTGATGAAATTTTGTGAATAGGTTTTGGGAAAAGACCTTTCGTTTTAATTTTGATGATGTGTTTCCCAAAAAATTTTTTTTTTTTTATTTGTTTTTTTTTTATTAACGGTTTTTAAAAGTTTTTTTATAATTGTGGATTCCGTATGAGTTCCAATGAACAATTTGTACACCCTCTGTCTTGCCCAAAAGGGTTTCCCATGACATTTGTACACGATCCATTGAAAACCATAAGGGGGGAACCCTCCTCATGTTTATAGCTCAAGGGGGCCCCCGGTCGATAAACAAAACCAGAAAATCCGTCTTTTGGGGGCACCCACCAAATAAACTTATAGTAAAATGCAAAAAAAAATATTTAAAAAAATTTAAAAAAAAACTTGAAGTCCCAAAAAAAAAATATTGATAAAACCATTTTCCGTTATCCCGTTATTCTCATCCCCAAAAAAACCACCTCTAAGTAAACCACACTGGGGTTTTAAAAAAGGGCCTTCCTTAAAACAAATTAGACCACCGGGCCTAGGGGCCAAAAAACGTTAAACAAGACCCCAGGTCATGATATTGGGCCCTTTTATACAATCCCCAAATGAATGGGTTTAAAAAATTTTTTTTCCCAGGGGGAAAAGGACATACACATAAAAAGCTCAGCGCATAATTCCCTTCCATTTATGGGACAAGACTATTAAAATGATATTTATGGGGACCGTCTGTTAACGGGACCCGGGGGAAAAGGCTTTTGGGTTTCATAGATTCAAATTGCCCGGGAGCAAAAATTTCCTTTTTAAAAGACCACCAAATAGGGTTGGGTTAAACCAGATTGGGGAACACGGGTCAACCAAAGGGGCCGGTTGGACCCTTTCATAAATTTTTTTTGTTCACCCCAAAAATAGGCTGTGAAATTAACCTACAAAACATTTTTTATTTTTTCCAGGTTTTGTTCCCCAAGAACACAGTTGACAAAAGGGCGCGGGAAAATGTTTGGGAAAACGATGGGGCACCAAGGGCCCCTTGACGAAATTGTGTCGAAATAACTTGAAAAGTGCACGTTGACCCCACAAATACTAAAAATAGGAAGGGAAATGTAGTAATAATAATTAGAAACCCATTGGTACCAAACAAGACATTTTTAATTATTTTCGTCATTTTCTTTTAATATAGTATATTTTTCAAGGTTTAACAAGTATAGATTGTTCAACCGTGATTTTTTCAATATTAAAGGGTCTATATGAAATCGTTTTTTTTTTAAATTTTTTTTTTTATTGTTTTTTTATCATGATATGATATGAATAAAACAATTTAAGCTTGTTTGTTTGAGGTACCGACATGTAATCAGCCGTAAACTTGAACCAAGGGAAGAGGAAGTGACCCAAAAAAAAACTTTGTGAAAATTCATTCGTAAGTGAACATGTACGTAAAACGGGAGTTAAAAAATTTTTAATTAGGGGGAATGGGGGGAGGCCCTTTAAAATTTATTTTTTTTTTTGTAAAAAGGACAAAAAAAAAGGGGAAATATTTTCCCTTAGGCATACTTTTTGTTTACACTGTTTAAAATGGTCTATTTCAAAACCCTTTAAATGCCTTCAAGTCTATAAAAGTGGAAAAAAAATAAAACCCTTTTCGTTGATTTTTTAGTGGGGGGTCCAAGGAAAAACAAAAAGGGGTTTTTACGATGACTAAGTTTAAGCCCCTTAGGCTTGCGGGGAATTTTTTTTGATGTCCTTTATTATTTTGGGAAAAAGGGCCCAAAATTCCCAAATATCCTGTTCCCTCAGACCCCGCGTCGTCGTTTTTAAATCTTTTTCCATGGAAATATGTTCAATTAACCAAATGCTGTGTTTTGAACGTTTCCCCGATTTTGAGACCTTTTCTGCCCCCAATTTTTTTGTGTGGAAATTTTTCCAAATAACATGTGTAAATATTTCACGGGTTTTGCAAAACAATTCCCAAACAAAAATTAGCGCCGCAACGTTTTTGGCCGATATGACAGGACAGAGAATTTTTTTGTTAATCTTTTTTGTTTTAAAAAAATTGTGTTTATACCCAAATAATTTATTAAAAAAAAGAATCAAAACTAAAAAAAATTTTTATGGTACCAAACATAATGAAAGTTATTGGTCACGTTTTTATTTTATGAAATTTTGTAAAAATTTAAACAATTTCTTTTCGGGGAAGAAGGTTTATTTAATTCATTTTGAAAAGTGTTCTGGAGGAAAAAATTTTCCGCTTTAGGTTCTCCTTTCAGGAAAACACATCTTTTAAATTTTCCTTTTTAGCAAAGGGTTTATGCATAGCCTCCGTAAAATTTTTAAGGGTTTTCGGGTTTTGGGAAAAATACACCAATATGTGGAAGAAAAAAGAATGAAACATTTTTATGGGCGGGAATTTTCAAAATTTTAAACCCAACAATGATTTGGCGAATCAGTTTAAATTTCGAATTCCTTATACTATAAACGGCCCCAAATTTCCTTAGCCCCCCGAAAAATTTTAAGTTGCGTGGTTCTAGTGGAAACAATGGGTGGGAAAAAAAGAAAGAAACTTTTCATGGTCAAGATTTAAATTCAAGCAAGGAGGCCAACAATTTTAAATAAAACGAGGTTCTCCCCCTTTTAGAAAAAAACATCAGTTTAAATTTTAATTTTTTCTTCAAAACCCATGACTTATGCCCCCTTATTCTTCAAATGGCGCAGTTCTCAGGGAAAAAAAAACACAATACAGGGAAATTTTCAAAAATATTTTGACTTCTTGTCCCCCTAATTATTTATGAAATAAATTTATGGTAAAAAACAAATTTAGAAGAATTGAAAAATGGTCAAATTAACTTTACAAGTTTTTAAGGAGGCCCAAATTTTATTCAAAAATTTTTTATAGCAAAAGGCATCCCTTAAAAACCCCCAAAAACAGTAAGTTTGGGTTTTGTGGGAAAAACTATACAGGAAAAATAAAAAAAATTTTATTGTCGGAATAACATTCCCAAATTTTAAATGGGGGTTCTTTTTTCAGAAAACAATCAAATTTTAAATTTTTCCCAATTCCGAATTTTGCAAGTTGGGTTTTTTTGGAAAAAAACACATGTGGAAGAAAAAATGAAGAAACATTTTTTTAGGGGCGATAAAACTTTTTAAGTTTTTTATTAAAATTTAGGGGTTTCCTTTAAGAAAACCCACGTTTTAAAATTTTTCTAATTTTTCAAAAAAGCCCTGTACACTTGCCTCCGTAATATTTCAATTGCCGGTTTGGGGGAAACACTATATACAATGTGAAGAAAAAGAATGAAACATTTTTTATGGTCGAGTTAACTTTTTAAGTTTTCAAGAGAAGCAAAAAAAATTTTTCAAAAAGGTGAGGATCTCCTTTTTAGAAAAAACGTTTGAAATTTTAATTCCCTTAAACAACCGGGTTCCATGTAAATTTGCCTCCCAAAAAAATTAGTCAAGTTGCGCATTTGGAAACACTGTGGTTTTGAAAATGAATGAACATTATATCCTTTAAAAAAAGGAAACTGAATTTAACAGTTTTAATTAAAAACATTCAGAGGCACCCAAAAAAAATTAAAATTGGTCATATTTCCGTAAAAAACCCCGTGGATCATGTTGATCTTATAAGACGTAAATTCATGGGGAATATTATATACTTTTTTCAATTAAAAAAATTTAGACAGAAAAATCAAGGGGTGCAATCACACAAAAAAATTTTTTTTACGATCAATAAGATCGTTTTTTTAGTTCCCCTGTTTTTTTTTAAATTTTTCCTCACGAAAAAGTAAGTTTTTTTATTTGGTTCAGATTTTTATATTTGATTAATGTACATGTAATTCAAATTATCCCCCAACCCCAAAATTTGTTTAATCAAGTGATTGTCTCTGTGAAAAATTTTATTTAGATATAAAAAATTTATTTGTTTATCCCCTTCAGGACGTTCAGATCTTTGATGACGTCACAATATTTTTTGATTTCCCCAGGGACGTTTTTTCTCCAAATACCGCTTTTATATTTTTAAAATTTTAGAATTTTAACCCGGGGCCAAGTAATATGGTCCTTGTTCAAAGTCGACAAATATCATATAAATCAAGTTCTTTAGATTAGAAAACATTTTGATGTAATGAAAAATAAACAACCCCGAAAATAAACATTCATATATTAATTCACCCTGATTGTCATTGTGAAACAATTAGCTTTTGAAGATGAAAATGAGTTTGTATTTTTTTACGACGGAAAAGTTCTGGAAGAGGAGGGAAAAAGACGTTTTGTCATCACTTATCAGATGGGGATATTTTTTCCCTCACTGATATGGCTGCCCAGATGAGGGCGAATCGGGGAGGCCACCTCCTGGCTATACGTTTTTGAATGTTCCTCGTGTATAAACGAATCGCGGGGGCATCGGTGCCTTAAAAACCATCATAAACTGGCCTAAAGCAAGTTGACTGTTTAATTCCACATTTAACACTTTTGGCCAACCCATCATCAATTAATTTATTTTAGGCCCCACCATCATCTGTAAAAAATTTTAAATTATCTTTTTCCGAAGTCTTTTATTGATGTAATCCCCTTTCCCTGTAAACTTTTATTATTAGGTGTTTTAAAACACACGGGATGCCCCAAACCTGTGTTAATCATTACTGACAACCCTACTTTTTAAAATTTTATTCAACATTTATGAAACACACGGTGGTCTTTTTTTTGATCGGGTTTTTTCCCAATGATGATTCTATATGAGATTGCATGTTTCGAAAATTTTGTATCTCATTATTTGTTTATTAAGGAAAAAAGTCCCCCAATCGCTTACCTCTACATTGCAAATTTTTCCCCCAAATGATAATTCTAAATTGTTTTCACAAACCTTTAAGAAAAGTCGCCCTGCTGAGACCGACGTAATTTTAGCTGGTCAATACTGAAATCACAAACATACTTGACCCCAGCCCATCTAAACTAAAATCCCTGAAAAAATAGAATGCCTTGGTATAATGCTTATTCATGAAGCACGTAAAAACAGACGACAAGCAGAACGTAGGGAGGTCACGTTCCTATCACCCCCAACTTTACTGGGTAAAGGGGGGATGTTCTGATTTTTCCATTGAACCCAAAGAAACATTTTCCGAAAATTATCAACTGCTGACCCCAAAAAAGTGCTTGCATTTAATACCCTACTTAAAATAAAAATCACCTTCAAATTGGAATCATTCCCCCCTTAAAAGAATTTTCATTTTTAAAGGAAAATTATCATTATTCGTCGAAGACCTTCAGAATTTCCGTTTTGCGATCCAAAAATTTTCTTTCAATCATCGACCTTGGGCTAACTAAAAAAACAAATATCAAAATTATCTCACCCCCATAAAAAATATGTCCCCTGGATCCCTTGCCCACATGGATGTTGGAAAAACCTTACTCAAGGCCAATTTTACTGATATTTCCTCTTTTTTGTCGCCCGAATTTTTTCCATAAACCCACCGTGCCATCTTTAAAGCCATTACTGGGTCATTAAAAAATACCCTTAAAATTATAGACCGTTTGAATATAGTTTTTTTTAAAATTAAATAGAAAAATTGTTGTGATATCTGAACATGAATCAAATAATCAATGACCCCTACCATTTATAACCAAACATAATTAATCGCCCCAATTAAAGAAAAAAATTTTCTGTTTTCCCAATTCAAATTTTACCCCCTAGTTTTATTGATTTTCAGCTGCTTTTCTTGATCAAGAAAATTTTCTTTTACACGTTGGCATAAGAGGGGGTTTCCGCTGGTTCCCCAAATTTAAGGTTGGGCCAGCAGGTTGACATTTTGGGGTGTCACCCATTTTTTTTGATTAGGGTTCCCAGGCCCGTCTTCCCTGGTTACGTTTACACCCCTTTCCCGTTGGTGATATAGCCCACCACCTTTCTTTTTATCCGATGAAAAATTTTTTATTTCAACCCAAAACCCGGGGAGATGAAACGTGCAACTTAAACGAAAATATCCAACTTAAAAAATGATGACTGTTAAAAAGCTTTAAAAAAATTTTTATAAAAAAGAATTCTTTTTCGCTCTTCTCCCCTAATCTCAAATTATCCCCCATATTTCCATTCTTTAAAAATTTTCATTCACCCATCTGAACTGTCAGGGAAACCGGTTTCCTTTTACTCGGCTTTCCATGTCTTCCCAAATTTTAAAATACAAATTTAAAACCTTTTTTTAAATATCACGTGCCCGCAAGTTCGGATGAATTATTTTTATACGCCGTTCGTTTATTGGTCTTTCAGGCGGTTTTGTAATGGTTTTTTTCTTTGCCCCCCTGCCCTCCCAAAGACGCAGCGGTTACAAAAAGGGGACGTTTGTTTTTCCCTCAACCAAAACGATCCCTCCCAAGCATTCGCCACTGGTTACCAAACAACAAAGTTGTTCAACTCTTTTTTACAAACCTTTCAAACCCGCCCCAATCTATTTATCAAACTGCTTTTTTTAAAAAATGTTCCCCAAAAAGAATAACTTGAGATCTGGAATGATATCCACGCTTAATATCCGAACAAGATCGGGGGGGTGACAGAACCACTGTTGTCCCCGCATGGAAACCCGATCTCAAGATTTTTCCCCTAAATAATTTCAAAAAAAAATTTGAAAACCACTTTGATAATTTTCCACCTTTGTTTATTTTAATCATTGTTTTAATTTTTAATTTTTAAAAAATTTTTTTTGTAAAATTTTTTAAGTTTATTTATATTTGCCGGGTTTGAGCCCTGGAAAAACGCTTTAAAAATTTAAAGTAATGTAAGTAATTTTTAAAACTGAATAAAAATTTCACCGTTAGCCATTCATTAAAAAAACCCTTTCGCACGGGGGAAAACTGGTCAACCCCCATCTCGTGAATAAGGACACGTTGGGGTAAAAGGCACCCCCCGTTTTTCTTTTTCAAGTAAAAAAGATGCGTTTCAATGAAGAAGGGAGGCCCCATAAATAAGGAGGATGGAATTGGTTGGGTAAAAATTTTTTTACGCTGTACAGCATGTAAAAGGCCCACCCGATATGTTGGGGCCCCGGGACCTTTTACGCTGCTGGCCTGGGGGGCCTGGGCAATTTCTACCGGGCATCCTGCCCTCGGTGGGCCCCCCCGTTTGGGATCACAGCCATTGGGGCTGGCCAAACTACCCCCATTGTTCTATGCTGCCGTCCCAAAACATCAACAATAGAACTGATGTGCCGGGCTAAATGTGGGGAATGGGGAAATACAGGGAAATTTTTTCTGTTTCGCGATAATAACCATGGGGCAAAGGGGATTTTGGGGTGGGGGATTTAAATTTTTGTAATGTTTCCCCAAAAAAATTTTTCAACAAATCATTGTCTTTTGGAAAACACCCATTTGTTCATCAAGATGGCACCAGGGTTTCCAGATTGGGGTTAAGTCGGATCGGGTTTTGTCGTCTGAAGCCACGCCCCAGTACGCAAAAAGCCCCGTGTATTAACCCCAAAAAACCCGATCACAGACTTGGGAATGTTGTTCGTCGGTTTGTACACAACCTATTCGAATTAGTCCAAAAGTGGACGGAAATAATCTGATTGGAAACCCTTTCCATAACATGAATATTCAAACTAAACATTCTACATGCAGTTGGGAGATGTCAACGATTCCTATAAACTGTAGGTAAAACTTTTTGTAGAGAAGGATTTTTGTTTTATTTTGTGCTTTTACAACCTCTAAGATCTCATTAAATTTACATATCATTTCAAATACTATTTTCGTACCAAGCTATTATACAAATTTAATATTGAGTGAATATTACAGAAATAATTTTAAGCGAGGTAACCTGTTAGTAATAGACGCTATACAAGGTTTTTGTGGCCTCCTGATTGGCCATCTCTCTAGCATCCGTATTATATGTAAATTTTAGCTAGGAACACATGAATGTCCCATAAACACAAGAGGGTCAAGTCTGAGATCGCGAGTTGGGGCTGTGATAGCCAGTAGGGTAAACGGCGTTTTGTGGCTGATGCAGACAAAATAACCGCGATCTCAGACTTGAAATCAAGTCACTGTTTTCGCCATTTTATCACCAGCAATGTTGATTAAATGGTTTACACTTCTATTTTCTTAAAATAAAAGGAGAAAGGAAGATAACCTTTAAATGAGATTGGTCACAAATATTGCTAAACTGATGAATTGTAAAACAAGCCATACTATAAGTGCTATCGTTGGATTAGAGATATTTTCACCAAGCTGCGCTATCATTTATTCACTTAGTTATCTCTTTACCATCCTCCGGTCCATTATTTGTGAATTTAACAGTATATTATTTAACTCTTCTGGGAAAATAAAGATTCACACAGATTGTGCATCTTTACCAGAAGAGCGCAATTACCTGAAAACAGAACGTCTGACACTATTACGATTTTGTTTAGTTGGGTTTCGGACCGGTCGCCGAAACCCTCTTGTTTTCGTTCGATATTTTTAGGTGTTCGAGCGACAGCGCGAACACCTATTGTTTTTGTGCTGTTTAAAAAAATTTTTTAACTTCTCCTTCAGTGGCGTTTGTCCGGCAACAAAGGTCATCCTTGCATAAAGCATTTACAGCCTTCAAACTTAACACATGAACATTACATAACAAGCTGACGAAACCGTTTGCTTTTAATATTTAAAAATATATCTTATGAACTCAAAGATATTTTCACAATCTGTCATCATCTGAAAGATATTGAATTATGTGATTTTCATTTTAGACGTGACCAATCTTTCCTTCCGGTCGAAACCGAAGTTAAATATTTCGAAAATCATCATAGAAGATATTTTCACATCTTTTCATCATCTTAAAGATCTTGAACTATGTCACATTTCGTTTTCAAACGTGACCCTTATCTGACCTTTCCTTCCGGTCGAAACCGGAAGGTTAAGGAACAATATGCTGAATTACTATTCCTGTATGGACGAATAGCTATATCGCGCGTGCACAGAATACGTACACAAACAAATATACAGAGTTTAATATAGGCTCAGAACGTAACGAATGAAATGAGCGTGGAAAATTTCTCCTTTTACATGATATTGGGTCACAAATATTCCTTTCTCAAGTCATCACCTCAATATAACAAACCTGAAGAATTTTGTGGAAATGTATGGAAATTTACACCATTCTCATTGAATGCGGATTTGTACGGTAATGTCCCAGATAACATGAGTATGTGTGTTGTATGAAGGTCAATGAATTTGTGTTTGCTCAGACTGCTTGGTAGAATCTTGCTTTAAACAGAATGGGTCAAACACAGTTACAAGTCTGAGACTGTCAGAGCAGATGTTGCCTACAATATAAGACTTTCCAGTACATCTATAAAGGTATTTTTTCTTATAATTTTAAGATTAAAATTAGTTGATACCTATACTTTTACAGTGTCACATAAAGTAGGTGATGTATGGTCCATGTATTTGTTTCTTCCCTGGCTACTTGTATTTCCTTGTAGTGAGGAAGTTAATCACCTTAAATGAAACATTTCACAAATTGATTGTTAGAAGTATGCCAGAAGTTCCAGAATGAGTGTTACTGATGGCTCATACTACTTTGCAGTACATAGATCTGTGTTTTATTGAAAAGCAGGTTTAAACAAACATTTGAAATTGAAATCATTTATTTATTATCTTCCAGCGTAAGAGACGAAAACCACCAAAGTACAACATGACTCACATAATTGTTATATGTGATGAATAGAGGAACCCAATACACTAGAAGTTACCACTGCAGTGAAATACCATGATGTGTCCATTATTCAGAAAGAAAAGTCGTACTTTAACAAAATGGTCAGAGCACAGACCAGATTAGAAGATTTTAAGATTGTCAACACTCAGCATTGACCTTTGGTAAAAATTATTCTGAGACACCACATATTATTTTGTAAATTTAATTTTGTTTAAACGTGGTTGAATTTGAAATCGGTGAAAAAGGTTTTCAGGCACAGCAGTTTAAATAAAAATGAATTACTTTTGATTTTGAGGCAAGAGATCCAGATCTTCTTTTTATTTCTTATCTTTTTATTATTTCATCAGCTTAATTGAATTTAATTTTGCAAATGGAATAATGTGTATACATGTTTAATCGAAAAGCATCAATAAACTTCCCACAATGATTCCAAAATTGTTAGGTGTTTATTTTTAATTATTGGCTTGGCAACAAATGCATCCTTGCTAAGCATATACAAGCAACTTCGTCCACAGTTTAGGTATTTCAACGTCGTGTCCTTTATTTCAAGATGTTATTTTGAACACAGTTTTGGAATTGTTAACGCTGTCCTAAATCTAAGAGTGAATTCTAACAGATCGTTTTTAAGTTGGCATTCATGACTATTTAACTCATCGTGAGAATTTTCTCTTTTTTCTTTCGTTTATGGGCAATCAATTTCAGGTAACATAGTTTTCCAATGCTCCCGCCAGCAAAGGTTTTTCGGCACTGAGTTAATTTAAATACAAAAATCAATTAAATTTGACGTATGTGTTTTAACTTATGTATTTTATTTCTTTTCTTTTTATTATTTTATCAACTGAATTAAATTTACATTTACCAAATTGAATAATGTGTACAATTTTTAACGAAAAGCATCAATAAATTTCCACAATGATTGTTTAATAAACAATGTGGCAAAAAGAGTCTAGAAAAAAAACAAAATGGTTGGTACACCAAAATTGTTGGGTGTTTACTTTTAAATATTGGTTTTGGTTAGCCGGTTAGCAAATTTCTAAATGGTCAGTGAATTTTGTTTCATTTTAATTTATGTAATAACCAAATGATATGTTTCATTATCTTAATAAAATAAATAAATAAATTAAAAGATTAACCCTGTCAACTCAGCCCTGTGTAAATCGATCGCCGGCGCGATTGATAAATTTGAAAGCTTGTATGTTTAGTTTGCCGCCCTCATTGCTTATGTTTGATACCAATTTGTAGCTTATTAGTCTGACTTTCCAATAGATCAAGTTTGTTTTGTGATTGAACGTAAAGCTGGTCTTGAGGGTGATACTCGAAGGACACCACAGACCGCATGTTTTCGTGAACGTTCGGTCAATGTGTTTCCCGCACGTTAACGTTAACGTTGGGCATGAGAGTCACATTCCTGGCGTCATATTCAGTAAAATACTTGCCTTGTGAAAGTGTAGAGTCAAATGCAAATGACACATATATCATCAAAGGAGAGAAATTTTTCCCTTTGATGTGAAGCTAATCTGATCGTGAATGTTTCACTGTGTTGGTGGCAATGTATGGACGTCACATGGTACATGTACATTTCCGGTGTTCTGGCACAACTGTAATATACTGATGGAGTTACTCATTATTGCAAAATTTGCATAGATATGCCAAATTTACGTTATTACTTGCATATTATTATAGTATGAAAAATAAACTACAATTGGATTTTTTTAAATTTATGCATG
Organism: Zoroaster sp. YZ-2022; assembly: GCA_029582265.1. Taxonomy (NCBI): domain Eukaryota; kingdom Metazoa; phylum Echinodermata; class Asteroidea; order Forcipulatida; family Zoroasteridae; genus Zoroaster; species Zoroaster sp. YZ-2022. The sequence goes on along the minus strand of CM055834.1, from coordinate 25,500,902 downwards.
GAATGAGATGTGTTCTTTGAAACCATGCATTGAAATCACTCTAACCATAGTGCATTATATACTGTTGCCTTCAAAACTCACAAAAAACATTAAAATTACCCCCCAAAATTTGGTGATTCAAAATGGCCCGCCATTTTCAGGAAATTTACAATAAAGAACATTGTTTGTTAACCCCAAAAATAATGCCCAAATCATCGGCATTCAGATAATATGAGTATATAACTTGCTCATATATCTAGGCAAATTTCAAAAATATTTATGAAGATTTGAAATTAGTCAAAAAAAGCTAAAACAGTCCTGAGTTTTAAGTGTATTAAAAGCCCTAAACATGTTTAAGTATTATTCTGGTGCAGAACCTTAAAACTTTATAGAGTTGTTATGTAGACATATTTGTATCCCTGAGGTTGTGACGTCAGTGGTTAAGGCATCGGATATAGAGATTACACTAAATCAAAGTTTAATATTTCAAAAATCATATCTCATGAAGCACAAAAGATATTTTCACAATCCTTTTGCCTCATCTTAAGACCTTGAACTATGCCACATTTCGTTCTGGTGTGACCTTATCTGACCTCTCCTTTCTTTCGAGAGCAAATGTTTCAGTGAAGAAATATTCTGAATCATTATTCTGTAAATGTATACTTTTTGCTATCTTGAGAAAAAATTAGACAGAATTTTACCAAATTTGGCACGAAAATTGACACCCTTATTATGAGGAAAATGTTGTGAAGTATGAATGACTTCACATGATTGAACCCAGAACTTACAGTTGGGAAGAATTTAAAATTATATGGATGACTGAACCAGAAGTTAATGTATTCAGTATATATAGTTATATATAGTTATATAGTATATATGTATATTTTTATTATATATTATAAACATTAATAATAATAATGTGTGGACTTATATAGCGCGCATATCCACCAACTGAGTGGTGCTCAAGGCGCATTATATTACCCCTGCTCATAAGGCTCATAAGGCTCATAAAACTCTGTATTCCTGAAACCATCTCAGCTCCCTGGGAGTATACAAATAATTTCTGTCCATTACAGCGCATATAGGGCTAACGTCAACCAACTCTGCCCTCACAGGTGCCCATTTAACCCTGGGTGGAGAGAAGCAATTATGGTTCAGTTCGTCGCTTGCTCAAAGGGACACAAGAGAGTGTCACGTGCCGGGTTCGAACCCCACATTCTGCTGCTAACATCAGAACTTGAGTCCGGTAAACTAGACCGCTCGGCCACTACACTCCCATTCATACCTTCCTGACGGTAACGTGTATTTGTATTTTGTTTTTATATGGTAATTTCTAATTTTATTGCTTAAATCTCACAAGTTTTCCAAGTTCAACATGACCAATATCTCAAGAACTAAATGACCTATTAGAAAGAAAAACAATTGAATTCTTACGTAAGCTTGTAATTCTTACGTAAAATGAGTTTACCATAAATGGTTTGATGGTCAAGTGGTGGCACACGATGTAACAATTTTACAAATTTTTAAAGGGTCATATCTCAAGAACCGGCAGAGGTATTCAAAATTGCACCAATTTGGATATGACGATTCTTTTCCGCCTCCATGCCTTATCAGGAAGAATATCAGAACCCAACGTCATCAAAGTTCAAAACGCCCCCAGCAGCAGTTTTTAAAGGGATTCTGTCCAATCTCAGAAATTGAACCAATGCAGGGTACTAATGTTATTTTTCATAATCATGGGGAGGTCATATATGCAAATCACCTGATCGATCTTTACTTCTGTCTAAACAGGAAGTTCAAATTCACACTGCATTCTGAACGCAAAATTGATATGTCTTTTGAATACTGAACTTGATATTGTTATTATAAAGATGATAATACCCTTGCACAATATGATATTGAACATCATCGATGATAATTTTATTGAACAAGTTCGCACGAACACCAAAATGTGTTTGTTCAACAAACATAAGCTCTAGTTCTCGTTTCCGCCAAAAGCCCATAGGTTTAACACGTGAAAATTGTCGATGGATGTTGTTGTCATACTGAGCATCGTCATCAATACAAAACATGCATCATATGAAAAGCCTATGATGTCAAATAGTGCTTAAAACAAAGTACGTGCATCGAAACGTCAGTAAATATCATGGTATTCACATTTTACTGTGTGACGCTGCGGAGGGTAGACATATCGACCCTTGTGCGACGACTCGACACGAACAAATAGGATCCCGGCTGACAGCGCACTCAAGCCTTGTGACAACTCGACCTACGCAAAACTCGACCTACGAGTCATACTTCGCATTTTCACATAAATACAAAACATGCAGCATGAACGCTCGTAAGTAATGTGACTCAGATTTGTACAACCAATTACCTCATTTACGTCATTAAATATTATTTTATTAACATTTTAGTCTAATCTGCGGGACGTATAGATTGGCGAGAACGGACAAAGTCGACCTAAACAAATAGTGTGTTGCCCTGCAGGGATTAAGACATCTGGACCTTTGTGAAAACTCAACCTAAACAAAACTCGACCTACGAGGTTTGTCATATAACACCTTGGCATTTTCACATAAAAACAAAACATGCACCATATGAGAGAAGCCCATAATGTGAAGACTTAGTTTCTAAAACCAAATACCATCTCATCATTACGTCCAGGAAATAAGGTATTTATTAACATTGTAGTTAATAATCTGCCGAAGATTATGATGTAGTCAATATAAACTTCGAAATGTTATTGCTCCGAATTTACACCAACTATGGGTAGAGATGTGGTACCATCCTTTCTCACCATTTATAACGACTAGCAATAAAAATAGTGCACGTTCTGTTGTCATTCAACTCTTGTCGGTGGTGGTTTTTTTATAGAAAGGGAATTTTTCCATAAGGGACTGTACACGTTGTGGTATGATTTCGTGACGACGAAGTGTTTGTACACAGCGCAAGCTACAGGGAAGTTAAAATTCAACACATTCTAACGCAAAGTGATAGATCTTTTGAATCCTTGAAATTGATATTTTTATAATAAGATGATACACCTTTGAAGAAAATATGATTGACATCATCGATGATAATTTGAATTGAACCGGAAGTTGACACAGAGCTTACACGTGTGTTTGTTCCTAACAAACACTTGAGCTATAGTTTTAATTGTATCAGCACCTCTGGAGCTGATAAGAATGTAACATTATAATATGTTCGTGTCGAAGAGTTCCACCTAACTTATTTTTTTAAATTACGTTGCATTCAGAGTATAACGTGGACTGGAGTTTAAAATTGGATCTGTTTGGAAGTCCGATTTAATCCAGCAGGGGGATGGTGGTGCCACTTTAGCCCCTTGCTTCCAACGCTTGTATATACTCTCTTTGAACCATGAAAACAGCCAATCAATTAATTAACCAACAAACCAACCATAAGTTTCAGCTAATTACGTTTTATCAATCACGCGAAAAATAATGAAAATGCTATAAAAGTTTGGGATTCATTCTAATGGTGGACTTTGGAAAGAGTGCTCTTTTATTGTATGATATAGGCATTATATCAATACAGCGGTATTTTCAGCCCTGCCAGTTAAGACGTCATTGACACTTAGCAGCAGCCGTCCGTTCGAGTTTTCGTTCTGTAGATTGCAAAAGACCACATTCAGAGCGCGAATTATGGAAGTAATACTGGGTGGCAAACAATAACATCATGCTGAGACGGTATCAATCAAGTTAGGCCAGTTTTAGCGGCAGAAGCCTACAGGCGGCAAAGCGAGAATGAAACGATGGTAAATAATAAAAAATATGGGTCCAATACTGGCAATGACAGTAGGCTCCCGTGACTGGGAACTGACAAGAGGCAAACCATGGGAAAGACGGTAAGGGCGATTGCTGCTGGCCATTACGGGAATATAACTATTTTATCACTATGTACCCCAGGCTAGGTAAATGTACCTATAGGTAGAAATGTACCCTGGGTAAATGACCTATGCCTATGGGTGAAATGTACTTTCTATGAGGTAATCTTCTCGTACTCCTATAGGTGAAATGTGCCTATGGGTAAATAATGTATATCAGGTAAATGTATCCTAGAGTGAAATGTACCTATGGGTAAATGTACTACTATAGGTAAATGTACCTATATAGGTAAATGTATCCAATAGGTAAATGACTTGACATTTGTGCTCGAATAATTTCGTGGTTTCAACGAGTGAATGTTACAATAGAAAATGTGTATCTTTGTAATGTCCATCTTACTTTAAAAGTCCAACAACTAAAAATTATATAGTACCTGTTGACGATTTCCATTGGTCCAGCCTACGAACTTGTGTGCCTTTTCAATTAGGTCAGTTATGACTACAATACCAAGACTTTGAGTACGCACAATGTTGCTGGACTGGGACAGTGATGATTTGTTACTAGCTTGGTTGAAGTCATTGTGTACTGGTTGTCATTGTGTACTTTAATTCTGAGCTCCAGTGGATAAATCAGCTCCCCAAAATTTACAACCATAATTTACGTAAACAGGAGGGAGGGAAAAGATAACAATAATTCTTGCTGGGTTAATTCTGACTAAGATTTTTCATTATCTGGTAGGTCTCGGCGAATTTAATGTTCAGCTTGCCCACTGATTGATGCTAGAATCAATCAGTTTATGCGGACCATTGTGGATACTAAAACACTCGTTTGTACCGATCAACAATAGCGGGTTGTTAAAGAAATTTGTTCACGAAATAAGCTCATCAGTTTGCACAATATCCTTCTAATTGTTCTTTCAAGCTCGATCTACCAGGCACCTTGAACAGATTGTGCGCAATTCATCTACACGCCGCCGGTCGAAGGTGAATATCGTTGGAGCCTCTTTACATCTTCAAAGTCACTTCGGTCATAGCTGAGGTTATTGGGAGATGGAACATTGTTGAAAGGGTATGTAGATGTTTAATAAAAGAAACACCGACACAGAGACGCATAAGGGATCCCTTCCATCCAATGTAATCCTTGTGTTGTAAGACCTCTAGCAGTCCCAAGGTTTAAAGCACAGACTACAAGTCTCCTAATGACTTAGTGTTCAATTGTAATTCATCATAGTACGGTAATAAGTAAGATTGTGAAATTCTCTGATTGAGTAGTAATTAGTTCTGAAAAGAACTGGAGGTTATAACTCGACGTTTCGATCAGTATGTTCTGATCGTCCTCAGGAAGAATGCAGTACTCTGGGAAATGCTGCGCTGCTTAGTAGGCGTGCTGGAGGATCACGTGGTGACTGGATGTTGGAGGATTAGTGCGTTGAGGCGTGCAGGCAGGAACGCTGTTGGACTGGGATCCTAGAGGGTGGGGAGAGGAATGTGTGCTCACTGAACTGAATCAGGGGAAAGAGAGGGTAGTTGACTTAGTATGCTATAGGTGATCCTCTAGGGGTGGAGTTGTGGACTATATAAGATCATTCGGTCCGTAGTATTGGTGGTCGACAAAATATCCGCTGTATGGAACGCTGTGGGAGTAAGAGAATTATGGACAGACAAATACGAACGCTACGAACCAACCAATACCCTGTTTAAGACACTAAAATCGCGTATTATATGCATATGGATCAGACTGATGATCCATCGATTTCAAAAGGCGCACAATCGTGCACTAACTCTCTACATTCTAGCACAAAAACGGCCGCCTTCAACAACTGGTATAATTTAAGCTAGACCGCACGACAATCCACTTTTCCCTTATACAACAAAAACCTTCGGACTCACGACCGCTAACTTGAGTTCAACGCATATGGAATCGAAGAGAACTAGTGATCCATCGATTTCAAAAGGCGCGATCGTGCACAAATTTACTCTACATCCAAGCATCAAAACGGCCTGCCGTCTGATTGAACTGTACGTACAAGAACCGTCGATCTTCAACAATACAGTATAACTCAGTAGCCTGCATCAAATTCACGTACGCGAGGGTTCGCATCGACTTCGCATTAACCGGAACTCGTAATTTTAACCTCCGTTCCTGTCGAGTCCGTCAACTGTAACAACGCACCAGGATTTTTTGTCTTAGGTGGCTCAAAAGAAAATTTTACTCTCACAAATCAACTGAAGGCTAGTATGTATACTGTACGTATGTGACACAAATTTACTCTGCACTCAACTAGGCCTAGTATTTATATGTGCGTATGTATGTAATTTTACTCTACAAATCCAACTAGGGCCCAGTATGAAGTACGCTATGTACGTATGTATGTAATTTTACTCTCACAAATCAACTAAGGGCCTCGTATGTGACTGCACTACGTATGTATTTGTCTTGATTTTTACTCTCACAAATCAACTAGCCTAGTATTTATATGTGTATGTACGTGTAATGATTTTACTCTCACAAATCAACTAGGCCTAGTATGTATATGCATGTATGTAATTACTCTCACAAATCAACTGAGCCCTAGTATGTATATGTACGTATGTATGTAATTTACTCTCACAAATCAACTGGGCCTATGCCTCACAAAATCAACTGTATGTGCGGCTATGTGTAATTTACTCTCACAAATCAACTAGGCCCTGGTGTATGTAATGCAATATGTATATAATTTACTCTCACAAATCAACTAGGCTATGTATTTTACTCTCACAAATCAACTAGGCTAGTATGTATATGTACGTATGTATGTAATTTTACTCTCACAAATCAACTAGGACTAGTATGTATGTAATTTTGGGCTATGTATAATATGTATGGATGGATCTTCCATTAGAACTCGGTAACCTCCCATGGAGGGGCATAAACGCCAAGCTGGCAAGAGCCAATCTCACTCACACACAAACATTAGTGTATCGTCTATAATTACGAACTGCACAAATCAATCAATTGTGATTCAGTAACTAGACGACAATTATAGGCATTGTGAAATCAGCGGTCAGCCTGGGATTCCGAACTCACAAACCCTGTGTGATTGCAAGCCCTGCAGTCTCAACAACGTGACCACGGTGCCATTAGTATAATAGGGAGCAGCAATTTTTAACCTCTATAAAAATGTCCTAGTAGAGGCATAGGATGTAAGGGTGTTCAAAAACTGGCTCCTAATCATTTCATTTATGATACCTATAGTTGTTGATTGAAAAAGAAATCATTTCTTTGTGACAAATGTACAACTTTACTTAATAAATCTAGTGAGGCAATAATATTAAAGTGAAAAGTCCAATCTACGACGCTTTAGTGCCATCCGATTGATGACGTCATCGATGTCCACATCTATTGCTCTATGTATAGCCATCAGAGCAAGGCCTGTCAGACGCTGGTTACCCATGGTTGACCTCAAGTAGGATTTAAGGCGACGAAGGGTACTGAAGGTGCGTTCTGCAGTAGCTGAGGTAGCAGGGATGACTGCAAATATCGTGATAAGTGTGTGTATATTCGGCACAGGTCCGCCAATCCTGGTACTGAAGTCAGAGACAGCATTTTCCACCGCGCACACCACATATCAAACTCGCCTCTCACTATGCCTTCAGATTCGATGTCTTGTGCGTACATTTGCACAATGTCCTGGAGTTGATTGAAGTTGGTATCATTGCAGTATGCAGGCAATATGTACTGTAGTTTGGCGCATCTTTCAAAGTGGACTGAAAACCTTGTGCCGAGTTCACTTAGCAATTGATCAATGTAGATGTCAAACATTGATACCCTGAAGTATTCTTCAGCTGATTGAGATGGATGATTTTCTCTGGCTGTTTGACGAGATGCTGTCCGTGGTTTGCGTATGACGCCGTCTACTTCATCAGCCAACTTCGTTGCGTCACTAAACAACCGTCCAAACTCTTCTTCACTGTTTTCCTCATTTGCCTGATGATCTGCTGCACATCACGCACAAGTCTAACGCATCCAACGAGGTCACATGTAGGTGACTGCAATTTCCGGGACCAGGGTAGGAGGACCCGCTGAGCCGGTTTAGTATGGTTGTGGCCACGATAAATACTAAAAGATCTGAGAGCAGTAAGCAATGTGGACGCTCTTTGCGATGATGATCTGTCACCATTATGTGACACATACTCCAAGGGCCTCCTTTATAGGGACGTAGAGCTCATAGAAGACGTTAACAGCTTCGTGCCTCTCAACCCATCTTGTAGTGCATAGTTTTTCAGACGTTTGTGTGACGACTCTGGGGCCGTCTTGGTAATAAAATAATTTTGGCATAAAGAAAAAAATGCAAGTGGCATAAGATGAAAAGAAATCCACCTGCCGCCGGGCCGGGAAAAAAACATTTGCAACTTTTCTCTCCCCCCCTCTCTCTCCTTTTTCCTTCTTCTTTTGTCCCTTTTTCGGGGACCTCTTGGGGGCTCAAGCCCCCGAGCCCCCACCCTTGGGTGCGCCGTTGTCCGCAACAACAGCTACGACTACGACACAGACCACCGGCTTCTGTTTTCGACGTTTTACACACCAGTTCGAAAATCGACAGATACAAACCGAAACCTCTTCAACCCTCAAAGAAACCAAACCCACTGAAGAACAAGCCGGTACGGTAACTCACAAACTTTGAAACACGTAAAGACTTTGTCGCCCAGGTTAATGCGCTCCTCTCTTTCCCAACCGATTTCGCATCCACGAAACAAACACAAAACCAGCGAGGATTTAAACCTTTCTGTCGAATTTCTCAAGAAACTTTATTGCGAAATATGGTCCAACTATGAACGTCTCGAAGAGCGAAACCATGGTCCTCGGCGAAACTCTTTCTGATTATCCCTCCTCCGTTAATGAAACTTGACAATGTCGAACTCAAGAACGCCGAAAGTTTCAAGTACCTTGGCAGTCACGTCAAATTCGACGAGGTAAATACAGGACCTTTTAAAATAACAAAACGCATCGAAAGTGCAAATCAACAATTTGCCGAAATGAATTCAGTACTGTGCAACTTCAAAATCACCATCCCAGTAAGAACACTCTTCTACACGAGTTTCGTCAGAGCCCGCCTCTGCTACAATGCACAAAGCTGGACACTAACCAAGCCCTACTGGACAAACTCGAGGCTGCACACAACGGGTTTCTGCAAACGATTGTTAAAGGCGGATTTCGTTTAAAAAAAATCCAAAACTTGACAAAAAACCAAAGCCAAAATGTCAAAGCAAGAACTGAAGGACTACATTACTACGCCGAAAATGAGATCGACTTCGGATACGTCCTCACGAATGAATCCCTCCGCCGTATCATAAAAATCCCAACCATCGCTGATTTCATCCAAAAACAACAATCCAAGTTCACCTCTCACATCATCTGCCTCCCGAACCAAGCCCTGACCAAACAGCTGCTCTTCAACACAGACAGCGGCAAAAAATGAGTCAACTGGATGATCGAACAAGTCCTGAAACACGAACAAACAGATGTTGACTGGTACTGTAAAAAGGCAAGGAGCAAGGAAACGGTTTTTACTAACTACGCAAACGGTTAGTCTCGCAATATCAGATGGAAATGCTGATGCAATAATCCAGAATGATTGATTGAGTGTCGTGTTTAACGACCTTGATGGCCTGTCTGATGCGTCTGGGGTGCCATGTGTCGATGGGTGTGATTAGTTGAGCTGCCTGCCAGTCGATTTGGTGGTCCTTGATGTGGGAGTGCTTGACGATTGCCGACTTCTCAAAATCTCCTATGCGGCCGTGTGCTGTTTGGTGTTCTTTCAGTCTCGTAGGGAGATTCCGTCCTGTTTCCCCGATGTAGACTTTGCCACACTCACAGGGGATCCGGTATACTCCGCTCTGTTTCTGGGATCCGGTTTATCCTTGTGGGTGTGGAAAAGTCCTTGAAGTTTGCTGGGGGCAGAGTGGTAGACTTGGATGCCTGCTTGTTAGAGAATGCGCTGAAGTTTATGTGAAATCGAACCTAGGCAGGGGAGACAAGTAAAAGGGTTAAATTAGGGGAGACCGTTTTATACGGTCGGGGTTTGGGACAGGCTTTGAAGTGTTGATCTTGCTGGGTTTGTAGCCGTTGCGCTGGAGGGGCTTCCTGATGTGCCGCAGTTCCTTGGGTAGACTGTCTGGGTCGCATAGGTTGTAGGTGCATTTCACAAGGGTGCCGTTGACCGATGACTTGATGCTAGGGTGATGGAAGGAGCGCTGGTTGTGGTGTCGGTCTGTGTGGGTGGGCTTCCTGTAAACGCTGTGGTGTAGGGAGCCATCTGGATTTCTGGAAATACTAACATCAAGGAACGAGATCTTGCCATCTTCTTCCACTTCCATCGTAAACTTGATGCTAGGATCTTGCTCGTTGAGGTGTTGTAGGAAGTCCTGAAGTACGTCTCTGCCATGTAGCCATACAACAAAGGTGTTATTGACGTATCGGAGCCACAGGTTCAGGTGGAGGTCGGCGGTGTGGAGGGAAGAGGTTTCAAACTCTTCCATGAAAATGTCAGCAAGGACCGGGGATAGAGGAGATCCCATGGAGATCCCAGGTGACTGCTAGTATGTATGGTAATGATTCCTCAAAAGCACTTGAAGCACAGACTGTAAAACCTGATGAAACATGTGAAAAGAAGATGATTACGGTGACCCAGAAGTCAAAGGCGCTCAAATAATTGTGTATGCAGCCTATGTATGCTTTTATAGGCTATAGACCATGTAACTTATTTACACTTTGCGTGACTTTTAGAGTACCAGGTGATTTCCCGCCGAGCAAATGTGTGTATATTTGTATGCGTGTTCTTCTCCACATAACATCAAGAATGTTTTAAATGTTCAGATAAATAAGATTTGAGATGAAAAACTGCCAAAAAAAAGGTTTTTCCATTGTTTAACGTACATATCTTGGTAAAACAAGTTACGGAGAAAGTACCAATCAAACACAATACAATTTCAGCCTACTTTGTATAAGATAATGTAAGTCACAGCAGGCCTGTATGTCAGTTGGGTAATTGTGGAATGGAACTAAAACCAGAGCTGAACTAGTGGTGCCATCACAATGACGAAACAACAGAAGTATTGTTTTATTGACATCAGGTGTCCCCAGCAGGAAGCAGCCCGGTCCTTAACAATCGTGACAAATACCCCCACGTGTACCGCATGTTGCCGTCATCGGACTCCTTCGGTTCAGCATTTGCCGAGATAGTACGTCAGTTTGACTGGAAAAATATTGCTACGTTGAACGAGGCTGGAGAACCACATCAAGCGGTAAGTGCATGGGATTCATGAGATACAGGGTGTCCCATAAATATGTCCACATTGTTTGTACGTTAGGCGCAACATTATCCACAATAATCACAACATTAACTACAACATTATCCACAACATTAACCACAAAATTAACCACAATATTATCCACAACATTATTCACAACGTCATTCACAATAATCACAACATTATTCACAATAATCACAACATTATCCACAAGTCGGTTCAATTTATTCCATCTAAAGTGTATTATCTTAGAGAAAACAGGTCTTGTTATGTCGAATTTACACAAAGTTGCTGTCCGGCAAATATTTGTAAAACATAAAAGCATAAAAAGCAGTCTTCGTCGTGACCTCTTCCTTGAGTTAAAAAGGTTTAAATGAACGTACGTTAACAAATATCAAACTGTACAATGTATTGACAAGTAATGTACTATAACGTGCAGTGACCATTCGTAGGCGCCGCGCCTTGAACCATTTTCATTGGTTATTGGGTGGCCCAGAACTGCTCACTGCGACGTCATGTGACCTACAACGTGTGCATGCATTATGTGTGGGATCAAACATGTCATTATCGAGGCCAAAGCTAGGGGACTGCGATTGGCTATCCTTTAAAATAAACCACGCACAAATCAACAATTCTTGCATATGAATTTCCATCGGATTTCCAGTGGGAAAATAAGGAAACACGTAAACTCTCAAGGCTGTTGATTGAGTTTGAACGTGTACGAGGTCGCAATGCACAATCCTATCCCCGAATCTGTAAAATGTTCGTGTGTGGACCCTATCCGTGGAATGTGAACCCTGTGCGGAATTTGTCGGGCCGGAATTCAGTACGGGATGGGGTACAGTACAGAATTCAGTAGCGTGGTAAGTACACACAGCGCACTACCACAACAACCTTGGTCAAGGCTACCCAAGCCCTTGGCCTTTTACCTCAGTGAAAATCATGTTTGTATAGCATGACGCAATAAAGTTGGTGCCAATGGGGCAACATTTACACCTTAAGTGCAAAATATGTCAAATGGTTTCCATGATAAACCTTATTGTTATATGGTCGATAAATAAGTTAAAAAGTGACTTACAAAGATACCTAAATATTTATTATCTAAAAGCAAATTGGTTTTAAGATGGAATATACCAAACATCTGGATAAGTTATTTCATCTGACATGTTGTCTTTTTTTGGTGAAATGTGAACTTGAGTGTTTCCTGGCATATTTCCTGATTCGTACGATACCGTATTTGCAGACATTCTACAATAAGTGTGTACTGAATGCAGATACATCCTAACCATTGCAATATATAGTTATGTGTTTGAGCAATTAAATAAATTGCAAAGCCACAGCCTCTGGAAAGAGGTGAATGAAAGAAAAAGGATTGTTAGCATCTCCCCAAAATAATAATTACAATTACGTTTGAATAAACACACCAAGGACTATGGCGGACCAAAAGTGGACAACTCAATTTTCATTTTGACAGTTGAAAAGCAGAATTAACGTTTTCGTAAAATGCACTTTTCTAGTTTTCTACTTTTTTTTAGTAGTAGAAAAAAGAGATTTAACGTTTTGGCAAATCCCATTTTTCAAAATTCCTATTTTTCTGATCGGCTATCCAAAACTTTACATTTTCTCATACATTGGCGGTCCAAAAGTGGACATGTGTTATTCTGATTTTCTACTAGCTGTAAAGCAGATTGAACGTTTTGGACAAGCCATTTTCTCATTTTCTACTAGCCAATAAGCAGCTTGAACATTGGGGAAATTTTCCACGCTTTTAGGATCTATGGTGGCCCTGGAGGGACACACAAGACCTAAATATTGACGTAAAATTTTCCCCGGTCGCGAAATTTGCCGTGAATATTTTTTCCAGTAAGCTAGGTAGCCCGAGCATCTAACTCCACACTTCGAGGCGATACTCGAGCGAGAGACGAGACGAAACGACGCTGTAATATGGCAGGTAAAATTCTTCTTTTCATGGTGAGTTGTACTCACGAAGTTGTAACCCACCTCAGACCACGCACCTTACTGGAAAAAATATTCACGGCAAATTTCGCGACCGGGGAAGGTCGCAGACCGTGAAATTTGACGTAAAATTTCGCGACTAGGGAAAAGTCGCAGACATGAAATTTGACGTCAAATTTCGCGTCAAATTTCATTGTCAATGAGCAATATAAGACTACTGGAATTTCCCTTAAAACTTAGTTTTGGCCCCTAAAATTTAAGCTTTTCCCCACTTTCCCCTAGATGTTTTGAGCTGGCGCCGCCGGTGCCCAAAGCTGTGTTATTGTCTAAATTATACTTTGGAAAGGGTCCGACTTGGAAGGACGTTCAGTATAATTAAATTCGTTCAAAAGAAAAGCTGTGTACTTTCCTTCTGGTCAATAAATTTAAATTATTAAATTCTTGCGTCGTAATAATAATGTTTTTTTTTTTTGTTTTTTTTTGTGCCCTGTAAGGCAAAAACCAAATTTGATAACTTATTGTTGAATTTCATTGTACAATCACCAGGAATGTACATTTTTTGTATTAAAAGAATATATAATATGGGAAGCCGTCTTTAACTAACCCCCCATATCCGCCGAAACCCGCCGGATCCCGGCGGATAGTCTCCCACTTTTTAATGAGCTCATTATTTTCGGGTCAATGCACATAAGTGCAATACGTCAGACGAATATGCATGAGTTCTACTCAGACAGGCTTCACAAAGGCACCAATTATCGATAGTGTAATCTGGGGATAACTTTACAACGGTGGTTGCCAATAGATTAAACCATTGTAATGTTTACCCAACCCTGCCCGAGTCTTTAGAAATCCAAATGCTACACTTTGATTGTTCCGCTTTGTTCCGCTCTCCAAGTCACAGCAAGCGCTAATCCTCAGTTGATTACATTCGGACAATACAAAAGGACTCACTGGACTTTCAAAAGGTTTTGGGAATAAGTGGGTTTCATGACCTGAAAGACATTTTACTTATTATTAGTTTGTGGAGGAAAAAATTGTTTGAAATAACTAGATTTTTATCTCCGTTTTTCTGAATGTGTACATTTCACCGAAACTTTTATATAAATTGCATTTTCAACCACTAAAAATGACCAAGTATAAGCGAAGTTGTTTAATTTTCTTGTATCCAAATCAAGATGTCACATGGAGGGACTATTATAGTGTAATGCAAAATGAATACATTTCAGATTTCAGAAAATTTGTGTTCAATTATGGGCAGAGAGATACTTTGCTCACCCCTATAAGGGCACCCGCTAATCCTCAGTTGATACAATTGGACAAAACAAAAAGACTGACTGGACTTTCAAATGGTTTCGAGAATGAATAGCGAATAATAATGAACAAGACGGGAAATAATTAACGGGACGGAGAAAAGTTGAGAACATAAATATTGTAGTCCGTCATGCTTCGTAATTTTGGAAGACTAATAACATAAACGGAGAATTAATACGTGGATGTCCTGAGAAAGTCCAATTTTGCCAGGACAACTGTTGTGACAAAAGATGGACAGTTAAAGAAACATCAGTTAGACAGACGTCTGGTGTTGTCTATGCTCGACCATACTGAGCTTGAGTTTCCTGGTGAAGTGCGGGGCGTACATTTTGCCAAACTAAGAGACGTCATCAATGACAAATGCCGCCATGCTTAGCATATCAACATGAACGATACCACTTTATAATAATACAGGGCATGAAAATAAACAGGACTGAGAAATAACCCGGGACGTGAAAATAATGAGGGTCAGGAAAATAAACGAGACTGAGAAATAACTCGGGACAGGAAAAAAATTACGGGGCAGGAAAATAAACAGGACTGAGAAATAACCCGGGACGGGAAAATAATGCGGGACGGGAAAATAAACAGGACTGAGAAATAACCCGGGACGGGGAAATATTACTGGCAGGAAAATAAACGGGACTGAGAAATAACTCGGGACGGGAACAAATTACGGGGCAGGAAAATAAACAGGACTGAGAAATAACTCGGGACGGGAACAAATTATTACGGGGCAGGAAAATAAACAGGACTGAGAAATAACCCGGGACGGGAAAATAATGCGGGGCAGGAAAATAAACGGGACTGAGAAATAACCCGGGACGGGAAAATATTACTGGCAGGAAAATAAACGGGACTGAGAAATAACTCGGGACGGGAACAAGTTACGGGGCAGGAAAATAAACGGGACTGAGAAATAACTCGGGACGGGAACAAATTAAGGGGCAGGAAAATAAACAGGACTGAGAAATAACCCGGGACGGAAAATATTACTGGCAGGAAAATAAACGGGACTGAGAAATAACTCGGGACGGGAACAACTTACGGGGTAGGAAAATAAACAGGACTGAGAAATAACCCGGGACGGGAAAATAATGCGGGACGGGAAAATAAACGGGACTGAGAAATAACCCGGGACGGGGAAATATTACTGGCAGGAAAATAAACGGGACTGAGAAATAACTCGGGACGGGAACAAATTACGGGGCAGGAAAATAAACAGGACTGAGAAATAACCCGGGACGGGAAAATATTACTGGCAGGAAAATAAACGGGACCGAGAAATAACTCGGGACGGGAACAAATTACGGGGCAGGAAAATAAACAGGACTGAGAAATAACCCGGGACGGGAAAATAATGCGGGACGGGAAAATAAACAGGACTGATAAATAACCCGGGACGGGGAAATATTACTGGCAGGAAAATAAACGGGACTGAGAAATAACCCGGGACGGGGAAATATTACGGGGCAGGGGAAAAAATCTGGACTGAGAAATAACCTGGGACGTGAACACTTTAACCATAAGTATTTCAGTTCCGTCAAATATATTAATAAAACTAGGAGAATCATGTGCTCAATTGGCACATAGTTTGAGCATCAAAATCTGGGGAATATAAAGAAAATACACATGATTAATAAAAATGATTCACATTTTGTAAACATCCCCGATCTAATACTCAAGTACATGCATGACTTCTAGGGAGTCGGGAAGATAACGGGTTAATCCCTTAACCCTTTCATTACCAGCCAGTTATGGCAGAGATTACCCTTCTTTACCACAGTAATTAGGAGCCCAATGTCACTTCAGCACCAGTGGATTTTTCACAATTTCATTGAAGTGCGCCCTCACACGGCAGGAATAGACATTGTTTTAACTTTCTCATTTGTATGTAAAAATGAGTATACAAAAGAGAGGAAAACATTGTGCAAAAGCTAAATATTTGGATCAGTATTTACACTAAAGTAAAGTAATACAAATGGGTGATATTATCATGCAAATACGGTACAGGTATAAGATTTTTTTTCCATGTGAAAAACAACTTGGATGAGATTTGGGGGGATTTTTTTTGGTTATCTACTTGAAATGAACCATTTACTTTTATTAAGTGTTAATACATCACAATCCATGCTAACACCCCCCCCCCAATTCAATGTTGGTTTGGACTAATCTGCAGATTTTGTAAGTGTAAAAGCAAAACAATTAAATATTTGGATCAGTATTTACACTAAAGTAAAAAGTAATACAAATGGGTGATTTCATGCAAATACGGTACAGGTATAAGATTTTTTTTTCCATGTGAAAAACCACTTGGATGAGATTTGGGGATTTTTTTGGTTATTCTACTTGAAATGAACCATTTACTTGTATTCAGTGTAAATACATCACAATCCATGCTAACACCCACTCCACCCCAATTCAATGTTGGTTTGGACTGTAATCTGCGGCTTGTCTGACCATTCCCAACATTGAACGGGGGTTTGAAGGCAAATAATATAGATTTACAATCAAGTGATGTGGTATTTCTCAAAGCAAGGAACTATATACATAGGGTGTGCACATTGTTTTCAGATCATCTTTGTTTGTTTTCGCCTGCCTAATTTTCAGTTACTGCAAACAATGCAGTCGCGTTTCTTTCCATTTGGGGGTTTTGCCAGGATAGTGCTGTTGCCCTGTCAACTCAATAGGAATATGGTATCTCAATTCGACTTGTTGCGTTACGTTCCCAACCCAACAGCAAGCCCTGTACAATCCCTATACGAAATCAAGATTACTGACATTTTTGTTCCACTGCTATGCTATTACTCTGCTATTGACAATACAGATATTCAGCATATGGAAAAAACTCTTTCCACCATTTCAAGCTTCTGTGTGTATGATTGTAGTACTGAAAACATTGGTTGGCAAGATCAGTTCCACCCATGTTTTTGTTGTAATCTTCAATACAATTGGGCTTCATAACATCACAAAATCCACTTGTGCTTTTATTACACCGAATTTGCTTTTGGACAAACTCAGTGTTGCCTACATTAGTTAAAAAGTGTTACAGATTTTTTGTCTTGCCAAACGATACACAATTGCCCACCTTTCACCAAAAAAAAATGGGTCATCTCCTTTCTTCATTTTATGGTTTTTGGGTTTGCGGCCTGGGTATTCCTGTGTAGTGTAACGAACAGTTCCACAACATCCGAATCCTAGTTTAGCAAGTTTAGCTACAAGAGCTGGGCTAGTATAGTAATTATCACAATATATTACGTGTCCCTTATTCTCAAGTCCATGGACCAGATCAATGACGACTTTTCCTGCAACTGTTGGGTTTGGTGGATGGCAGTCTGATGAATTGAAATCTCACGTCTGCATCACAAACAGTTTGGGTGTCGTCGGCTCCTGTGTACAGTTTCCAAGCACACGTGTATCCTGTTTTGGACCTCGTTCAGGAGAAGGCTTTAATACCCCGTTTGATAGGTTTGTTAGGCATGTACTGAACAAAACTCAAGCGTCCCTTGAATTTCAACATACTCTCGTCTGGAGACAGATTCTGCGCGTAGGGTTATACAGGTTGAGAAACTTCTGGACGAGGACTTCTATCAAGGGGGCCGAACTTTTGAAAGTTTGTCCTGTGTAGCCAAGGCTCTACGAGGAATTTGGTTATTTGAGATGTGGAGGAACCGAAGAATTGAACTGAACCGATTACGGGACATGATCGACGGATAGAATGGGATGTGAAGAATTTCAGATGTCGACCAGTACATCTTGTATTGAGAGGATTTGTTTATGCCCATAGCAATGAGAAGTGCCACAAATGCCATCATTTCTGGAATGTTGGTTGGGTGCCAGGATAATTGTTCATCAGGAATTGATTCTATTGTTTGCTGCGCATAGCGATTAGTCTCGTCGACGAGCATATTCCACACAAGTTGACAAAAATACAGCTTGAAGATCTCTACTGCCGACAGTGTGGCAAAGTCGCCGGTGGGGCCAGAATTTCCAGTGAACTGCACAGTCCCACACTCGTAATGGTCTCTGTCGTTCCCAACCAGATCGGAAATTCTAACTTTCCTGTCGTCCTCCTTGATCTCGGTCAGCTATCACCTTGGTAGGTCGGCTGCAACAGAAAAACAAGGCAAAGGAGGATTAATCTCGATCATACATTTGTAAATACAATATCTCAATGCTACTTTGCTGCATGTGCACAGGCCACAGGGGTCATGCGCAAAATGAATATTGTGCTGAAAAAAAACATGGCAGATTCCATCCACTCTCCAAACCTCGTTATCGAGAAATTTTCGTTTTAATGTGGGGATTTGTGAATGTGAATTTCCAACTTCTTGCATAATACGACTTATAAGGGCCTTTCGAATACAAGGCTATTCTTTTGGAAGCTTCAGACTAAGAGTGCATTTTCAGCCTGTTAACGCTAAACAGCACGACCGGCTATGGGTAAATGTTAAAATTTCTATGCTATATCTATACATCAACTTGCTGTTTCAATGAATACAAATATTACCCCAACAAACTACTAATAATTGTACATTTTCACTTGACGTTTTTGACCCAGTCCAGGGGGTGGGGATTTGGTCAATCCTATTAAAAGGGATCCATTTTCTAAATTTACATTACTCAACTCCAACAGTTCTAACGCTATTTACGCTATAGCCTAGGAAAATAAGTGAATTACGTTAATTTGCATTGCCATTGGGCCAGGAAGAGTAACGTTAACTGTTATTAATATTAGTTATTCATTTTACTGTGATTTTGGCCTACCTCTTCAAGTTCAACGTCGTCGTCGTCGTCATCCATTACTTCGTCATCTGATTCTGAGCCACTGTCTGCCAAAATCTCAGCCAAATGCCATCATTTATGTCCGTTTCCATCATGATTGCAACTAAATTCAACTGGACGCTTAGCACCAAAACCGCAAAGTGACGCACTTTTCTTTTCATAAACTTTTATACACTGCATTCCTGTCAATAGAGGGCGCCAACCCCAAAAACCACTCAAGCATTTTCAGGTGGTGATTTAAGTCGCCGTGGTCGTCAAGGGCATGCCGATTCCCGGCACCTTTTAGAGCCCACGGGAAGGAAGCGTATCACAACAAAGGCTCTTTTTAGAGCCCGTGGGATCGAAAGGGTTAACAATAGACATACCGAAAACCTACTTGCCTGGCAGCCTTCTTTTGTTTGGCGCAAGGCCAATTCAGACGTTAATCCTTCTGGCAAGTCTCCAGATTTTAATGAGCCCTTTGGCCTGAGCATGACCTCTTATGTACTTGCATATTCATGATTTATGCAACCCTATTGAAAATAATCACAGAGTGGAAACCCGCCGGGATCCAGCGGGTTTCGGCGGATATGGGGGGTTAGTTAAAGACGGCTTCCCAAAACAAACATTGTATGACAATGTTTTTTTTAAATTAACGGTAATGAATCAAATAGTTTTCCTCTGTCTGGTCGCTATTACTTCATTTGGAATACACGTCTTTCAAAATTTTGAAATGCGCCTTAGAAACATCACCATTGTTGATATTGCATTGTTTTAAACTTAATTTACGGAACGTCGTGTATTGTATTGCAACCGCGATATCAATTTAAACAAAATAAAGGGCGCCATTCACGGAGAATTTAGAGCGGCCACTTTAAATATGTTTAGGCATTCACTAAAATAATGAAATCCTTAATGTCACGCAAGAGGTTGAATTATTTTTTAGTTTACCAATTTGTTTTTCTCGATGGAGAAGCAGCATCATTTTGAAATTATTTTACGGCAGGTCGAGCATATTTTGCCGCTGCAATTTCCATTTAAAGAAAACAAAGATATACTAAATTTAACAAATGACAGCGGACCATGCAAAAAATCTGTTAGCATTTACTATAATTTAAAAAAAACTGCTGTGCAGTTTGACATGAATTGTTATAAATCGTTCAGTATTTGTATAAACATATTTACTAGGACTGTTTAGAATGGATCTTTAAAGTTGATGTTTGCATAGAACACCCCGTTAAATATTTTTGTCTTAGATACTATTTGTTTTTATAGGAAACCACTTCATAGTATATTGACCATTGTACTATCACAAAGATGTCTTTAAATGTTATGTTTACTTATGAAATACTGATGTTTATGTGCCACAATTTAACATTAGATGCTATACTGTGACAGGTTGCTGTTGTTTAACATAACACTGGTCAACAATTTTTTGAAAGTTGTCTGCTTCGGAGATAAAATGTGCTATTTATTATGGATTTTGATGTGCTGAATTCAAATATGACAATTAAAATTGCTGATTGGCTACTGTTTCCAAGATATTTAAGTTTTTACATTTTACGTACTATGTATATGGTGTACATAGCAGATTTTTAATCATGAATTGTAAACCTAGGTCTTTTCATGTGTTTATGATTGCATCATTCATTATTTTGTCTAAGAACAAGTATACTGTCCAAACCCAGCAATAGATTTATTCATAGATCCAGTGAAAGATGTCCATGTATTTCAGTTGAGATCCAAGTCCCTTGTTAACTCACTTATCATACGCTATTCCCATACGTGTACACATGTACATGTAGATACTGACACGGTACCATATCTTGAAAACTAGAGCCAATCAACAGTTTTAAGCATCATTTCCATTCTCAGTGACCCATAATTAGTCAAGTTTGACTTCATTTGTTTCAGAAGCATTTTGGCTGTAGACCAAGTGTAATCTCTCCCCGCTTATGACAGTCGGGTATTTTCACCAATCATCCACTGATTGTTGCCCTGCCAAAAACGGGGTATGTTAAAATAAAACCAATGGTGTCCACATTATTCTTCAATGGTTGCCATACTGGGAAACTCCAACAATATGATGAACACCACTGGCACATTTTTGTGCAGTGGAAATTAAATACAAAATTAATTGACAATTTGCTTAATTTTTTGTTTGTATTTTTTTAATTAAGGTGCACACAAAATTATATACCCCAATAATTCCCAAGTAAATAATTGAGAATATGTGTAACTATTATTAAATATTTTGTGTTGTTTAATACTAATCTTACTCCATTTCAGAGGATAAATACAGTTCACGATGAGGCATCCATCAGTAATTTTTCGGTACTCATCGCAGAGAGTTTTCTGAATGACCCACACGAGGCTTTACAACGTCTTAAGGTAACATAAATTATGCGAGTCAAACCAAAATGTGAAATACACAAACCAGAACAACGGTACACACACAGCCTCAACCTAAGATCTCGCTTACATATTTACTTGATACCAATGGTGTTCATAATTATTGGGAAAATCGCCTATAATAAAAACCGTGGAAATGTTTTATTTACATAATTGGTGTTATTTGCCCAAGTTATGTTTAATTCCATACTTGAAATAATCGAACTCACAGGCTCTTATCAGCCAGACAAACCGCATATTGAACTGCATGTAGTATAACAGTTGCGCGCAATGCACAATTACAATCTGCGGCAGTAAGTGGTGATTGAGAGACCACACGAGTTGTAATAACAAATCATTGTTGCGTAAATTACTCTGCCCACAATGGTCTAGTGATTGGAACGAGCTACCTTTATTTTTATATGCAAATCACTCTTGATCAATTGTCAACCGTATTGACACAAACTTATATTTAGACTTCATACATTGTACATGCATATGAATTGAGTTTATTGCCATTTAAAACATAGACCTTCATATGAACCTTTGCCTGTATATTTGAACGTTGTTATTATTGGCTACTATCATCGCTTTTTTCCTTGCAAAAATTATATAGGCTTTCCTGGCCAACATCGCCAATTGAGCATTCAAAGTCGTTTTCGTGCGTTCGTATAAAGCGATTTTGTTAATCCGGTTGTTACCACGGTTCGAATTAAGAATTCAGGCGTTCAATTTCGTTTTAGACACGAAATGTTTGTGGTAACACATTCAATTTCGCATTTGCGTCATTCATTTTAGTGATGCACATTTATCATTTAATTTCGCCAGATTGGCTTGAATGAGGATTTGCACTCGAGTTTTATTTTCATTCTAGTTTACAGGCAATCAGTTTCGCACAATGGGAATTTAGAAAAGACGCAAGAATTTCATCAATCTACAAAAAAAGAAATACACTCACTGGCCATTAGACTTGATTTCAAGTCTGAGATCGCGGTTAGTTTTGTCTGCATCAGCCACGCAAAACGCCGTTTACCCCTACTGGCTATCACAGCCCTAATCGCGATCTCAGACTTGACTCTCTTGTGTTTGTGGGATATTCATGTGTTCATAGCTAAAATTCACATAATTGTAGGCCGCGTCTATTACTAACAGGTTACACTCGCTTAAAATTCTTTCTGTAATATTCATTCGATATTAAATTTGTACAGTGCTTGGTACGTAAACAGTATTTGAAGTGATAGGTAAATTTAATGAGATCTTAGAGTTGTAAAAAAGCACAAAATAAAATACATAATTCCTTCTCTACAAAAAACGTCTTACCTACAGTTTAAATGGAATCGTTGAGTACATCTCCTCCAACTGCAAGTAGAAGGTTTAGTTTGAATATTTATGTTATGGAAGGCTTTCCGACCAATCAGATTGTTCCGTCCACTTTTGGACTAATTCGCAATAGGGTGTGTACAAACCGACGAACAACATTCCCAAGTCTGTGATCGAAGGTTAATGTCGGAGGTTAATACACAAGGGCGCTATTTAATGCGATACTGCAGAGCCGTATTAGCTTCCAGACAAAAAACCACGATCACAGTCTAACTGGCCATAAGTATTGCAACATTGAAATTCACACCAAAGTTCAGTTTGGATAACTGTGTTACAATAATTTATTTTATTTTATTTACACTACTTAAGACTTCCTGACAGTGCCTGTGTTTTGAAGTCAATGTTCTTTTTTTTTTACTGTTCTTGCTATGTCATACACGATCGATGAAATTGGATTAAATGATTATCTTACCTGTTACTGTAAAGTGCTATTTTGAGCATGTTGCAATACTTTTGGCCAGTGAGTGTACAAACACACGTATTTGTGGCAGACTGCAAAACAAAATTGTTTGTATTCGCTGTAATTATCACCAATCTTTCTTTAATCATGTGTTTTTCTTATTAATATTTTCGCTTAATGTTTCTACATTCTTTGTAAAAATTTTTTCCCCTTATTTCTTAATCAAGCGTGCTTGGTCTACATCAGATATTCCGTCTAACGACCACGAGCGCCATTTCGTTATCTTTATCTGTAAACGTAGTGGGAAATTGTACAAATGGAGAACCTTATCCTTCGACGAATTGGCAGGCTCTTATAAATGAGTGAATCAATTGCTGCATTGAAATTTAAACTTAGAAAGAAAAAAGTGTAACGGTGTGAATTTCATTTAACAAATATCACAAATGCTTGCCCAATAACGAATTTTAATGACTAATTGTACGCTGCTTAGACAAAAGTAAATGCTGTTGGTGAGCTTTATAAGTTGGATGCGTATATTTGTTTTAAATGCATGACACAAGAATGCGATTGCATGCTCATTAAATTAAATTAAATGATTGTTTTAGAAAATTGAATTATGATTTTGAGCAGCAATCAGTTTCGCGCGAAATTGATTGGCTGTTAAATTCGCGAATTTTGCCGGGAAAACCTATTATTATAGAGGGTGTAACTTTGTGTGGTTAACTGAAATGACCGGAAACACCAGTAATGTGTGTTTAAATTATATACAAACAGTATAGAATACAAATACCCTATACTTTTAGTAGGAACAAGCCAGGAAATGTTACAGTGCAATGAGTCAAATTTAAAAAAAAAACACTTTGTCAGTGAGCTACTTTAGAATTAACAGCTCAGACAACGCAACGATGACGATAAAACCGACGACGGCAGCAGTACCGAAGGACCGCAACGCATGCGTGTGTGTAGCAACGTTGGCAAATTGGTAATAGCGGCGGCTGCAGCAGCAGCAGTGTCACTTGAAGTTGAACGGTTGTGGCATATTATGCAACGGAAGCAGCAAAGGGATCAATATTTTGGCAACATAAGCAAAAACAATAGGTGCTAATTTAAATTTGCTAGCAGACCAGCAGTAGAAAGGAGCAGCAAAAGGAACAACCGTCAAATTTACTGTGGTAATATATTTTTTATGAGTGACATTTTTAAGAAATGTAATTAGTTAATCAGTTTGAATCAAAACTGTGAGTAATTGCTGACAAATATGATGAAACTCGTTCGGCACAGGATACAGATGTACGGATAATTGCAGCTAGTTTCTACGAAGATATGGCTCTTGAAAAAGTATTTTTGCAGCGTGAGTATGAATGAGTTTTCTAATTACATTATGTTATGTTCTTGTGCTAATAATTATTTGCATTCTGTTGATAAACATTATTTGTTTTGTTTTATTTGAAGAATGGATCACGACTTTATAGGACAGAAAAGTCATCATACGACACAAATTCCTAGTCACCCACCTCAAGTATATTATTGCTATAAAATGAAAGTGCATCTGGCAAAATGTACATATATTCCACCAAATCTATGACTGTCAAATTTCAATACACGTGCTGTCTCAGTGAATATCATTTGCGAATTAAGATTATTTAAACATAAAATCATGAGAACACCGCGAGGCGAACTGAATACCCTTGATAGCTTCAAACCAACACCGGATAGATACGTTTTAGGAAAATACATATTTAATTTTTATTTTCCTAACAATTACCAAATAATTGTATTGTTAATAAAGCATTGATGAACACTGGATTAAGTTACCTGTTTAAATAACTTAATTAACTTTTATTGCAAACTCGAAGGCCTTCAAGTTGGGGCATGTGTACGGTCCCAACTATGTGGATGGTACCGGGATACTATTTCGACTGGGTGGCAGTCTAATGTAGATGGCGTCGATTGTTTTAGTCGAAGAGCTCAAGATAGCAAGCGAAGGGTAACCTGACGACCAACATTCAGCCTGTATGGAATCGGTGAAAATGTTGGGTCGGTGTGGAAAGGTGAGTGTATTTTATTTACAGGTAAGTGAAGTTTGCCATTGATCACGTTTCCATGGCAGCAAGGCGGTCCTCTTATTGTTCTAGGATGCAATATTTACTCGATGGTTCGGTAATTTTTGTTGAAATAGCATTATTTGACCCAACATTATTTTAACTATTTAACTTAGTTTAATTGTTTATTTTTGTAAAGTGGTGTTCTTATAATGGACACCTACGCGGCGCCTTTTTCTTTGGACGGCGACTTTTTTTTTTACTACGACGACTTTTTTTTTTGACGGCGACTTTTTAATTTTATTTATTTATTTTTAAAGTCGCCGCCAAATCCAAAAACAAAAAGTCGCTGCGTAAACAAAAAAGTCGCCGTCAAAAACAAAAATTCGCCGCCGCCCAAAACAAAAAGTCGCCGCGCAAAAGTCGCCGCCCAAAACAAAAAGTCGCCGCGTAAAACAAAAAGTCGCCGTCCAAAACAAAAGTCGCCGCCCAAAAACAAAAGAGTCGCCGCGTAAGGTGTCCATTATAGAAACAATTACCATTTTGGGTTAGGCCTGTAATGGAAGCTACTCGAACGCACCCATATTTTCGTCAAGGACCCACGCGGCAACTCCGGAATACAACGCGCGGAAAAAAAAACCACACACGCAAGTAGCAGATTTGCCTGAGGTCTTTATGAGTCCTCTTCTGTGGTCTATATATATTTTCTTTATATTTCCTCTACCGATTTAGTCCAGAAATGTTAAAGATATATTGCCTGTGTTTGGCTAAGACGACCCACAAAATATATTTTATAAAGCGAACGAACAATATCGAAAGACAATATCGTTGTTCAACGACAAAAAACTAAATTTATGAAATTCGCAGGCCGGAAACTGTAAACAAAAGCGATATTTCAAATGCATTCTGATTCTGATTGACAGCCACGCTGGCCAATCTGGAAAACTAGACACGTCAATAAAAGTAGTGTGGCGCAACAACACCTTCTGAATATTGTCGTACATATATAGATGCCCAGATCCAACTGCCTATCAATAGGGTTTAATATGATATAAATCTCTGCCAACCTAAAGGTAATAATAAGGGTTTTAGGAAGACAATGCGTATTTTATGACGGGTAAACTGTGGTGTTTAAGAAAACTACACCATTGGTGTTTATATTGGGCAAACCTCGCACAATGGCTAAACACCATAGTGGAAGAATCAAGTTAACAATTCACTAGTGTTATTTTAACACCTCGGGTTTTGTGGGGCATCAGTTCTAAAATTATTATCTGCAACACAAAGCAACAACCATTACAACTAAAAATACAGCAATTTCAAACAAATGACTATATTTTATACTACTCTAGATATTTTGTCCTTTTTGCAAGACACCTCAGGAAAGAATTTCGGCACCAAATTGAAGACACTTTCTTGGGGTAACAATAGCTGTTAGCGATGCATCATTTTATGCCGTGGGTTACGATGGTATATGGGCCTTAGCCCTATGCAATGCATGACGCTCAAGATGCGCTACCCGAAGGACCTGATTCCTACCAGTATTATGGCGATGGGGAGTACGCACGGGTGATCGGAGAAAATAGTATTTCTAAGGCAGGAGTTCGCTGGCATGCCTCGGTAAGGATAAATGATGGAGTACAAACGAGGGAAAAAAATATTTCTTAAAAGGGTACGTTCTATAGCTCTATTATGTGAATACACAACAGGAAACATCAAACCACATAGGACTGCCCTATCAGTGGGTTTGTATGCTGTTATTATCGGGGAGTTAGGTGTGTGGAATTGATGATGTTCTTTGACAATGGAGTACTGAATAGTGACAGTTGTTACCCAAATTACTGAATAGTGACAGTGAAATTATTGCCCAAATGAAAAGAAAGGAAGGACAACAATGTTTCCTTTGATCCAACTTACTATATAATTACTGTGGAAAACTTTATGTTTGTTTAACTTTATCAAAAATGGATGAGCAATGAGCAAGCACTTATATTGTGACTACCAATTTACTTGTTTCATCGGCAATCTTTGAAATATCGTTTAAAAAAACAGACAATTCCACTCTTTTCAACTGCAGTCCTTTCGAAAATGGAGTGCATTAATGTTTCTTGTTAAGAAATACGTATTGTCCCAATATCATATTTTTTTGTAATACATTTCAGCGTGTATTGGTATATATGCCTGACTAGTCAGTAAATGCTCTGATTTGTCCTGCTCTAAAAGTAAACGTTTGATTTAATTAAATATACATCATGGACAGATTTTATCCATTCACTGACATATTTACAAAGCATTGTATATTCTGTGCTGGAATGGAAATGTATAAGTCACTGAAAGATACAGTGTTTATAGATGCGTTTTAAATATCACGACTTAAGAATTTCATAAATTATTTTAATGTTTCCTTTGAATACTTCTTTTACCTCTGTGGTCCTTAATCAAATTTTCCAAGAAAGCGCTATATTTAGAACATAATAATTGAACAAAATGTCGGTAAGCTGTTCGTTTGTAACGATTATTTGTCGATGACGGAATAAAGTAACAAAACTTAAACAAAGCCTAAGCAAAATAAAACAATTGATGATGAAATTCCCATAATCGAGATATATAATTGATAATTCAGTTATGAAAAGGGTATGGTGAAGTTCTTCTGTCTCTCCTTATGTGTTGGTAACTATGCAGAGGTTAAACACTTATCCAAAAGTAGGCAAACCCCGATTTACTGAACGTTTTAAAAGGAAAATGATGAATGTGTAACGACATGATCTAAAAACCACTCAATAAATAGCAAAAAACAAAGACAAGAAAAAGCTACAACTATAATTAATTTCAAAAAGGTAACTGTCTGCTTAAGGGGATAACAAATTTTAAAACCCCTACTTAGCAAATTTTTAAAATTAAAGGTTTTTGGGAAAATAATGAAAATAATAATTAAATAACGTTAATAAACAGGGCAGTTTAAGGGTGAAAATAATAACATTTCCACAAAAAAAAACTTTTCCAAATTCTAGATTATGTAAACTGACGGATTAACACAAATACCTTTTGGTGAAAGATCATTATTTATATTCAAACTTAATGGAAATAATATGGTAAGAAACAAACCCGAAAGTGTTCGACACATTTTAAAAATATTAAAACTCACACTGAAATTAGAATAGTAGTGTTTTTTAATTTAAAAATTTGAAATATTTATACTAAAATTATGGCATTTCAGAAGAAAAATCAATGGTTGTTTGACCAACTACTTTCACAAATTAAGTTTAATGTAACATTTTGATAATTTATTTCTATTGGGATGATCACTGGTGTATAATGTTTATCCATCCTGATTGTTTATGTTTATATATATTTTCTTTTTCAAAGGTGGTAAAGAAATTTTCATTGGAAGTTTTAACAACATTGATAACATACTAACTTGGTCTGTTCCGTCGATAGCCTGTGGTATTACAGGGGGAGTATTTGTCCATATGTTCTGTTTTCTTGTGTTGGAAATGGGCCACACAAGACAATGATACTTCTGAATTGTTTTCCCAAAAAACGTTTCGACGTTATCAATGTTGACGTACTATTACAATTGTTGTTTATTCCTCATTTTATTAATTGTTTTGGGAATTTTTGGCAATGAAACGTTGATTGATATCGTTTCCCTTTTCATTATAAGGCAGGGGTTATATTAAAAAATACCCCCTATTACAAGGAAAAAATTATAGCATCCATGCCTGATGTTGAATCAATCATATGCGATATGGAAATTATGGTTAAATGTCATAAAAAGAATTTATTACAAGTTTAGTGGGCTTGGACCAAAATTACATAATTTGTACACAACTGATAAAAAAATCAGCCTTCAAAATGTATGTTATATTAATTTTATATCATGATTTTATACGATTGTTTAGAAAGCTGATTTAATTTAACAAGTAATATGTCAAAATAAAGTTACAATAAGGGTTTCCATTAATTTAAATATTATCTCATTTGTTTTATAGGGGGCAAGCTCCTTTGACTCGGGCATCACCGTAACCATTACTGATCTTCAAGCCAGCCCTTTCCATCATGATTGTCATGTCGGTATTTGCTTCTCTTGGATTGATTTTGCCGTTTTTTATTGATTAACATTTGGAAGCAAGACGGTTTTTTTTTT
>CM055834.1:25421715-25470895 GCA_029582265.1 Zoroaster sp. YZ-2022 | reverse complement strand
AAAAAACCCCTAAATATTATTTTTTTAAATTTGATGCATCAAACAATGCTATTGTCAAATTTTTTGAACTGTTCTTTTAAAATTATTTAAAGGCAAAAAAGATTACTTTCCATTTTTTCTTTTTTTTTACCCAATGGGTGTCCAGCAAGGGATTTTTAAATATTTTGTACCTGATTTGTGTTGGGAAGGGAATTATTATTTTTTGCCCGTCTGCCGCCATTTTCGCCGCCGATTTTGTATGTCGTATGTGGAATTGCTGTATCTTCCTGTGGCTCCATACTTCTGATGTCACTGTCAGATTATCTGAAACAAAACAATTCCATGATTAACAAACTAACATGTTATTTATTTTCTAGCGCAGCCCTTTCAACGTCACCACTATGTTGACTCACGGTGAAGGGCGAGGCTAGTCTGTGAACAATATCTGCATTAGAGTCTTGGAGAGAAATTGAACCTGTAACATGTCTACAGTTGTTATTTATAAAATTGCATTTCAATCTTCTTGTTAGTAGTTACATATATCCAACTCAAATACATCACTCTGTGGGCTGTCGTGAAGCAACACGTACATGTTTTGTACTCATTTACACTGTACTTCTGGCTCTAACTACATATCTTTCTTACAGGATTACGTCTATTTTGTAAGTCTATATAAAACAGTATTGTAAACTTCCGTTTTCCTCCTTGGATGATTTGGATGACACTTAACCCTCTCCATATCAGATCGCTAATACATCACATATAAAGGATCACTTTTTTTCATAGTTTTGAAATAAATCACCATGCTTTTCCATACACTGCGTTGTTGCTTGGTTTATTTACATTTTATACCCACTATGAGTCAAGTGACTCGTGCGATTGTGTCTATTACTTCACACTTTCTAACAGGATTCGACTGCCCTTCCATTTGTCTTTTTGTAAGTCTATATAAAACAGTATTGTAAAACTTTCAATTTTTCCTCCTTGGATTATTTGGGATGACATAACCTCTCCATATCAGTATGCAATACAACATATATGAAAGGATCACTTTATTTTCATAGTTTTAAAATAAATCACCACAACTCCACTCATCACCTCCACTCATCACCCTCCACTAATCACCTCCACTAATCACTCTACTAATTGCCGTGGTGAAAAAGTAGCACTACATGTATTTCATGGTTAACAATGAATTTCTGTCTTGCACATGCATACTTTGTATTACTATTAAGTTCACCACTTACAGGGCTAGTACAACAATTCTGCTAATCCTATAAACACAAAATGGTGATTATAAGCACAAGCTATTTTTGTTTTAAAGCAGTGCCATGATATTAGCCCCGGTATAAAAAAAACATGATATGATCGGATTCCCAGTGGGCATTTCTCTCTGAATACCATAAATATAAACCCAATACCGGGTTTTTGTTATGAAAATTGGCGGGATTTCCCATTAAGAAACTTTTTAACCTGCAGACAGTTCAATTGTATTTCATTAAATTTTAATTAATCCCAACAATATCAACTTATTTTATTAAAATTCTAACCCCAAGTCAACCGCCTGTTTTTCAAAGCAGTTTTAAACCCTGTCTTTTGGTCTATGTGGTCAGTTTGCTTTCCCCACCAAAACTTTTCTGAAAAGCCTTTTCCTTCGGGTTTTGGAGCCTCATTTTTTTGATTGTCAATCTTTTGCTTCAAAAATCCAACTCTGCCTACCCCCGATCCGGTTGCCCCTGGGTTTTTTGTTTAAGTTTTCTATTTTCTCACCCATTTCCCCCGATGTCTGCTGAAAGAAAATATTTGATATTGGGATTACAAAAATGTAAAACCCCGGGAATGAAACGGGGAAGGAAATTTGACTAAAACCCAAGAGGATGTCACAACAAAGTGTAGAGACCTATTTGGGTAAAAAAAAGAAATACAGTATTTTTAATAGATCATGTGCCCTTTTAAATTTTAGCGGCCCTTTTTTAGAGTCCCGGGGTGTTTTTTCCACCGGGCAAGGTGTGTTTTTTTAAAGGCAGGGTGGAATTTTTTTCTCCACATAACATCAAAAATTTTTTAATTTTAAGATGAGTAAATTTCATTTTAACCCTTAAAGGGTTAAAAAAAAGCTTGAAAGAGCACATTGAATACATTTGTTTAATCAAACTGCCGAAACCAGGAAATACACTCAACTTGAAAAAACCCGGGGATTAAAACCCTTCGATGCAAGCTTTCATTTTAAAGCTATGTTCATTAAAAAATATTACTATTGGACTGTGCAGGTTTTAAGGGCACATATTGTTAGACCACTGTGTTCCCCGGTTAAAACCGTTTGTTTTCCCTGTGTTAGCCCCTGTTTTCCTGTTTAGACCACTGTGTTTACTGTGTTGGGCCGCTGTATTCACTGTGTTGGGCCCCTGTTTTCCCTGTGTTAGCCCAAACTTTTTCCACTGGTTGGAACCGTTTGTGTTCACTGGGGTTGAACCGCTGTGTTCACTGTGTTAGCCGCTGTTTCCTTTGTGTTAGACCACTGTGTTCACTGTGTTAACCACCGTTTTCCCACGGGTTTAGACCACTGTGTTCACTGTGAAAAGACCACTGTTTTCCCTGTGTTAACCACTGTGTTCACTGTGTTAGCCCACCGTGTTCCCCCTGTGTTAACCACTGTGTTCACTGTGTTAAACCCGCTGTGTTCACTGTGTTAAAACCCTTTTCTGTGGCCGCTTTGTTCACTGTGTTAACCACTGTGTTCACTGTGTTAGACCACTGTGTTCACTGTGTTTAACCACCGTGTTCACTGTGTTAAACCCCCTGTGTTCACTGTGTTAACCACTGTGTTCACTGTGTTAGACCACTGTGTTCACTGTGTTAACCCCAACCGTTTTCCCTGTGTTAACCACTTTTTAAAAGGGGTGTTAGACCCTGTGTTCATTGGAGACCCCACTGTGTTGGACCGCTGTGTTTCACTGTGTTAACCCCTGTGTTAAAAATTTTTCCCCCCAAAAGACCCCCCGTGTTCACTGTGTTATACCCTGTGTTCACTGTGTTAACCATGTTTTAAAAACCCTTGTTCACTGTGTTTAGACCGGTGTTCATTGTGTTAGACCGCAGTGTTCACGGCAACTGCAGTGTTCCTGTGTTTAAAACCGGGTGTTCACTGTGTTAAACCGCTGTTTCACTGTTTGGGCCCGCTGTGTTCACTGGTTACCACTGTGTTCACTGTGTTGGAACCGCTGTGTTCACTGTGTTAGACTGCCGTGTTCACTGTTTGGGCCGCTGTGTTACTGTGTTAGACCGCCATGTTCACTGTTTTAGACCACCGTTTTCCACTGTGTTAACCGTTTGGCCGTGTTAGACCGCTGTGTTAAACTGTGTTGACCCGCTGTGTTCACTTTTTGAACCGCTGTGTTCACTGTTTGGAACCCGGTTCACTGTGTTAACCACTTTTTCCACTGTGTTAACCGCTGTGTTCACTGTGTTAACCGCTGTTTTCACTGTGTTAACCGCTGTGTTCATTTTGGGAACCACTGTGTTCACTGTGTTAACCACTGTTTCACTGTTTAGACCACCGGTTCACTGGTTAACCACTGTGTTCACTGTGTTAACCACTGTGTTCACTGTGTTTGACCACTGTGTTCACTGTGTTAGACCACCGGGGTTCACTTTTGGGAACCCTGTGTTCACTGTGTTAACCACTGTGTTCACTGTGAACCGCTGTGTTCACTGTGTTGGACCGGGGTTCACTGTGTTAACCACTGTGTTAAACTGTTTTTCACTGTGTTAGCCCAAACCGTGTTCACTGTGTTATACCACTGTGTTCCTGTGTTAGACCACTGTGTTAGCCCGCTTGTTCACTTGTTAGCCCGGTGTTCACGGGTTTTAGCCCCAAAAGATGTTCACTGTTTTAAGACTGCAGTTTCCCTTTGTGGGGGGCCCCGTGTTTTTTTAGACCCTGTGTTCACTGTTTTAAAACCCCCGGTTCACTTTTAAAACCCTGTGTTCACTGTGGAACCCGTTTCAGGGGTGTTAAAACCCCCGGTTCACTGTGTTGGAATCCCTTTTCCGTGTTAACCGCTGTGTTCACTGTGTTAACCGCCATGTTCACTGTGTTAACCACCGTGTTCACTGTGTTAGACCGCTGTGTTCATTTGTGTTGGCCCGGGCTGTGTTCACTGTGTTAACCGTTTGGTTCACTGTTTAACCGCTGTGTTCACTGTGTTAACCCCGCTTTTGTTCATGTGTTAACCACTGTGTTCACTGTGTTAACCGCTGTGTTCACTGTGGGCCCCCGCTGTTTTCCCTTTTAACCGCTGTGTTCACTGTTTTAGACCGCTGTGTTCATCGTTAACCCTTTCTGTGTTCACTGTGTTGGGACCGCTGTGTTCACTTTTGTTAACCCCTTTCACTGTGTTGGACCTTTTTTAAAAAGTTTAGCCCTGTGTTCACTGTGTTAAAACCCGTTGTGTTAAATGGTGTTAGACCACTGTGTTCACTGTGTTAGACCACTGTGTTCACTGTGTTGGGCCCGCTGTGTTCACTGTGTTAGATTTACATTTTGTTTACATGCTGCACCCCTTTTTAGGTCCACCGCCCTTGGGCCAGCAAAAGTCGGATTTCAATTTTTTTATCTTGCTAAATCCCCAAAGGATCTTGTAACGTTAGCAAGTCACACAGCTGGAAAAGGAATTAAATAAAAAATTACTGTTAATTTTTGGGTTAAGAGAAAATTCTACCTCATGAAAAGACTTTTGTTCCTATTTTGGTTAAAAATTTCCCCCTCCCCTTGTAGTAAAATGTAGTGGGGGACCCAAATTTCGGGGGTTAAAAGTGTTTTAAACCCAAGGATTTAAAAATTAAAAATTGTTATTTGGTTTTTATTGAAAGAAAAGGGTGTCCAATTTTTTTTTTTTTATAATACTTTTGCATGTGAATGCAAAAAAAGGGGGTGTTTTTTACAAAATAAGTAAAAAAGACACCTAAATATTTAATTGGCTTATTATGGGGGAACAGAAGAGTCAAAAATGGAGGTCTTTGGGGGGGAAAAGGTTTTAAATTTATGTCACAGATTAAATTTTATGTATTTAATCCAAATGCATTAATTACAATTACTGCTCAACTGAATATACATCAGTTTTCCCAAAACATAATTTCTACACCTATTACATCATATTTTATTGCTGTGATATCCCCAAAAGATAAGCATGAAACAACCACTCTCCCAGTCCACATTGTAACTTTGTGTTGATGTTTGGAATTGTAACATAGATGAGGCAGAGCTTCCCAAAACCCCAGCAGACAAAAATGATTCACAATCACCAAAAAAACTATTTTTTAAAACAAAAAACGGAAATTTTTTATAAAAAAAATGCCGGGTGTTGATGAAAAACAAAACCCTTTTCACCCCCGCGGCCAAAATTCCCTCGGAAGGGCGCCATGTTGATCACATACACCGATGCACAGCCAGTCAGCAGTACACCTCCCCATTTTTAAAACAACCGTGGTGCATGCATGGGAAAAAACGAAAACTCAGCACACATGCAGGCCCCCCAAATTTGCCGGGGGTCTGTGCCATTGCTGCAATGCCCCCCAAAAAACCCCCGGGCATTTCACGGGAAAATTTCTGTGTCCTTCATTTTTATCTTGCATAACAAATCCACCATTAAACGGGAAAAAAAAAAAATCTTTTGTTGTTATAAATTTTCAAACAAAACGTTAAAAAGCTATTCCAGGCGAAAAAGAAAAATTGGCTTTTGTTGGGGCCCTTTTAAAACCAAAACGGCCCTGTAAAAACGGTTCAATTTTCCAAAAAGTACTGGGGAAACCCCATTAAAATCCTTGGGGATGGTAATTAGGTTCAAGGCAGAGCCAAAAGGGAAAATTTTTTAAACCCTATGTACCACATTTAATTTTTTTTGGGTGGGAAATTTTCCACATAATGTCGGGGAAATTTAGCCAATAGGAAAATTTAGGCCTTGGAGGGAAATTTAGCCATTTTGTTTCATCAACAGTGGGTGCTTTGAACGACTACCCAAAAAACTTAACTTTTGCCTTTTTTCCGGCTTTTGGGCTTAATTGTTTTCCCGCAGAAAAAAAACCCCCTAAGGTTTGTGTCGGGAGGAAAGAAGTAGTAACCAGGCAATATAATTTTTTTTGTTGGTATTTTTTTTAAAAAAATCGTATTTTTTTGTATATCGTGGGGTGGGGATTTTTTAAACGTTTTGCTGAAATCGGAAAAAAACGTCTGGTTGGCAGCTCTGGATGAGGAATTTTCCCCCACCCTTGTAAAAATAGATGAAAATATGTTTTTGATTGTTAAAAACATGTAGATGAGGAATGGGTTTTTGACCATTGTAACATAGATTAGGCAATGGTGTTTTTTGACCATTTAAAAATAGATGAGGGCAATGATGTTTGTGACCATTGTAACATAGATGAGGCAATGGTGTTTGTGACCATTGTAACATAGATGAGACAACGATGTTTGTGACCACTATAACATAGATGAGACAATGATGTTTGTGACCGTTGTAACATAGATGAGGCAACGATGTTTGTGACCGTTGTAACATAGATGAGGCAACGATGTTTGTGACCGTTGTAACACAGATGAGGCAACGATGTTTGTGACCGTTGTAACACAGATGAGGCAACGATGTTTGTGACCGTTGTAACATAGATGAGGCAATGATGTTTGTGACCATTGTAACATAGATGAGGCAATGATGTTTGTGACCATTGTAACATAGATGAGGCAATGATGTTTGTGACCATTGTAACATAGATGAGGCAATGTTTGTGACCATTGTAACATAGATGAGGCAATGATGTTTGTGACCATTAGTAACATAGATGAGGCAATGATGTTTGTGACCATTGTAACATAGATGAGGGCAATGGTGTTTGCTGACCGATTATAACATAGATGAGGCAATGGTGTTTGTGACCATTGTAACATAGATGAGGGCAATGGTGTTTTGTGACCATTGTAACATAGATGAGGCAATGATGTTTGTGACCATTGTAACATAGAAGAGGCAATGATGTTTGTGACCATTGTAACATAGATGAGACAATGATGTTTGTGACCATTGTAACATAGATGAGGCAATGATGTTTGTGACCATTGTAACATAGAAGAGGCAATGGTGTTTGTGACCGTTGTAACACAGATGAGGCAATGATGTTTGTGACCATTGTAACATAGATGAGGCAATGGTGTTTGTGACCATTGTAACATAGATGAGGCAATGGTCCATAGATGAGTGGTGGGTTTGGGATGCAACAAAAGTGCTGTATAAATATTAAAAAGATTGATACTTTGGTTCAAAGTGCACCAAAAGTGACAATTCAGTACTATCGCACACTATATAATATGCAATACACTTCATTTTCTATTAAAGGTGTCTGCTTGAGTGGAAATGACAGGGTTACAAAACAAAGTGAATCAACCGTGAAAGTGGAAACTTAAATTTCATTCTAAAGCATCTCAATCTACTAAATTACGTACCTTAAATGTTCTCCTGGTGTAAAGAGTCTGCTTTTCATGCTCAATACCCAACTGTTCCTGTATCAACTCTTTTTAGTTCTAAGATGAGTCGCTTGGGATCCAGTTGTGAACAATGTGACTTTGATGAGATAGGGAGTCTGGACCGCATATCTGGAGCTTCCGTTCAACTTCAACAGGACTGTCTGAGGAAGCGCCATTATCCCTATAATAGAATATTTGTAAAATGATTCAATTACGTTTCCCTTCTTGGAGATCCATCTACACAGGATTCTCTTGACTGATTTCAAAGAGTTCATCAACTGAAGTCTTGCATTCATCTTTCCCTTAGCTTACGTTTCTATAGAGGTATCTGCCTGTCCATGGAAGCCCCCTTCTAGTTCTTTCTCCTTCTAAGTAACAAGTCAAGATCTATTTTGTCAGTCTCCATGTTTTTCTTTTTCATATTTGTGTATATACACATAATATAAATGTCCCTTTGCTGTCCTTAAGTCTGTTCGTCTGTCTGTCTGTCCTAGTTTTTGTCCTTTGTTTTGTTTGTCATGTCTGCCATGTCTCTCATCCATTGTATCGTCTATGTTATATAACAGGTATTTCTACAGAAGCCAAAGGACATTTGAATATGTCTCCATAAAATGAAATGTTGAATTGAATTGAATTGATAAGGATTTAACTTCAAGAGGATTACATCTGAAGAAAGGTCGCTTCATTACCTTTTTGATTGATCTTCATCACAGCTTGATTCATCACTTTCTTGACTTGATGAATCTGACCTTGTCTTGTCCTCATTATGGTGAGGTCTGGAAGAGGGTTTCCTGTAGTCAAGTACGGATAAGAAACCAGACTTTCTACTTTTTTTGATTTTGTTCTTTCTACCGACTGGTCTTGCCAGAGAGTGATTGTAGACAACCGCTGTTGTCCGCCTGTCTTCTTCCCACTGATGCAGAGGTATCATCTTGCTGTGGTATGATGATGATCATGTATATGTTGTAAGTATTCACTCACTGCAGGAAAATATCACAAAGGAAACATCATTATTTAGAGTTATGGTTGTCAAATATATTATTTTAAAATGCACAATGCGCTGGGTGAAACCTAGCCCCACAAATACATCCAGTGACTGGCTTTATTTATGGGGCTAGGTGAAACCATGTTGCATTACTGTGGACAACTTACATGTCTATCTTCCTTGAAACCTAGCCCCATAAATACATCCAGTGACTGGCTTTATTTATGGGGCTAGGTGAAACCATGTTACATTACTGTGGACAACTTACATGTCTATCTTCCTTGAAACCTAGCCCCATAAATACATCCAGTGACTGGCTTTATTTATGGGGCTAGGTGAAACCATGTTACATTACTGTGGACAACTTACATGTCTATCTTCCTTGAAACATGTTGACAATTGAAATGGAGTTGATCATCAATGGGTTGATTACACAGCAAGTAGGCTGGCTTGTCCAATTCTTTGCATGCGTCACACGTACATGTAGCATTTACATGTAGCATTGATGCATTCTTGAGTTACCTCTATTCATGCACCTAAGATTTAAATCAAGTTTAACTAAAATAAATAAATGTAATGATCATAACAGAGCTTCAATTT
Source organism: Zoroaster sp. YZ-2022 (assembly GCA_029582265.1). Classification (NCBI taxonomy): domain Eukaryota; kingdom Metazoa; phylum Echinodermata; class Asteroidea; order Forcipulatida; family Zoroasteridae; genus Zoroaster; species Zoroaster sp. YZ-2022. The sequence continues at coordinate 25,461,815 of CM055834.1, read as the reverse complement.
AATTCGTTTATTCTGAAAACCTAACTGAAGGAGCTAAGATAATGTCAGCAAAGCATGGTGAGGCTGATGTCAACTAACTTTTTACTGAGCTCTCAACTTTTGTCGCGGGGGAAAGTTAAGTCATCATAAATTGTGCATATATGTAAATATTCCCAGAGTGACACCTTGAATTTTTATAAAGTAAAATTCGTTGTCTTTATAATTATATCAATTTTCTTACAAATCACAATAGTTTTGTCAACTTTTAGGAGTTATATTGTCTCCATTATTGCCCAAATATACCCGCTACTTTTCTGTCCCTGGAGGCACCTGTAACGTAACTTGCGAGCTAGGCCCCTGGCCCTGGGTCGAGCCCCATTCTAGGGCAATAAACTGGACTCCCTCCTTATCATTAATAATAATAATAATAAAGATTTTTAGCGCGCACAATATCCACCCTGCTGGGCGCTCAAGGCGCGGAAACAAAGAAAAAACATGAATACAAACAATATACAATGATAGCATAGGGGAAAAAAAATTATGTACCGAGATACATGTACCTACAATGCAATTACAAATATACACCATCTTTGAAGAGTTGTGACATAAGATGAGTTTTAAGCATCGACTTGAATCTGGTTATACTATGACAAGATTTGAGTTTAGTTGGAAGATGATTCCAGAGTCTCGGAGCTGCGACAGAAAACGACCTACATGTATCACCCCAGTTCCGTTTTGAAGTTGGTTCCTTTAGGAGTGACATGTTGCTGGAGAGCGCAATTGCGTGATGGAGTGTAGACTTTAAGCAGTTCAGAAATATAAATTGGAGCAATGTTATTAAAAGATTTGTGAACAATTAGCATAAGTTTAAAAACAATTCTCTGTGAAACAGGAAGCCAGTGCAGTTCTTTCAAGATTGGCGTGATATGGCATAACTTTCTGGACAAAGTCACAACACGAGCTGCTGTGTTTTGTATGTGCTGAAGACAAGATAATTGATTCTGTGGAGACCGTGAGGAGAGCATTCCCATTATCGAGCCGTGATGTGACAAACGCATGTATAATTTGTTCAGCAGCACTTTTATTCAAGTATTTCTTAATTAAACTTATATTTCTGATATGAAATGATGATATCACGAACAATGTTGGAGATATGTGGTTTAAAGTCATTGTCGAGTCAAATATAACACCCAAATTACGTGCATGTAATGAGGGGTTATCTGCAATCACCAATTGTAATATATGGAAGAGAAACTTTAGACAATTGCTGACGTGATCCAAATATAACAAATTCTGTTTTTTTCATCGTTCAATTTCAGGAAGTTTTGTCTCATCCAACCGAATCTCTTGAATACATTTCTCCAGTGTTTTAATGCAGGAATCGGCAGGTTCTTGAGAAGATTTAAAAGTAATGTAAAGCTGCGTGTCATCAGCGTAAACATGGTAATTTAAATTATACTTCAAAATGATATCACGAACTGGAAAGGTATAAACAGTAAACCACTGTGGGCCGAGCACAGAGCCTTGGGGTACAGAATAGTCAAGAATAACAGGCTCGGAGATAGCGTTACCAATACAAACATGCTGAGGCCTATTTAAAAGGTAGGACTTACAATGTACACCAATCCAGGGCTGTGTCATGTATTCCAAGATGATATTGAAGGCAGGAGGGAAGGATTTTATGATCGACCGTGTCAAAAGCGGCGCTTAAGTCTAACAAAACTAATGCAGTGATTTTCCCCTCATCCATGGCAGATAAAATGTCATTGTTGACGCGAAGAAGAGCAGTTTCCGTTCCATGAAATGGTTTGTAGGCTGACTGAAATGTGTCCGACAGGTTATTAGCACGAACATGGTCAGAGATCCGTGATGAAACAACTCGCTCGATTGTTTTTCCAAGGTACTTTAAATTCGCTACTGGTGGGTAATTTTTGAAAACTTCCTTGTCCAAATTGGGTTGCTTTAGGAGTGGTTTAACATGATCAACCTTCTGGCTATTAGGGAAACAACCAGAAGAAAGAGATCTGCATGTTTACAATAATTGTGATATACTTAGCAAACACATCAATATTTTGTTTTATTAGCGAAGTTGGCACTGGATCAAGTTCACATGATTTTGATGGCGATTTCATGATGAGTTTCTTGATCTCCGTAACACTAGTAGGCTCAAACATGGACAGTCTACATTGTGGATCCTTGCGTGATGGTGTTTGTGATAGAATGGCAGGTACTGAGGGAAAAGAACGTGGATATTCTCAATTTTTGTGACAAAAAAGTTTGAAAAAGCATTTGCGAGGTCCTGATCGGAGTGTGTAGATGGAAGCACTGGAGCTTTGGGTTTATGAAGCAGCTTTTCAACAATGTTAAAGAGTTTTTTCTGATCACCAAAGCTATCTTCCACAAGAGATGAGTAGTGAGTTATTTTTGCCTGGTTAATCATGTTCTTCACAATATCACATTGGTTACAGTATTCTTGCCGATGTACTCCAAGTTTCCCATTGTCACGCCATCTTCGCTCAAGTTGGACGGCAGATTTTCCTTGCAACCTTGCGGATATCATCATTGAACCAGGGGGATTCAGATTGTAGTTTAACAGTTCGAGTTTTTTGCAGAGCATGATCATCCAAGATGTTACGGACAGTAGATTCAAATAGACTGACACAAGAATCCAGCTCACCATCTTCAAGGTTTACATTTTCCAGTTGAGATTCAACATCATGACATAAATCTTTAATATTTACTTTTTTCCAGTGGCGAGCAGTTACAGAAATGGTAGGTATGGGAGGTTTTTTAAGGTTCAAATTTACCATGATTGCATAATGATCAGATAAGCCAGGATGAATAGTTACATGTATATTCGAGATAAGAGGTGAAATATTTTCACGCGTTATCATGAGGTCAAGACAGTGACCATACCGATGAGTGGGTGCTGTGATGTGCTGTATAAGTCCAAGAGCAGAGAGCAGATCTTTAAACTGATTTGCATAATTGTTTGGCCCTAACACATTAGCTCCACATGTACAAAAAGGGAGTGATTTTTCAACTTTTGATCGGCATTTGGCATTTAAGTTCATGGGTAGAATATCGTATCCAACCACCACTTTTTCTCATTCAATATAACCAATAATATAATCTTACCTACCTGTACCTAGTAAGGTGGGGAAAGAATGTCGTATCCGACTGCCACTTTTTAAGGGCTTTTTTTGTAATTTTTTGCAACCACTAACCAATTAAAAAATTATTCTATCGATTTTGGGTGGTACAGAAAGTGACAATGATCTTTAAAATCCACTTTTATGATGGTTTTTTAAAACTTTATTTCCCTTCTAAAAAAATCCCCCCTTCAGAAAATAGAAGGATCCTATTATAGTTGCCACTGCGCAAGTACAATGACTGTGTTGGTCACTAACAGGTCACTTACACTAAAAGTGTAGGGCCTTTTTTCAAAATGGCTGCTTTTCAGTGTGGGCGTTTTCACTACTGAAGAGGGTTGTTTCCATTGGAATGAGAATAACTGAATGGAAACTCGGGCTAACCACAATAAATTGAGAAGAAAATAAAAGTTTATATATATCGATCAATATTTTTTCTTTTAGTTTTAAAAACTGTACTCATGATTTTTTGGAATATTTTGTATTTACCACTGTTTACTATGGGAGTTTATTTAGTGGAGTGCACCCCAAGGTGATGATGGGCACAAGCGAAAGTCTTTACTTCCTTGTACTGGTCATTGACATTGTCAATAGAGGGCGCAAGTCAGTTAAGTTGAAGGACTAGAAAAAGAATATGAATTTCTCTTATATTCAGCCATGCCAGGGCACACAATAAAGTTACTTGTCACTTTGTCAAATTCATTAAATAACTCAATTTGTTTTTTTCACGAATTATTCGCTTATTATTATCATTTTCCTGCATGAAACACTTCTGTTGGCCTTAGAAGATCCAATGAACCGTCCCCAGAAAAGGGGTGCCCCATTCCCCCATTCCTTCCACCCCCACCCCCCACAGCGATTTATTCCAGTGAAAGATTACATCCTTAGGAATTTTTATTGATGTATAATTCCCTCCTTTTGATATAAATTATGCTATATTAAATTGGGGTAGCAGAAATTCAGTGTAATAAACGTTTCCTTTTACAAAAGAAAGTTTTTCGAATTATTACAAAAGGTGGGAACTTAGAACATACAGCTGCGTTGTTTACAGAGCTTAAAGTTCTTACATTCAATGACCTGTACAATCCTAGGTAAATTCATGGCTAACTATAACAATTACCCTCTGCCTATACTGATTTCAATGATCTTTGTACTTTTGCAGTGTTAAAAAGGGAAAAAATGTAGAATACAACCACCACCTTTTTTATCCAAATATAACACTATATCACAGATTTTCCTTTAAAAGATCATAGAGGACACACTCAAGGTGAGGAAAGTGTAGTCAAGTGAGGATTGGAAACGGTATTTCAGGAGATTTTGAACACTGAATGTCAGTATGCACATCCAGTGAGATGTTGGCCCTTTTGTCGTCTGCTAAAACACTGCATGCGACACTCTTTCCTAAGATTATTATTATATAATGTTATTATTGTTATGAATTTATTAGTCAGATCTCACATGTCTGTTTCATGTCCTTGTCATGTCTAACATTAACGTTAAGTATTTGTCTATCATAGTGGAAAGTTAAAAAAACATTGCTTCATTTTTTCCCTCTGCATATTGGTAATACTGACTGGTTCCAAAATACATCCTTGTCAAACCTTCTTATAATTATTGTCAACTGTGCTAAATAATGATAATCTGAAATGTACTCTTAAACGTGTTAACATTATATTCTTGGATTAAGTTGTTGCCAACTTGGAAATAAATAATTAACAACTTGTTTATAGCAAAATAAAGAACAACAAACCTTGTAGTTCAATCATGTCTTTCCATGAATAGTCTCTACTACGCTCGTCCACACTGTCTTTATCCAAAAAGTGAAATTGGATTTAATACCAGATGGGCGTGTGTTGGATGGGCTTGTGAAAGTATTTACTTCCTTGTACTGGTCATTGACCTTGTCAATAGAGGGCGCAAGTCAGTTAAGTTGACAGAAGATAGTAAAATTAAAAGTCGATAAAATAATAATAAATTTCTCTTTAGACCCAAAAAAATCTCCAGTTTCTGGTATCTGTGCGCATCGCCTCAGACCCGTGCGTCGGCAATTTTATTTTTATTTTTTGGGCTATAAAACGATGTCCAATTGCAGCCGTGCTGTGTTTTAAGCGACTTTTTCACAAAGGGGTGTTAACGTTTGCCCGATTTGTGAGGCCTCTCTTAGCCACCATACGTTGTATAATAGGGGGGTGCACCCCACTAAATAGTGAGGAATTCATGCGCCAAGCTGTTTATCATAAATTGTATGTTCAAATATTTCTGAAAAATTGGATTTAATACCAGATGGGCGTGTGTTGGTCGGGCTAGTGAAAGTATTTACTTCCTTGTACTGGTCAATGACCTTGTCAATAGGGGGCGCAAGTCCGTTAAGTTCAAAGACTAGAAAAAGAATATGAATAGTCAGCCATGCCAGGGCACCCAATAAGTTACTTGTCACTTTGTCAAATTCATTAAATAACTCAAATTGTTTTGTCACAAATTATTCGCTTACTATTATCATTTTCCTGCATGAAACAATTCTGTTGGATGATCCTGTGAACCGTCCCCCCCGAAAAGGGGCTCCCCCATTCGCCCCATCCCTCCCACCCCCACCCCCACCCCCACCCCCACAGGGATTTACGCCACTGAAAGAATACAACATCCTTTATTGATGAGAATAAACATATATGTTGACCAGTAACATTTCCAAAAATACTGGTGTCATGAACAGATTAGCGTTATAATGTACATTTATAATTCCCTCCCTTTCATATAAATTATTCTATATTAAATTGGGGTAGCAGAAATTCACAGTGTAATACATGTAAATGTTTTCTTTTACAAAAGAAAGCTTTTCGAATTATTACAAAAGGTGGGAACCTAGAACATACAGGGGTCTTTCCACACTAATGTGCCCATTTTGATGGGCACATTTTGATGGGCAACCTGTTGTATGACGTAATCAAATGTTCCATAATTTATAATAAAAACCCAATATAATTTCAGAAACATAATTATTATTGTTATTAACTTGTTTGCTAATAAAAAAGATAATTCTGGAAATGTGTGATTTTGTTTATGTTTTTTATAGTGAATTATATGAAAATGTGCAACTGTATAAACGATCCTCCCTTGTGACATCACATATGCTACCCTCAAAGAAATATTTCCCGCAACAAAAAAGTTGTGGTTTTACAATAAAATAATAAAATGTTAATGTTGCAATGTAAAATGCTTCAGTTACACATTTTTTTTTCTTTAAAAAAATAAATTTGGGGAGTTTTTAGTTCTGAAATTACGTTCGTAACAGCGTCTGTCCAAAAAGTTACGAACGTTATACACCCCTAAACAATGGAATTCCTCAGAGGAATTGATCGCTGAAAAGTGTTTTAGAACAGGAAATAAACTTATATCTTAGTGACCGTATCTTTTTTTTTATTAACCCTAACTCCCTAGACAACAAAGCCAGTTGTAGGATTTTGAAGGATTTTTATTGTTTTAGTACAATGCCTAGGGAGTTAGGGTTAATACAAAACAAGTGATCGTAGCGCGAAATTAATTTTCCAAAAGTGTCTGTCCATTTTGATTAATGTTCGTAACAGCCGAAAAACTTCCCGCCAATTCCCTAAAAGTATATGTGCAAAAATCGTTGCGGTTGCTACCATACTCAGCTGTGGGTTTTTACTCTGCAACAAGCATCACAGACTGTCACAGATCACGGGTCAGTCCAAAGTTTCAGGTAAGATTACGAACATATACGAACGTAACGGTTTTGCACCATTATAACCCATTTAACTCATTGTTTATTTTTAGAAGGGCAATAATATGTTTCAATTCTTAAATGCAGGAGATTTTTGGAAGTTTTTTCACACGAAAAACTAATTTAATTTTCGTAACTTTCGCTGGTAATCTTATTTTCTCAATGATTTGACAGACACATACGAACGTGAGGGGCCAACTCATTAAGTTGTTCGCAACTTGGACAGACATCCATAAACCATGTCCGTAAATTGGACCACTTTGTTTCAAATGAACCATTAAAAACAACAATGTTGATGGGTTGTTGAGACATCTCCATAATCTTTTTGAAATATTACAATGAAAATTCAACACAGAATTGTTTAGGCGAGAAATTGTTTACTTTAGCGTACTTTTTATTTATTTATTTTTTTGGAATGGGGATCGAAATACTGCATGGGAAACTCACGAGAAGCATTTCTTTACACAGAAATTACACAGCGTGCCATGGCGACTAACGTTTCTACTTCCATGGTTATACTTTATAGTGGTGTTCGCATCAATGATTTTTGGAATAAAAAAGGGGGTCCACATACAGGAGCTAGGTCCACCAAGTAAATCTTTAATTTATAACGGCAGAAAATTTTAGCCTTTCATTTCCATCGTGCTTTAAAAAATGGACAGCTTACTAACTATTCTGCAGTTAAACATACATAATAGTCCAATACCCCTTCACCAAACATCACCATGTCAGCAATGTTTTCCACTATTGATGCCTAAACGCTCTACAAAAACCTTTCAATTATCAAATTTTTTCATGTTCTCTGGCAGGTACAAAAATGAAGGTAAAACTCAGGGGACATGGGGAAGCATCAACACTCGCCAAAAAAACCCCAACAAAATCTAGCTATGAAATGCTATCTACAAAGGATGAAAGAGTTCAGGCCATCTAAATACCGAGAATTACGTATATGGGAAGCATCCCGCCTAAGGGAGTTTAGGCATAAGTTGTCCGAAGAGACAAGAGCTAAATATAACGAGAAGTCTAAAATAAGAATGAGAAGATTTCGTGAAAGAAAGAAGAAAGAAGCAGAGGCAAGAGCAGCGCAAGAGCCAGATATAAGTCTGAGAACAAGGTCACAAGTACTAACAAAGAAACAAAAACAAATGAATCAAAGAGACTGAAAAAAAAGGAACAGAGGTGTAGGATGTCTTCTAAAAAAAAAACGACGCAGTCAAAGGTGCCAAGCACTTCCTCAGATACATCAGGGTCATTCAGTTCTTCGACTGCACAAAGAAAAGCGTTGTCCAGAGTCAAATCCAAAATACCAAATTCTTCTATGAAGTATGCTACCATTGTTGAGGGTTTGATAGCAACAGCCTCGCCAAATAAGAAGACAGCACTTGAAAGGAGAGGAATCACTTCAGAAGGGGGCGCAAAAGAAGTACTTAATCATGTCAGGCAAACTTGCATGTCTTTTGATAGAAAAAATAGACGTCACTTTGTTCATCAACTTGGATTCAACATAAAGGATGCCAAACATGGCATGAAGGTGAACATGTGCAGGTCAATTGGTTTTACAAGAAAGTACTTGCATAAGTACACGCAAAGGAATACTGACGTCCCCACGGCGCGCTCAGATGCCATCAGTGCAAGCACTAAAAGTACAGTTGAAGACTTTTACTGTAGGCCAAATGTGTCAACTCAGCTCCCGAACAAGAAAACAGTGTCTAGCAGACAATCAAATCAGAAACACATCCTCCAGAGGACAATAGAAGAAACCTTCAAAGGCTTCCGTGCAATGAATCCTACAATAAACTTATCACAGTCAAAGTTTGCCTCATTACGTCCAAAGAACATCGTAGTTCAAAGTAAGTCCAAGTGGATCCAATGTCTTTACGAGTATTGCGAAAATGTTGACTTGAAAATAAAGAAAATCAACAAAGTTGTATCATTGCACAAACAGGGCTGCAGAATAAAGGACAAGTATCATGCTACAGACATAACAATGTGTGAAAGTTCAGGCATATGTACATGTAGGGATCTGCGATGCATTGACAGAAAGTGCAAAAATTGTGGAGTGCACCAAATCAGCGACTACCTGAAGCCAGTTCTTGAGACCAGAGATGACATAGACATGAGTTGGCAAATGTGGGGGAAGACCTTTTACAAGGGTAAACCTAAGAAAAGCATCCTTAGAGTACAGGGCACATTGCATGACCTCATGGCTGAGCTGGAAACCGAGTTGACTACTTTCTCTGTTCACCTCTTCCAAGCCAGGTGGCAACAAGTACAAGACCAATTTTCATCGCTCATCCACAATCCCCCTGCGAAATCTGTCATTTTGGTGATGGACTTCTCCGAGAACTTCACTTGTACTACACAACGTGAAGTCCAGAGTGCTCACTGGGCACAAACGCAAGTTACACTTCATCCGATGGTTGTATTTTACACATGCCAACTTTGTGGAAATATTGATGACCCTGTAACTAGTAAGAGAAGTTGTTGATATAATCAGTGACGACCTCCTTCATGATGCTCATGCAGTCCACCACTTTGTCAAGGTAGCAACCTGGTACTTACATGTACTTCGTGAACCAAGCCTTGATTTTTCAAGACTACTCCAATGGACAGATGGATGTGGGGCTCAGTACAAAAGCAGAACTCCATTTATGGATCTTGCACATGCATCAGAAGATACTGGACTGGAGTTGGTGGAACGCTATTTCTTTGGTAGCCGGCACGGAAAGAATCCTTGTGATGGGGAGGGAGGTGTGGTGAAAAGCAGTGTTACAAGAGCAGTGAAATCTGAAGATGGTGTAGTGATTCATGATGCAAAGTCCTTTCTTGACTTTTGCACTAGAAGGTTGACAAAAGCAAGCATGGATGAAAATGGAACCTGTCAGCACTCCCGAAGGAAGTTTTTGTTTGTTGACAAACAGGATATTGAACGAGACAGACCAGAAAGAAGTAATGTGAACACACTACTAGGCACAAGAAAATTGCATGTCATTGTCGGACTGGGTGGGTCATGCATCAAGGTTCGTAGGCTTTCCTGTTTCTGTGAAAGCTGTGAAGATGAATCCTTTGAAGATTCATGCCAGAACTCCGCTTACACTACTGCATGGACAGAGAAACAACTACATGTACATAGGACACAGAACAACAACCAACAAAAGAGAGGCATTCGACAAAATGCAGGATTTACAAGAACCAAGTTCAATTTTAGGGAAGGGGAGTAGGAGTATTGCAGGGAAAAAGTGGTAAATACTAATATGTCACAACTATGTGTCTGTGCATTAATATGACCATACAAATATTAGATTTTGTATTTCACTTATTATAATTTGTTTTGTTATTATTTCCATTGCTGTAAGTGTAAACAAGTGGAGTGGACCCAGCGAGCAACATTGAGGACTTGATCTTGGAGGATGAACCAACAGGTAGGTTTGCATGGAATACAATTGCTGCAAATATAATTTGTTTAATTTAAGAACGTTAAAATTTTAAACTTCATGTTCAATTTTGTAATTATCCAGAAATTAACTTTTAATGATAACTGAGTCATTTTTATATTTGTTTTGTTATTATTTCCATTGCAGCAAGTGTATTACAACAAGAAAGTGGAGTCGACCCAGCAAGCAACATCGATGAATGCATAACGGTTATCATAGATGAGATACAGGAAATGTCAACACAGTCCAGTGATGACAACACACCCATCATAAAAAATGGTGACTGGTGTGTTGTTAGTTATGATGAAGCTAAATATCCGGGTGTTGTAGAGGATGATGTGGGTAAAGACTTCAAAGTTCCAGTGATGGTTAAGACAGGGACACACCTTTGGAGATGGCCACAACCACCAGACTGTGTATGATCAGAGAAATGTCGTCCAGAGAATATCCCCACCAGATCTAGTTGCGTCACGGGGGCTTTTCAGGTTCAGCAACTGGACCCAGCATGAGCCTTGAATGTGCTTGACCTACAATGCATGACCTTGTTGCACCGACACCATAAATTATTAACCATTAACAATTATTTGGAAATTTCAGTCTTTGAATTTGAAAGTTGACACTTTGCTTTACTACCTCTTTACTACATTTTCACCACCTGTGATATTCTCAAAATTTGTGAGGTATTGACCTATCGCCGTTTGCTACTTAGGCCCCCCAAAAAGTCTCCGGTTTCTGGTCTCCGCGCGCGTCACTTCAGACCCGTGCATCAGCATTTTTAATTTTCTTTTTTGTGCTATGAAACGATGTCCAATTGCACCCAAAATTGCTGGATCGATTGGAATTCTGCCTTGCTGTATTTTAAATGACTTTTTCACATAGGGGTATGAACATTTGCCTGCTTTGTGAGGCCTCTCTTAGCCACCATACTATGTACACATCATGTATTTCCCTTTGGCAAAAAAAAAAAAAAACAAAAAAAAACACGTGACCGCACCGATTTTGAAGCCGTCCTATGACCAGAAACTGGATACTTTTTTTGGGCCTTTGCCACATTCCTTACACAACTTGCACCCACGCAACAGCATGTACATCAAGATGCACGACATTTGTCTAGATTTCTAAGACAACGTTTTACACATTACTGAATGCCTGCTTGTCTTTATCCATGAAAATTTTAGCAAACCTGTGTTGCATTTTGTGTATGTGATGCATACATGTAGTATGTGTTGTTGAATGTAAACGCACAATCAAACACATGTGCCTGGACATTTTCCCTTGTTTTGTAAATGAATTTGTGTGGTCATGTGATGTGAAAATTTTATGTGCTGTTATTGGCCATAGTTTATGAATGGCAATACGTGTAGGTCAATTGCCTTCTCAGCTTTAGCAGCTGATTGGCCCAGCTTGAACTTATTGTAATGATGACCAATGTCTGAGTTTAGCAATAAAACCAAATATTAGATCCAGGCCACAAACTTTTTACCGCAGTGATTCTGGCCCCCATTATGATTTTATGATGTGAATGGTTACTATTTTATTAAAATTATCAATTAATAAGAAATTTTTCAAATATTTACAAGATAATTTATTCACATTGAACATTGAACCTTTCTGAACAGGCCATTTTCTTCGGAGTCCGAGTCACAAACACTTGAATCCGAGTCCCAAGGGTTGAGTCCGAGACTAGTCATACAAGTTTGATCATTGCTATTATAAGTTCAAGCTGGGGCAAGTGGTGTACTATATATATATACTGTATATATATATTGTTAACAAATTGAATAACTATGAATTTACTGTTTATTTTGTCTGTCCATACAACTGATGTTTTTTCCCGTAATTTGTAAAAAACCCACAAGTTTATCCAAGATGTTAATTTGGAACATTCCTTAAAAGGTTTAATGATTAACAGAAACAACATTTCAGATAATGTTACATTCTGTTTCAACTTCTAATCATTTTTTTCAAAAAAATGTCTGTCCATGTTACAAACATATACAATATAAAAAATAACATCTTACAGATGCGGCCCCTGTAATTTCTTAAATATTCATTGAGTTATCTTAATTTTTGCTTGGCATGTTCCCTGATATGTAGAGATGTACCAGGAACAAAATTAGGGGAAAATACATTATTTTATTTTTACCCTCTCATGTAGGCTTGGGTGATGACACGATAATATCGAATATCGCAATATTATTTTTTACTCGATTAAGATATCGAGAACTTTTTAAATCATCGAGATATCGGCAGATCGCGATGAAAAAAAGATATCGCGATGAAAAAAAATTATATCGCGATTAAAAAAAATCCCCGATTGTCAGTTGGGTCAGAAATTCCATGGAAAAAAACTTGTAGGGAAATCTTTTCAGTTTTCGCGAAAAACAAAATCGAGCTACTATATGGTAAACCGGCTATCAGATCACAAAGGCACCGCCCGACAAGGTGTTTAATAATCCACCGCCACTCAAAGAAATCTATTCAGACTGATTAAGTGTTGGGGATTGAATGGGGTATTTGATCCAACAATGTGTAGACAATGTTTACGTCTCACTGTCTATCCAGGGTGGTCTGTGATTCTGGCTGGCGCACCACCACAGGCGAGTACATTATATTATTATACATATTTAAATATATGCAGAATATAGGCGTTACCTTAAAAATCTACAATAGTCATGAATTAAATCAAAGCACGGATCGGCAGCGGCTTGATCAAAGTTGATGGATAAGGACACTATTCTATTATACCATACTGGGACTCTTGTCTTGTGTGAAAAAACACATACATGTACTCTTGAAAAACCATGTGACGTTTATTTAAAATAGTGTGACTACAATCCACATTTTCTGAAGTGCAAATGACATTCACAATCATGGTTTTTATTCTCCACGGTACTATTATGCAGGAATAAACCTAGTCACGTGTTTATACTATGACCCAGTCTTGTGGAACGCGATTCACGTGAACTCGGGCTGATGATTTGATTGGACGCATACGACACAGTAACCGTCCCACATTATTATGCAAACAATTGGCTAATGGCGATGGGTGCATTTTGCGACCGTAACCAGAAAATATTGTTGGGCTTTGGTCATTAGTTAAGGCTTTTTCGCAAGTTCGGTTGTGCTGAGATGACGTCATGGTTCTGACCAAACATAAACCGAACTTTGTGATTGGTTACGCTTTAGTTTCAAGATGGTGGATTGTAAAAGTGTTAAAACATGGTTAAATTGTTCGTGTATCAATATCTTTCAAGTTACTAGCACTCACGAGTAAGTTCTATTTTGAGAAAGCGTTGATGATTGAACAAGTCACAAACTGAAAACAATTGGTTACGTTAACATTTCACATAAATGTGCCGTTTGTTTCTGGTTAGGGTAGCGAAACCGCCCCATATGTTGTACTAGATTAGCGGGCGCAATTGCGCGTGTCTCTCAGGTAAGCACTGGCAACTTATTGTGAAGCTTGTAGATGGGTACATCCCTGTCATTACCGGCTCTAAAGCACTCATGCGTGAAAAACAAAAATAATCGCGATATTATCGAATATCGCGATATATGTTTGACGATATATCGTGGATGAAAAAAATCGATATCGCCCAAGCCTACTCTCATGTCACACTTTTGTACCCCATTAGTGTGGAAAGACCCACAGCTGCGTTGTTTGCAGAGCTTAAACTTCTTACATTCAATGACCTGTACAATCCTAGGTAAATTCATGGCTAACTATAACAATTACCCTCTGCCTATACTGATTTCAATGATCTTTGTACTCTTGCAGTGTTAAAAAGGGAAAAAATGTAGAATACAACCACCACTTTTCTATCCAAATATAACACTATAATCATAGATTTTCCTTTAAAAGATCATAGAGGACACACTCAAGGTGAGGAAAGTGTAGTCAAGTGAGGATTGGAAATGATATTTCAGGAGATTTTGAACACTGAATGTCAGTATGCACATCCAGTGAGATGTTGGCCATTTTGTCGTCTGCTAAAACACTGCATGCTTAATTAGCCATTGTGCACAAGTGGCGGTTGGCTTCAACACTCTTTCCTAAGATTATTATTATATAATGTTATTAATGTTATGAATTTATTAGTCAGGTCTGTTTCATGTCCTTGTCATGTCTAACATTAACGTTAAGTATTTGTCTGTCATAGTGGAAAGTTTAAAAAACATTGCTTCATTTTTTTTCTCTGCATATTGGTAATACTGGTTGGTTCCAAAATGTACACATCCTTGTCAAACCTTCTTATAATTATTGTCAACTGTGCTAAATACTGATAATCTGAAATGTACTCTTAAATGTGTTAACATTATATTCTTGGATTAAGTTGTTGCCAACTTGGAAATAAATAATTAACAACTTGTTTACAGCAAAATAAAGAACAACAAACCTTGTAGTTCAATCATGTCTTTCCATGAATAGTCTCTACTACGCTCGTCCACACTGTCTTTATCCAAAAAGTGAAATTGGATTTAATACCAGATGGGTGTGTGTTGGACGGGCTAGTGAAAGTACTTCCTTGTACTGGTCATTGACCTTGCCAATAGAGGGCGCAAGTCAGTTACATGCAAGTTGAAGGACTAGAAAAAGAATATGAATTTCTCTTATATTCAGCCATACCAGGGCACCCAATAAGTTACTTGTCACTTTGTCAAATCCATTAACTAACTCAATTTGTTTTTTTAAAGAGTTATTCGTTTATTATCATTTTCCTGCATGAAACAATTCTGTTGGATGATCCTATGAACCATCCCCCCATTCCCCTATCCCTCCCACCCCCACCCCCACAGGGATTTACGCCACTGAAAGATTACAACATCCTTAAGAATTTTTATTGATGAGAATAAACATATATGTTGACCAGTAACATTTCCAAAAATATTGGTGTCATGACCAGATTAGCGTTATAATGTATAATTCCCTCTCTTTCATATAAATTATGCTATATTAAATTGGGGTAGCAGAACTTCACAGTGTAATGAATGTTTTCTTTTACAAAAGAAAGCTTTTCGAATTATTACAAAAGGTGGGAACTTAGAACATACAGCTGCGTTGTTTACAGAGCTTAAAGTTCTTACATTCAATGACCTGTACAATCCTAGGTAAATTCATGGCTAACTATAACAATTACCCTCTGCCAATACCGATTTCAATGATCTTTGTACTCTTGCAGTGTTAAAAAGAGGGAAATGTAGAATACAACCACCACTTTTCTATCCAAATATAACACTATATCACAGATTTTCCTTTAAAAGATCATAGAGGACACGCTCAAGGTGAGGAAAATGTAGTCAAGTGAGGATTGGAAATGATATTTCAGGAGATTTTGAACACTGAATGTAAGTATGCACATCCAGTGAGATGTTGGCCATTTTGTCGTCTGCTAAAAACACTGCATGCGACACTCTTTCCTAAGATTATTATTATATAATTTTATTATTGTTATGAATTTATTAGTCAGGTCTCACATGTCTGTTTCATGTCCTTGTCATGTCTAACATTAACGTTAAGTATTTGTCTGTCATAGTGGAAAGTTAAAAAACATTGCTTCATTTTTTCCCTCTGCATATTGGTAATACTGGTTGGTTCCAAAATGTACACATCCTTGTCAAACCTTCTTATAAGTTATAATTATTGTCAATGTGCTAAATACTGATAATCTGAAATGTACTCTTAAACGTGTTAACGTTATATTCTTGGATTAAGTTGTTGCCAACTTGGAAATAAATAATTAACAACTTGTTTACAGCAAAATAAAGAACAACAAACCTTGTAATTCAATCATGTCTTTCCATGAATAGTCTCTACTAGTACTACGCTCGTCCACACTGTCTTTATCCAAAAAGTGAAATTGGATTTAATACCAGATGGGCGTGTGTTGGACGGGCTAGTGAAAGTAATTACTTCCTTGTACTGGTCATTGACCTTGTCAATAGAGGGCGCAAGTCAGTTAAGTTGACAGAAGTAAAAGATGATAGTAAAAGTAAAAGTCAATAAAATAATAATGAATTTCTCTTGGGCCCAAAAAATCTCCAGTTTCTGGTATCTGTGCGCATTGCCTCAGACCCGTGCGTCGGCATTTTTATTTTTATTTTTTTGGCTATAAAACGATGTCCAATTGCAGCCGTGCTGTGTTTTAAGTGACTTTTTCACATAGGGGTATGAACATTTGCCCGATTTGTGAGGCCTCTCTTAGCCACCATACTTTGTATAATAGGGGTGCACCCCACTAAATAGTGAGGAATTCATGCGCCGAGCTGTTTATCATAAATTGTATGTTCAAATATTTCTGAAAAACAAATATTTGAGGCCCATACATTTGATGAATTGTGTAAAAATGGCCCAATATCATAACCTGGGGTCCTTGACTTCAAACTGTGAGTATTTTGGATACACCAGGTCCTTAAACAATGGTCCTAATTTGATTTCAAGCATGAGGCCTTTTCCCAAAATGGCTGCTTTTCAGTGTGGGCGTTTTCACTAAACTGTAGAGGGTGGTTTCCATTGGGATGAGAATAACTCAATGGAAACTCGGACTAACCACCATAAATTGAGAAGAAAATAAAAGTTTATATATCGATCAATATTTTTTCTTTTGGTTTTAAAAACTGTATGACTCATGATTTTTTAATATTGTATTTATCACTGTTTACTATGGGAGTTTAGTGGAGTGCACCCCAAGGTGATGATGGGCACAAGCGAAAGTCTTTACTTCCTTGTACTGGTCATTGACATTGTCAATAGAGGGCGCAAGTCAGTTAAGTTGAAGGACTAGAAAAAGAATATGAATTTCTCTTATATTCATCCATGCCAGGGCACCCGATAAGTTACTTGTCACTTTGTCAAATTTATTAAATAACTCAAATTGTTTTTTCACGAATTATTTGCTTATTATTATCATTTTCCTGCATGAAATAATTCTGTTGGATGATCCTATGAACTGTCCCCCCCCCCCCGAAAAGGGGCCCCCATTCCCCATTCCCCCATCCCTCCCACCCCCACCCCCACAGGGATTTACGCCAGTGAAAGATTACAACATCATTAGGAATTTTTATTGATGAGAATATAAACATTTCCAACAATATTGGTGTCATGAACAGATTAGCGTTATAATGTATAATTCCCTCCCTTTCATATAAATTATGTGCGATAGCAGAACTTCACAGTGTAATGAATGTTTTCTTTTCCAAAAGAAAGCTTTTTGAATTATTACAAAAGGTAGGAACTTAGAACATACAGCTGCGTTGTTTGCAGAGCTTAAAGTTCTTACATTCAATGACCTGTACAATCCTAGGTAAATTCATGGCTAACTATAACAATTACCCTCTGCCTATACTGATTTCAATGATCTTTGTACTCTTGCACAATACAAAAGTTGCAGTGTTAAAAAGGGAAAAAACGTAGAATACAACCACCACTTTTCTGTCCAAATATAACACTGTATCACAGATTTTCCTTTAAAAGATTATAGAGGACATAAGCTTGGGCGATATCGATTTTTTTCATCCACGATATATCAGCAAACATATATTGCGATTTTCGATAATATCGCAATTATTTTTTTCATTCATGCAGGTTCGATTGCTTTAGAGCCGATAACCACAGTAGCCCTCTATAAGCGTCACAATAAATTGCAAATTGGTTTGCAATAGTGTGTATGTACTTCTGAAGTACTTCGCTTTTGTTTCTCATTTCCAAAAGCTGAAAAGACTGTTCTAATTTTGTTTCCATGGAATTTCTGACTTGACTCACAATGGCAATTTTTTGTAATCGCTATATATTTTTTTAATCGCGATATATTTTTTAATCGCAATTTGCCGATATCTCGATAACTTAAAAAGGTTCTCGATATCGTAATCGAATAAAAAAAGTCTCACGATATTCGATATTATCGTGTTATCGCCCAAGCCTAAGAAGACACACTCAAGCTGAGGAAAGTGTAGTCAAATGAGGATTGGAAATGATATTTCGGGATATTTTGAACACTGAATGTCAGTATGCACATCCAGTGAGATCTTGGCCATTTTGTCATCTGCTAAAACACTGCATGCTTAATTAGCCATTGTGCACAAGTGGCGGTTGGCTTTGACATTCTTTCATAAGATTATTATTATATAATGTTATTATTGTAATGAATTTATTAGTCAGGTCTGTTTCATGTCCTTGTCATGTCTAACATTAACGCTAAGTATTTGTCTGTCATAGTGGAAAGTAAAAAAAAACATTGCTAAATTTTTTCCCTCTGCATATTGGTCATACTGGCTGGTTCCAAAATGTACATATCCTTGTCAAACCTTCTTATAATTATTGTCAACTGTGCTAAATACTGATAATCTGAAATGTACTCTTAAACGTATTAACGTTATATTCTTGGATTAAGTTGTTGCCAACTTGGAAATAAATAATTAACAACTTGTTTAAATAGCAAAATAAAGAACAACAAACCTTGTACTTGTAGTTCAATCATGTCTTTCCATGAATAGTCTCTACTACGCTCGTCCACACTGTCTTTATCCAAAAAGTGAAATTGGATTTAATACCAGATGGGCGTGTGTTGGACGGGCTAGTGAAAGTACTTCCTTGTACTGGTCATTGACCTTGCCAATAGAGGGCGCAAGTCAGTGAAGTTGAAGGACTAGATGAATTTCTCTTATATTCAGCCATGCCAGGGCACCCAATAAGTTACTTGTCACTTTGTCAAATTCATTAAATAACTCAAATTGTTTTTTCACGAATTATTTGTTTATTATCATTTTCCTGCCTGAAATAATTTCTGTTGGATGATGCTATGAACCGTCCCCAGAAAAGGGGTGCCCCATTCCCCTATCCCTCCACCCCCACAGGGATTTACGCCACTGAAAGATTACAACATCCTTAGGAATTTTTATTGATAAACATATATGTTGACCAGTAACATTTCCAAAAATAATGGTGTCATGACCAGATTAGCGTTATAATGTATAATTCCCTCCCTTTCATATAAATTATGTGGGATAGCAGAACTTCACAGTGTAATAAACGTTTTCTTTTACAAAAGAAAGCTTTTCGAATTATTACAAAAGGTGGGAACTTAGAACATACAGCTGCGTTGTTTACAGAGCTTAAAGTTCTTACATTCAATGACCTGTACAATCCTAGGTAAATTCATGGCTAACTATAACAATTACCCTCTGCCTATACCGATTTCAATGATCTTTGTACTCTTGCAGTGTTAAAAAGAGGGAAATGTAGAATACAACCACCACTTTTCTATCCAAATATAACACTATATCACAGATTTTCCTTTAAAAGCTCATACATGTAGATGACACACTCAAGGTGAGGAAAGTGTAGTCAAGTGAGGATTGGAAATGATATTTCAGGAGATTTTGAACACTGAATGTCAGTATGCACATCCAGTGAGATGTTGGCCATTTTGTCGTCTGCTAAAAACACTGCATGCGACACTCTTTCCTAAGATTATTATTATATAATTTATTATTGTTATGAATTTATTAGTCAGGTCTCACATGTCTGTTTCATGTCCTTGTCATGTCTAACATTAACGTTAAGTATTTGTCTGTCATAGTGGAAAGTTAAAAAACATTGCTTCATTTTTTCCCTCTGCATATTGGTAATACTGGTTGGTTCCAAAATGTACACATCCTTGTCAAACCTTCTTATAAGTTATAATTATTGTCAATGTGCTAAATACTGATAATCTGAAATGTACTCTTTAACGTGTTAACGTTACATTCTTGGATTAAGTTGTTGCCAACTTGGAAATAAATAATTAACAACTTGTTTATAGCAAAATAAAGAACAACAAACCTTGTAGTTCAATCATGTCTTTCCATGAATAGTCTCTACTTCGCTCGTCCCCACTGTCTTTATCCAAAAAGTGAAATTGGATTTAATACCAGATGGGCGTGTGTTGGACGGGCTTGTGAAAGTATACTTCCTTGTACTGGTCATTGACCTTGTCAATAGAGGGCGCAAGTCAGTTAAGTTGACAGAAGTAAAAGAAGATAGTAAAACTAAAAGTCGATAAAATAATGAATTTCGCTTTAGGCCCAAACAAATCTCCAGTTTCTGGTATCTGTGCGCATTGCCTCAGACCCGTGCGTCGGCATTTTTATTTTTATTTTTTTGGCTATAAAACGATGTCCAATTGCAGCTGAGCTGTGTTTTAAGCAACTTTTTCACAAAGGGTATGAACATTTGCCCGATTTGTGAGGCCTCTCTTAGCCACCATACTTTGTATAATAGGGGTGCACCCCACTAAATAGTGAGGAATTCATGCGCCGAGCTGTTTATCATAAATTGTATGTTCAAATATTTCTGAAAAACAAACATTTGAGGCCCATACATTCAATCTGCTTTTCTTCAAGCGCAAAGCAGACTTGTCCACTTTTAGGCCACTGTTGAGATAACGTTCGATCCACTTTTCACGAAGCAGGAAAGCAGAAAAATGGATTTGTCCAAAATGTTCGTTCTACTTTTGGGTTGTGGGGAAAAAGAAAACAGATGCCCACTTTTAGGCCACTGTGTGACAAAACTTCTAATCTGCTTTTCGGAAAGCAGAAAAGCAGAAAAATGGATTTGTCGAAAACGTTCAATCTGCTTTTCTGGTTGTAGGAAACCAGAAAAGCAGATGTCCACTTTTTGACTGCCAGTGTAGGTGAACAAGTAAAATCTGCTTTTCTTGAAACTGAAAAGCTTTCTTGAAACTGAAAAGCAGAAAAGTAGAAAAATGGATGTTACCAAAATGTTCAATCTACTTTTTAGTAGGGTTTTCAGTTTGTACGTGCTTGACTGAAGCCCTCCGCACGCTGGCGCCTCGCATAACAAAAAACATCAAAATTTTTAATCAAAAAATTATATTACTTTTACCTTTCGAAATCTTACTTGTAATAGCTCATTGGAAAGCTTATAGTCTCAGCTATCCAACAATGTACATAAAATAGCAATCGGAAGTACGTGTGAAAGTCTAGGTTTTTATGAATGAACCACTCTCGTCCCGCCCAGCCTTTCGCTGGCAAGTGTTCGAGATCGGGCGCGTCGCCCGTAAAATTTGCCGCTCTGCTGAGGGCATCCACTTCGGAGCTGTCTCTGCGCCCGGTACATTGTGATTGACATGAAAGCGGGTTTCCTATAGAGTCAAGGGGCTCCTTTATACCCATGCTTGCTTGCTTGATCTCCACAGCTACTCTACAAGTTATGAAGAGATAAAATTAAAACGCCGCCGTTTTTCGAGGTGAAATTTTTCAGTTGAAATGTAAGGCGATGTCTGAATGAATTTTACCTCTTTTCTATCATACATGTATGTGAAAGTTTTGAGCAGAATGTGTTTAGTTTTGAGCGGAGAGTGTATTTTTTACACCCTTTCAAAAGCTCTTATGAGGGAACGAGCACCTAACGCTGTGCGTGTGTATCACAGTGTGTGTAGGCTGATTCAATGGTTTTGGTGCCATTAGGGATGTACACAGTGTACATGTACATAGACAGTCGAGCTTCATCGAATGCTGTATAATACTTGATTAAATAAAACAGGATTCCTCAAAAACTACTGGTCCGATTTAAAAACCATTAGATTTCTTTCATCAAGACCTTTAATTTGATATAAATATTGAGCATATTGGTTTAGGAATAATTTTTCACCTGAAAACTCTATTTTTAGGTGGAAGAAAAGCAGAAAAGTAGAAAAATGCACTAGCCAACAACGTTCAATCTGCTTTTTCATTATTTAGAAAGCTGAAAAGCAGATGCCCACTTTTCGACCTCCATAAATAGGTAGAAATTACTAATCTGTTTCTAAGTTAGTGTTAGGCCTAACGTATAGTATAATATAAGGACAAAATTGCGGTGGCAAGTCATCACGATCCCCAAATTACTTCCGAGATTTTGGGATCTCATTTTATTTCATTTGTGCAAAACCAACTCAACCAATATTTACGTCTTCTTCAGCTTTGTACACGCATTTGTGCCCAGGTACCTGTAGGAATTTTAAAAATAGGAGAGCTTCCGAGTTCCGTTTCCGGTCCAATTAATTAACCTCCACTTGTATTTTTCTTTACGCAACTTACATGTAGATGTACAGGTCTTCTCCGATGTCGTAGAAATCCTCCACGGGGTCAGTCTTAAAAGTCAGCATTCCGGCTCCTCCTCCTAGACAAGGCACATACGGTCATACAAAAACCAACACATTCCTAGGTACTGCCCGAACGATCAACTTGGACTTAGCACTTTTTGGACGGAAGTAACCCCATAAAAGTAAAACTCTCTACGCGTCAAGTTTATCACCGTGATCCCTAACCGGCCGGCAGCATCGTGTATACTCACTAGACGTAATACTAATAACGTACACACTGCATGCTAGCTCCCGTTTCGATTTATAGACCAATGATGCAGTAGCTGGTTACTCTCAGCTCCGGATACACTGTGTTATGAATCAGCACTTATCTCTAAACTTGTAGATTGTGTAAATTTGCTCATCTTAAAAGAGGATCGGAGGATACATTTCGTGTCTTTTAAGTACGATATAGAATAGATTGTTTTTCCCGACGTACATGCGTTTCTCCCCGTTAATATTATATGTTCTAGACGACATCCAACTACATGATATAATTAACAGATATGAAAAAAGAGCGCCCTCATTTGAGTATATTGGCAGTCAATTCATTGGCATATATTTATCTTTCTATGCAGCGGGGGCAGGGCTGGGAGCGGGGGGCAGGACCAGGAGCGGGGGCAGGACCAGGTGCGGGGGAAGGGCCGGGGCGGGAGCTTCAAAGGCGAAATAAAGTACCGTGGGAAAAATGCTCAGAGATTGTTTGAGGGATCCGCTTCGGTACGGTGGTATATACTCTGCATAATTATTCAATTTGGGTGGGTATTATGTATCGCTCGTGTTTTACCAGCAATTTCTAATTTTACTTAAAATTTAAATATTTAACATTTTAATACATGTAGATGTCAGAAGCTTGGTTTAACAGTTAAAAAAAAATGCCAAAAGGTTATATATACAAGAATCTTTCTCATGATTATTCTGAGAAATGTGTAATTTTACACATTTCTTTTCACTTCCTCAATTTCCGATGAAAAATAAAATGTCCGTTACAATGAAAGTTGCCGTTAAAACAGCGAAAACACGAGTAATCTTTAACATAATTTAGCAGATAAAATATGCTAAAATAGAATTTGCCTATATTGAAAGATATTTCTCTTGGCATTTGTAGGTGGGGGAGGG
Organism: Zoroaster sp. YZ-2022; assembly: GCA_029582265.1. Lineage (NCBI taxonomy): Eukaryota > Metazoa > Echinodermata > Asteroidea > Forcipulatida > Zoroasteridae > Zoroaster > Zoroaster sp. YZ-2022. The sequence goes on along the minus strand of CM055834.1, from coordinate 25,438,273 downwards.
TTACATTTTTTGCCTTTGTCTTTGTCTTTTTTGTTTTAATAAGCAAAATCATTTCCAGCCCCGTCAAATCCTGGTTGTAGGCCCCCGACACGTCAAACCGAACAGACCGTAAAGAAAGTAACAAAAATCCAAGCAAATGTTTTTGTTGTTGTGTTCCATGTATCTATTAGGCCTATACAAGTTCCACATTGATTTAATTGTATGAGGCCTATATAGGTAAACACGTAATAAGTGACGTAAATTTCTGATCTAAGATGTGGTTGGAAGGAGGTGGGAGAAAATACGATTCAAAATTTCAATAACCGCCCCTAAACGTCTCTTGCATCCAAACGTTGTGATTGAACAAATTTAAATACCAAAACATTTTTTAGAAAATATTGGAAAATGTTGGAAAGATATGTTTGAAATGTTTTTTTTTATTTGATTAACTTTAGGGAAACTTTGGGAACTTGAGAATGTTGGAAAGTATTTTAAAATTAAATAATGGAAATTAAATAATGAAAAGTATATTTTATGTATTAACTGGAATACGAAATTTTGAATCTTCCCAAACACCCCCCACCTAAGAATCAAGAGTGCGATTTGACAAAGGTAAAAATCCTGAATAATAGGTTGTGGGCCTGGGTCTCCCTTTGGTCTACTAGGACAAAGCCCCCTGAACCTCCTGGATGTTTAGCTTTGGAGGATTTACAGACTCTCCACATCCCCATAAACAAGAAACTAGAGGGTTTGGACATTATACATGCTTCTTCTCTTCTTCCAAGAAAAGTTTGAGGCAAAGGGAGATTTGTAAAAAATCTTGGAATCAGGAGAAATCCTGAGCAATCACAGGCCTGAAGAATTTAATTCATTGATCATGGGTGATAGGCCTGCAAAGGACCCAAATAAAATAGTAAAATCACATCACATAAAATTTAAAGGTTGGTGATTTATAAACAAAATTGATCTCCAATGTTAAAGTGGGCTCCATGAATGACCCCATGGGGGGTGGAAGGAAACGTGAAGACTTTTTTTGTTTACAGGCTCTTATGTTTGGAATCCAAATTCTGAGCAGGGGAGGGGAGAGAAAAGTTATGGCACTGAGATCAGGACAATAATCAGTATTTAATACCAAGATTAGCCGATGCCTCTGCAGATGTTTTTAATTACTTACACTTAAGTACCGTAAACAAAGACTCATTGGACACATTATGGTTTTAGTTTTTCACCATCATGAAAAACATTTATTATTTATATCATTATTATTATACTTTTCTGATAATGAAACCAAGGATCCTTCAATGTCAATGACATGTTACTGTGATGAACTATTATGAATATTTAAGTATTTTCTGAAACTGGTAAATAACAGTGATAGTTGTTCTGACTAACTGGATAGTATAAAATACATTGCAATTAATTTTTTTTTTAGTGATTTCTGTTGTTTGCTTTGGTTTATCAGCTGAGAACATACATGTACAATACATATATTTTGTCTTATTTCAGTGGTTATTTTTGTATTATTGTGGTTGGTCTCTCAATACATGTCAGTTGTAGAGTTTAAACACAGCATGCATTGGACCAATGATACAATATTAAATGAACTCAAATTGTATTTGTTTCAAGTTAAATACAAATCAATCATAGAGGTATACCACTTAATCTTTGGCCATGATATTACTGACGTTTACATGTCATTAGCTTCAAACAACAGTTTATCAATCCAACATTGGATATTAACCAATATTCATATTTAAAATCATTAACAATGTACACACATAAACAATATTGGATGGGATCTGTAAATAAAATGGTTTGATACTCTGTAAAAAAATAAATAAACATTTAAAAAAAATAAATAATAAATAAATAAAAATAATAAAAATCCAGCCATTAAGCTGTAATTAACACAGTTTGCATTGGACCAATGATATAGATTTACTCAAATTGAATTTTTTTAAAGTTAAATAAAAAACAAGTATACAACTTAATCTTTTGATGATATTACTGATGTGTAAATGTCATCTGCTTCAGACAACAATTGAATCTTTAAACATTGGATATTAACCAATATTCATATTTAAAATCATTAATAATGTAAAAGTATCATTATACACATAAACAATAATGGGTGGGATCTGTAAACAAAATGGTTTGATACTCTGTAAAAAAAAAAAATAAAATAAAATAAATAAATATAATCAATCCAACCATTAAGTTTTAATAATGCATAAGAAACCATAAATACACTGTAAACACATTAACTCAGTCATCAAACCAGTTTGAGAGATTGCCATTTTGTAAAGTAAATGGCTACAAGAAACTTTACTCAGAAACATAACCATATCAGCTGAGGTTTAAAGCTGATGGGTTGATATCTAGATACATAATAAGAAACTTACTGAGAAACATAACCATATCAGCTGAGGTTTAAAGTTGATGAGTTGATATCTAGATACATAACAAGAAACTTACTCAGAAACATAACCATATCAGCTGAGGTTTAAAGTTGATGGATTGATATCTAGATACATAATAAGAAACTTACTCAGAAACATAACCATATCAGCTGAGGTTTAAAGTTGATGGGTTGATATCTAGATACATAACAAGAAACTTACTCAGAAACATAACCATATCAGCTGAGGTTTATAGTTGATGGGTTGATATCTAGTTACATAACAAGAAACTTACTCAGAAACAGAACCATATCAGCTGAGGTTTAAAGTTGATGGGTTGATATCTAGATACATAATAAGAAACTTACTCAGAAACATAACCATATCAGCTGAGGTTTAAAGTTGATGAGTTGATATCTAGATACATAACAAGAAACTTACTCAGAAACATAACCATATCAGCTGAGGTTTAAAGTTGATGGATTGATATCTAGATACATAATAAGAAACTTACTCAGAAACATAACCATATCAGCTGAGGTTTAAAGTTGATGGGTTGATATCTAGATACATAACAAGAAACTTACTCAGAAACATAACCATATCAGCTGAGGTTTAAAGTTGATGGGTTGATATGTAGATACATAACAAGGAACTTACTCAGAAACATAACCATATCAGCTGAGGTTTAAAGTTGATGGGTTGATATCTAGATACATAATAAGAAACTTACTCAGAAACATAACCATATCAGCTGAGGTTTAAAGTTGATGGGTTGATATCTAGATACATAACAAGAAACTTACTCAGAAACATAACCATATCAGCTGAGGTTTATAGTTGATGGGTTGATATCTAGTTACATAACAAGAAACTTACTCAGAAACAGAACCATATCAGCTGAGGTTTAAAGTTGATGGGTTGATATCTAGATACATAATAAGAAACTTACTCAGAAACATAACCATATCAGCTGAGGTTTAAAGTTGATGAGTTGATATCTAGATACATAACAAGAAACTTACTCAGAAAACATAACCATATCAACTGAGGTTTAAAGTTGATGGATTGATATCTAGATACATAATAGAAACTTACTCAGAAACATAACCATATCAGCTGAGGTTTAAAGTTGATGGGTTGATATCTAGATACATAACAAGAAACTTACTCAGAAACATAACCATATCAGCTGAGGTTTAAAGTTGATGGGTTGATATCTAGATACATAACAAGGAACTTACTCAGAAACATAACCATATCAGCTGAGGTTTAAAGTTGATGGGTTGATATCTAGATACATAATAAGAAACTTACTCAGAAACATAACCATATCAGCTGAGGTTTAAAGTTGATGGGTTGAAATCTAGATACATAATAAGAAACTTACTGAGAAACATAACCATATCAGCTGAGGTTTAAAGTTGATGGGTTGATATCTAGATACATAACAAGAAACTTACTCAGAAACATAACCATATCAGCTGAGGTTTAAAGTTGATGGGTTGATATCTAGATACATAATAAGAAACTTACTGAGAAACATAACCATATCAGCTGAGGTTTAAAGTTGATGGGTTGATATCTAGATACATAACAAGGAACTTACTCAGAAACATAACCATATCAGCTGAGGTTTAAAGTTGATGGATTGATATCTAGATACATAATAAAACTTACTCAGACACATAACCATATCAGCTGAGGTTTAAAGTTGATGGTTTGATATCTAGATACATCACAAGTAACTTACTCAGAAACATAACCATATCAGCTGAGGTTTAAAGTTGATGGGTTGATATCTAGATACATAAAGAAACTTACTCAGAAACATAACCATATCAGCTGAGGTTTAAAGTTAATGGGTTGATATCTAGATACATAACAAGAACTTACTCAGAAACATAACCATATCAGCTGAGGTTTAAAGTTGATGGGTTGATATCTAGATACATAACAAAACTTACTCAGAAACATAACCATATCAGCTGAGGTTTAAAAGTTGATGGGTTGATATCTAGATACATAACAAGGAACTTTAAACATAACCATATCAGCTGAGGTTTAAAGTTGATGGGTTGATATCTAGATACATAATAAGAAACTTACTCAGAAACATAACCATATCAGCTGAGGTTTAAAGTTGATGGGTTGATATCTAGATACATAACAAGAAACTTACTCAGAAACATAACCATATCAGCTGAGGTTTAAAGTTGATGGGTTGATATCTAGATACATAATAAGAAACTTACTGAAAACATAACCATATCAGCTGAGGTTTAAAGTTGATGAGTTGATATCTAGATACATAACAAGGAACTTACTCAGAAACATAACCATATCAGCTGAGGTTTAAAGTTGATGGATTGATATCTAGATACATAATAAGAAACTTACTCAGAACATAACCATATCAGCTGAGGTTTAAAGTTGATGGGTTGATATCTAGATACATAACAAAGACTTACTCAGAAACAAAACCATATCAGCTGATGTTTAAAGTTGATGGATTGATATCTAGATACATAAGAAACTTACTCAGAAACATAACCAAATCAGCTGAGGTTTAAAGTTGATGGATTGATATCTAGATACATAAAAAACTTACTCAGAAACATAACCATATCAGCTGAGGTTTAAAGTTGATGGATTGATATCTAGATACACAAGATACTTACTCAGAAACATAATCATATCAGCTGAGGTTTAAAGTTGATGGGTTGATATCTAGATACATAATAAGAAACTTACTCAGAAACATAACCATATCAGCTGAGGTTTAAAGTTGATGAGTTGATATCTAGATACATAACAAGGAACTTACTCAGAAACATAACCATATCAGCTGAGGTTTAAAGTTGATGGGTTGATATCTAGATACATAACAAGGAACTTACTCAGAAACAAAACCATATCAGCTGAGGTTTAAAGTTGATGGATTGATATCTAGATACATAAGAAACTTACTCAGAAACATAACCAAATCAGCTGAGGTTTAAAGTTGATGGATTGATATCTAGATACATAAAAAACTTACTCAGAAACATAACCATATCAGCTGAGGTTTAAAGTTGATGGGTTGATATCTAGATACATAACAAGGAACTTACTCAGAAACATAACCATATCAGCTGAGGTTTAAAGTTGATGGATTGATATCTAGATACATAACAAGGAACTTACTCAGAAACATAACCATATCAGCTGAGGTTTAAAGTTGATGGGTTGATATCTAGATACATAACAAGGAACTTACTCAGAAACATAACCATATCAGCTGAGGTTTAAAGTTGATGGTTGATATCTAGATACATAACAAGGAACTTACTCAGAAACATAACCATATCAGCTGAGGTTTAAAGTTGATGGGTTGATATCTAGTTACATAACAAGAAACTTACTCAGAAACATAACCATATCAGCTGAGGTTTAAAGTTGATGGATTGATATCTAGATACATAACAAGGAACTTACTCAGAAACAGAACCATATCAGCTGAGGTTTTTAAGTTGATGGGTTGATATCCTAGATACATAACAAAGGAACTTACTTAAAACATAACCATATCAGCTGAGGTTTAAAGTTGATGGGTTGATATCTAGATATAATAAAGAAACTTACTCAGAAACATAACCATATCAGCTGAGGTTTAAAGTTGATGGGTTGATATCTAGATACATAACAAGGCACTTACTCAGAAACATAACCATATCAGCTGAGGTTTAAAGTTGATGGGTTGATATCTAGATACATAACAAGAAACTTACTCAGAAACATAACCATATCAGCTGAGGTTTAAAGTTGATGGATTGATATCTAGATACATAACAAGGAAACTTACTCAGAAACATAACCATATCAGCTGAGGTTTAAAGTTGATGGGTTGATATCTAGATACATAATAAGAAACTTACTGAAACATAACCATATCAGCTGAGGTTTAAAGTTGATGAGTTGATATCTAGATACATAACAAGAACTACTCAGAACATAACCATATCAGCTGAGGTTTAAAGTTGATGGGTTGATATCTAGACATAACACGGAACTTACTCAGAAACATAACCATATCAGCTGAGGTTTAAAGTTGATGGGTTGATATCTAGATACATAACAAGGAACTTACTCAGAAACATAACCATATCAGCTGAGGTTTAAAGTTGATGGATTGATATCTAGATACATAACAAGAAACTTACTCAGAAACATAACCATATCAGCTGAGGTTTAAAGTTGATGGGTTGATATCTGAGATACAACAAGAAACTTACTCAGAAACATAACCATATCAGCTGAGGTTTAAAGTTGATGGTTGATATCTAGATACATAACAAGGAACTTACTGAGAAACATAACCATATCAGCTGAGGTTTAAAGTTGATGGGTTGATATCTAGATACATAACAAGGAACTTACTGAGAAACATAACCATATCAGCTGAGGTTTAAAGTTGATGGGTTGATATCTAGATACATAACAAGGAACTTACTGAGAAACATAACCATATCAGCTGAGGTTTAAAGTTGATGGGTTGATATCTAGATACATAACAAGAAACTTACTCAGAAACATAACCATATCAGCTGAGGTTTAAAGTTGATGGGTTGATATCTAGATACATAATAAGAAACTTACTCAGAAACATAACCATATCAGCTGAGGTTTAAAGTTGATGGGTTGATATCTAGATACATAACAAGGAACTTACTCAGAAACATAACCATATCAGCTGATGTTTAAAGTTGATGGTTGATATCTAAGATACATAATAGAAACTTACTCAGAAACATAACCATATCAGCTGAGGTTTAAAGTTAATGGGTTGATATCTAGATACATAACAAGGAACTTACTGAAACATAACCATATCAGCTGAGGTTTAAAGTTGATGGGTTGATATCTAGATACATAACAAGAAACTTACTCAGAAACATAACCATATCAGCTGAGGTTTAAAGTTGATGGGTTGATATCTAGATACATAACAAAAAACTTACTCAGAAACATAACCATATCAGCTGAGGTTTAAAGTTGATGGATTGATATCTAGATACACAATAAGAAACTTACTGAGAAACATAACCATATCAGCTGAGGTTTAAAGTTAATGGGTTGATATCTAGATACATAACAAGGAACTTACTCAGAAACATAACCATATCAGCTGAGGTTTAAAGTTGATGGGTTTGATATCTGAGATACATAACAAGAAACTTACTCAGAAACATAACCATATCAGCTGAGGTTTAAAGTTGATGGGTTGATATCTAGATACATAATAAGAAACTTACTCAGAAACATAACCATATCAGCTGAGGTTTAAAGTTGATGGGTTGATATCTAGATACATAATAAGAAACTTACTGAGAAACATAACCATATCAGCTGAGGTTTAAAGTTGATGAGTTGATATCTAGATACATAACAAGGAACTTACTCAGAAACATAACCATATCAGCTGAGGTTTAAAGTTGATGGATTGATATCTAGATACATAATAAGAAACTTACTCAGAAACATAACCATATCAGCTGAGGTTTTAAAGTTGATGGTTGATATCTGAACACATAACAAGGAACTTACTCAGAAACATAACCATATCAGCTGATGTTTAAAGTTGATGGATTGATATCTAGATACATAACAAGAAACTTACTCAGAAACATATAACCATATCAGCTGAGGTTTAAAGTTGATGGGGTTGATATCTAGATACATAACAAAAGCTTACTCAGAAACATAACCATATCAGCTGAGGCTTAAAGTTGATGGATTGATATCTAGATACATAACAGAACTTACTCAGAAACATAACCATATCAGCTGAGGTTTAAAGTTGATGGGTTGATATCTGAGATACATAATAAAGAAACTTACTGAGAAACATAACCATATCAGCTGAGGTTTAAAGTTGATGAGTTGATATCTAGATACATAACAAAAGACTTACTCAAACATAACCATATCAGCTGAGGTTTAAAGTTGATGGGTTGATATCTAGATACATAACACGGAACTTACTCAAAACATAACCATATCAGCTGAGGTTTAAAGTTGATGGGTTGATATCTAGATACATAACACGGAACTTACTCAGAAACATAACCATATCAGCTGAGGTTTAAAGTTGATGGATTGATATCTAGATACATAACAAGAAACTTACTCAGAAACATAACCATATCAGCTGAGGTTTAAAGTTGATGGGTTGATATCTAGATATACAACAAAGGGAACTTACTCAAAACCATAACCAGCTGAGGTTTAAAGTTGATGGATTGATATCTAGATACATAACAAGGAACTTACTCAGAAACATAACCATATCAGCTGAGGTTTAAAGTTGATGGGTTGATATCTAGATACATAACAAGGAACTTACTCAGAAACATAACCATATCAGCTGAGGTTTAAAGTTGATGGATTGATATCTAGATACATAACAAGGAACTTACTCAGAAACATAACCATATCAGCTGAGGTTTAAAGTTGATGGGTTGATATCTAGTTACATAACAATAAACTTACTCAGAAACATAACCATATCAGCTGAGGTTTAAAGTTGATGGATTGATATCTAGATACATAACAAGGAACTTACTCAGAAACATAACCATATCAGCTGAGGTTTAAAGTTGATGGGTTGATATCTGGGCCATACACAAGGAACTTACTGAGAAACATAACCATATCAGCTGAGGTTTAAAGTTGATGGGTTGATATCTAGATACATAATAAGAAACTTACTCAGAAACATAACCATATCAGCTGAGGTTTAAAGTTGATGGGTTGATATCTAGATACATAACAAGGAACTTACTCAGAAACATAACCATATCAGCTGAGGTTTTAAAAGTTGATGGATTGATATCTAGATACATAACAGACACTCAGAAACATAACCATATCAGCTGAGGTTTAAAGTTGATGGGTTGATGTCTAGATACATAATAAGAACTTACTCAGAAACATAACCATATCAGCTGAGGTTTAAAAAGGAATGAGTTGATATCTAGATACATAACAAGGAACTTACTCAGAAACATAACCATATCAGCTGAGGTTTAAAGTTGATGGGTTGATATCTGGAATACATAACACGGAACTTACTCAGAAACATAACCATATCAGCTGAGGTTTAAAGTTGATGGGTTGATGTCTAGATACATAACAAGGAACTTACTCAGAAACATAACCATATCAGCTGAGGTTTAAAGTTGATGGATTGATATCTAGATACATAACAAGAAACTTACTCAGAAACATAACCATATCAGCTGAGGTTTAAAGTTGATGGTTGATATCTAGATACATAACAAGAAACTTACTCAGAAACATAACCATATCAGCTGAGGTTTAAAGTTGATGGATTGATATCTAGATACATAACAAGGAACCTCAGAAACATAACCATATCAGCTGAGGTTTAAAGTTGATGGGTTGATATCTAGATACATAACAAGGAACTTACTGAGAAACATAACCATATCAGCTGAGGTTTAAAGTTGATGGGTTGATATCTAGACAATACATAACAAGAAACTTACTCAGAAACATAACCATATCAGCTGAGGTTTAAAGTTGATGGGTTGATATCTAGATACATAACAAGAAACTTACTCAGAAAATAACCATATCAGCTGGGGTTTAAAGTTGATGGGTTGATATCTAGTTACATAACAAGAAACTTACTCAGAAAACATAACCCATATCAGCTGGGGTTTTAAAAGTTGATGAGTTGATATCTAGATACATAACAAGGAATTTACTCAGAAACATAACCATATCAGCTGAGGTTTATAGTTGATGGGTTGATATCTAGATACATACTTTTTAATCCTAGTTAAAGATAGGGTCTAGAATTGGCAATTCAAAAATAACCAAATTTTAATGTAAAATTACTTGGTGTAAAGCTAATATCAACCTTCCCTAGAAATAATTATGTCAAAATGCTGTTATTTTAAAGAAAAGTGCAATTATGGTGAATAAGTTTATTGGAAGAAGTACTCTTTCCTTAAACTCCATGTAAGAATGATTACACAAAATCTGAATGCATTTTCACTATTTTCTCATTAATGGCACAACGTAATAAGCTGAAACTTTCACAGGTTGATTGTTTAATGTATGTCTTGGTTCAAAGAAAGCATACTCACAGCAGAAGCAGTTTTGTCAACATTATCAATGTTGTAACTTCCTTCTAAATATGTATAAACATAACTGAATGACCTTTAACACAAGATTGAATTGTCAAACTACAACTCTTCTATTACATTGTTAATACAATGGAAACTCAATGTTAATGTGTAAACATGTATCAAATTACAAAGTCATTACTTACAAAGAGAGATTTTCACAACGTTTCATCTCCATATTATAAAAATATATTATTACATCTGTCACGTGTGTTCATAAAAACTATTAAATTCCAACTCAATGGTGTAGGCAAGATTGATCTCAACTGTTAAATATAATAAATAATGTCATTTTAATTATTTACATATATTCATTACAATATTCCAAGTCAAAGCACTGGCATGGTGACAAGGTTTCTCATTATTTACATATTTCAGATAAAGTGCTATATATCTCTCACTTTGTACGTTTCATTTGATACTTGTACATGTTTATTCTTGTATATCACAATTAGAGAGTCCAAGATCATTGTAGTTATAAAATGTGTCATTATTGACACATTTCAGATATAGTGCTATATCTCTTCCCTTAGTTTCTTTCACTAGATACTTGTATATCCTTGTATATCACAGTAAGGCAAGTCTTAGTTCATTATGATTGTAGTGATTAGGTTTCTCATTATTGACACATTTCAGATATAGTGCTATATCTCTTCCTTAGTTTCTTTCACTAGACACTTGTATATCCTTGTATATCACAGTAAGGCAAGTCTAAGTTCATTATGATTGTAGTGATTAGGTTTCTCGTCATGACACATTTCAGATATAGTGCTATATCTCTCCCTTAGTTTCTTTCACAAGATACTTGTATATCCTTGTATATCACAGTAAGGCAAGTCTAAGTTCATTATGATTGTAGTGATTAGGTTTCTCGTCATGACACATTTCAGATATAGTGATATATCTCTCCCTTAGTTTCTTTCACTAGAGACTTGTGTATCCTTGTATATCACAGTAAGGCAAGTCTAAGTTCATTATGATTGTAGTGATTAGGTTTCTCGTCATGACACATTTCAGATATAGTGATATATCTCTTCCTTAGTTTCTTTCACTAGATACTTGTATATCCTTGTATATCACAGTAAGGCAAGTCTAAGTTCATTATGATTGTAGTGATTAGGTTTCTCGTCATGACACATTTCAGATATAGTGCTATATCTCTTCCTTAGTTTCTTTCACTAGATACTTGTATATCCTTGTATATCACAGTAAGGCAAGTTTAAGTTCATCATATCATCAATGTAGTGATTAGATTTCTCTATACACAAGAAACCTACAAAATGTAAACATGTAGACAATTACAGTGATGGCTACTTGCTTGCAAGCTCTTTGCTGGGCTCTCACATTTGTGACAAATTTTGCTGTCTACAGTCCTCAAAGTAGTGTAAATTGTATACCACATGATAGATTAGTGTTTGCTGATCAGTATGGTTGCTTTACTGATGGACTGGATGCTGGGGAAAGCAGATTCTGTGGTGTTTTCCCATCAGAATTTCTTCAACTTCTTCCAGTCTTCAGAGCCAGTTGCATCTTGCAGTACACACCTGACCGATTCCATTGTCACCATCCTGCCAACCTTTGTTCCCTCCAACAACCAGTGGACTACACCAAGCTACATGTACCTGCCTTGTGTGCATCCAATATGGCTGACCATCAAACTAACAATTGGAACCCACAGATCAAGTTGTAAGTTTAGCAAAGCTCAAATTAACTATTATCCCAACTCCATAGCTACATTTAACCTACCCCTTACATTGTCAGGAGACATTGAAGTCAATCCTGGTCCTGTTAAGGATCCCTGTGAAATGTAGTCGCCCAGTAAAATGCAATCAGAGATCTCTTCTATGTGAAGACTGCAATGTGTACTGGCATCAAAATGCATTCCTGAGATGTCCATTAACCAGTACAACCTGCTTATATCAAGTACAATTGACTGGTTTTGTCCCTGCTGTTCTGCATTCTTGCCATTTTCGTCATGTAGTGATGCTTCATTCCTGAGTGTCTTTGCTGACACAACTACTGATCCTCCTGAACCAGTTGATAATGCTGACTCAAACCAACATCATCATGCACCCCCTAAGAACACTATTTCTGGGTTGCTTTTTAATGCTCGTAGTTTACGCAGTAAACAACATGACTTCCGTTCTTTCCTAGAGCTCAATCCCATGGACATTGTTCTCATCACCGAGACATGGATGTCACCAGTGACACAGACACCATGTCTTCATGCCTACCAGGATATACAAGTGTACGTCGTGACAGAGATAGTCGAGGTGGCGGCATCATGGCAATAGTCAATGATCAATTACTTCAGTACATCTTGATCATTTTTGATCCAAAGGGCATTGAACTCATCTGGCTATCTTTGACTGTTAAGCATTCTAGATGGTTAGTGGGAATCATCTACAGGCCTCCGAACTCTGACATCACATTTTTTGACAAATTGCAAGATGCTTGTGATGCCGTTCAACCCTCTCTTCATAACTATGAAGGGCTCATCCTACTTGGAGATTTTAATATTAATTGGCAGACTGAGTCGGCATCTTCTGCACATCTTCAAGAGATTGCCAACTCACTTGAACTTACCCAGGTAGTTGAGGATGTAACTCGACCTTCAAACAACTCATCCTCAACTGGAACCACAATTGACTTAATATTCACAAATCGGCCAGAGAAGTTTACTCGTTGAGTCCTTTGCTAATCCAGTCTGCAGTGACCACCATGCAGTGCGCTTTACATTTAGTGCACGCAAAACACCACCACAACCTGCAGTCATCCGTTCATTTCTTCAATACAGAAAAGCCGACATGAATCACCTTGAGACTCTTCTACATCTTGCACCATGGTCTGCTTTCATGGATGATGCTAATCCTGATGCATCATGGGAAGGCTTTGTGGACATCCTGCAGGCCGCAATCCGCTGACAGCATACCAAAGAAACAACGAAGGCGTAACAAAGTGTCTCCATGGATAACACAAGACCTGAAGAAGCTCATTCACCTCAAGCATAAACTGTTCACAAAAAGCCAAACACTCAGGGTCCAGTTTGGCATGGCTCAAATACTAAACAAATACGCAATAAAGTGAAGAATTCAACGAAATTAGCCTACAGTAAATACGTTAATGACCTTTTGCAACAAAGACAACAAACGCAGCTTTTTGGTGTTTCTGTCAGAGACCAGCGAAAGTCTAAGTGTCCACCAGAGTTTCGATATACTGACAAGTTACTCCATAAGCCCAGTGACATTGCCAATGCTTTCAACTTGTTTTTCACATCAATCCATTCCCCTCCTGAATCTTGTTCAGCATCCCCTCCACCCTGTACCCTACCGATCCCTGGACTGCCGCCGATTCAAATAGAACTGGGATGGCTTTTAAAGTCATTACGTAACCTCAACCCTCACAAAGCACCAGGCCCTGATTGGATTTCGCCAAGTGTTACGTTCAGCGGCATCCTCAATCGCCCCGCCATTATTACGCCTGATGAATCTTTCACTTTTAACTGGTACCCTCCCAATGGATTGGAAAATGTCAAATGTCACCCCTGTGTATAAATCCGCCAAGAGAACTGACATCAAGAACTACTGACCAATTGCCCTAACCTCCATTGTTTGCAAAATTTTGGAAAGGGCAGTTGCTGATAAAATTAATGAACATACTTCTTCTAACTGCCTTGGTAATGATGATCAACATGGATTTTCACCACGTAAATCTTGCGTCACCCAACTTACAAGTGCCATCTATGATTGGGCCTCAATCTTGGACAAGCCCCGCCCCCCTCGTATAGACATTGCCTTCCTAGATTTCAGCAAAGCATTTGACGTTATGCCCCATCACACACTACTTGATAAACTTGCTAAAAGCTTCAACATCCGTGGTCCTACTTGGTTTTGGCTCAAAACATTCCTGACTGGCCGGTTTCAGCGAGTAATGTACCGAGGAGCTTTCTCACCTTGGTCCCCTGTTACATCCGGTGTCCCCCAAGGTAGTGTCCTCGGTCCACTACTTTTTAACTTATTTATCAATGACATATCCCATACCCTGAACTCTAGGTGTTTACTTTTTGCTGATGATACCCTTATTTACAGACCTATCCAATCCCCCAAGACGAATTCTCCTTACAAGCAGATCTTGATGCCCTTGGCTCATGGAGTGAGTCTAATGGGATGAAGCTCAACACAAATAAATCCATGATTATGCATATGAGTAGATCAACGAAAGAACAAGCCCTCCCACAGTACTCTATTCGTGGATCCCTTCTTACAGCTACTAGAATTTACAAATACCTAGGAGTCACTATCTGTAACAACTTAACCTGGAATGACCATGTCAACAGTGTGGTTGCTAAGGCAACTAAGACTCTTGGTTTCATCTGGCACACTGCAGGTGGAACATCAACAAATGCATTAATGTCTCTATATCGGTCCCTCGTCATCCCCGTCCTTGAATACGGCCTGCCTGCCTGGTGCCCATACACAACATCCCTCACATCCAAACTAGAAAAGGTTCAAAGGAGAGCAACAAGGATGATCCTCAAACAGCAGAGAGGTGCAATGTCATACGCGGCCAGACTACGAACTCTGAACTGGCAAACCCTAGAATGTAGAAGACAAAGACTCACTATCCAATTCACCACTAAATGCCTATTTCGTTTAATTAATTGTCCAATCATCAACTCTAATACGTCAGTAAACACCCGCCACATGGATAAACTTATTTTCAATCACCTTTATGCTAGAACCCTAAGCCTTAAGAACACATCTATTCATGTATTTCCTCGTGTTTGGAGTAACTTACCTCCCTATGTTAAAGATGCCCTCACTTTTGGAGGTCATTTAGTCATTTTAATAGAGATCTGAGCAATCATTATCAGGACAAGTAGAACATTATATTCAAGACTATATTTATTTATGAATTCATTATTTTATTTGTATAAATTAACACTTATTTATTTATTTTTATTTTATATTTATTTTTATTTTATATTTATATTTATTTTATATTTATATTTATTTTATATTTATATTTATTTCTTATATTTATTTCTTATTTTGTTACAGTATTAATTTATTATTTTGTTACAGTATTAATTAATTGATTGATTAATCAATTGGTTGATTATCTGTTGATTGGTTAGTTAACTAAGTTTTATCAGATTCATTTATGCACTTTTTACTCAGAGTATATATTTCATTGCCAATTTATTATATTTTTTCGATGTTTTTGTGTTCCATTCTAAGGATGGATTAATATGCTTTCGAGCAACAGTGACTATTCACTTGTATTAATCCTGGCCAACTTAGAATGGATTGTCTTGTGTTCTGTATTCAAATCATTTTTGTCTCAACGTCTTATCTTGAATTGCATTGTTATTCTAATTCATCCTTACTTGTTTCCGGTTTACACTGTTTATCTTTCATGAGATTTAATTGTAGTAATGTGTTCACTCCTTGTATTGTTTGTATGATTGTTTGAAGTTTGGCTGAATAAATAATAATAATAATAATAATAATGTGTTTAGTGTGTTACTGAGTGAGAAGTTCAACATGTTGACAACATTCTGTTTCAATCATCTAGATGAGCACTGACTTTAGCTCAGGTTCGGAAGGCATTACTCAATGATTGGACCATCAATATGAGCTCAGCTTCTGCAGGTATTAACATGACAGGAGAAAATGATTGGACCATGACACTGCTGCGTTACTCTTGACAGTGTGTCATTTCTGCCAAAATGATTGGACCATGACACTGCTGAGTCACTCGGTGTGTCATTCCTGACAAAATGATTGGACCATGACACTGCTGCGTCACTCGGTGTGTCATTCCTGACAAAATGATTGGACCATGACACTGCTGCGTCACTCAATGTGTCATTCCTGACAAAATGATTGGACCATGATTCTGCTGCGTCACTCCGTGTGTCATTTCTGACAAAATGATTGGACCATGATTCTGCTGCGTCACTCAATGTGTCATTCCTGACAA
>CM055834.1:25357012-25421215 GCA_029582265.1 Zoroaster sp. YZ-2022 | reverse complement strand
TTAAAATTTCCCCTTATGAAAGCTCGCTTGGAATGCTCTATAGATGGCGACGTTCCTTACCACTACAATGAAATACGTAAGTCTCATTTAAATTTAAATCAAATATTCAAATCAAATTATTGATTTCATTTTATTGCGAAGTTTTGCTTGTGACTTCCTTATTTTTTTGAAACTGTGTTGGTAGTTTTAAATCGTGCTGATTTGTTTATGTGACTCTCATTATTTTGTCTTGTTCACAGAGGACATTTATCAGTCGACAGTTGACAAAAGGTGGTGTTTGCAATTTTCACCACAGCACCGTAAGTTTGAGTTCATAAACTAATTGCTTAGCCAAATCAGCCGTTATAAAATAGCATTCTCTATATATAAATAAATAAATTTATGTGTTTGCTACCAGTCTGCTAAAAAAGTGGCGCAAAAAAAGGCCCTATGTCCGTGTGTAACACAGTCGCTTAGAGGTCTGCCTGGTGTTTCAGTCATAAAATAGCTTCAGTCAGCAAACTTGTAGCTTTTGTGCCTGATGTAAATTAAATTCGGTGAAAAATTTCTAACGCCTACCCCACCCTCTCGTATAAACAGCGATTTTGAAGGTTTTCATTTTGTTTACCGCCGCTGAAGTCAGTCAGTCAAATTGGCGTACACACCCTCCTATGATTATGCTTACAATGTTTTCGAATTGTTCTTGATCGTGTCTGTCATGCAACGGCCGTCGCCCGCGCTGTTATGTTATTATAGCTGAATCTACACCCGCTGCATGCAAAATCCTTGTTATAATATCTGTAACCAGTGGTGTAACTAGGGTCTAATTTTTCAGGGGAGGGGCACTATGGGGTGCGCCACTTTTCTTAATGGGTTGGGCCATGTCAAAAAGGAAATAGTTTTCAATAGTACATGTCCACTCGTATAAAATAATGTCAGAGTCTATTTATGATGGACCTTTGAAACTTTTACCCCTCTAAACGGGTTTAAACAAAATTAAACCGAGGCCTCACTGAGACTATGCCAAAAATAAATAGAGAATTAGCTGTTGCAAACTGCTTACCAACCTATAAAAGGACCTGCAGTATAAATGCAAAATAATGGTTATTGGCCTTACGTTTCAAACCTATCAGGTTATTTCTCAAAAGGCAAAAATGAGACTGAATACAAATATACATTCATAGGCCTACATGAACACAGGAGTTTGCAAGAAATTTTACCAGTTTACAGACAGCGTTTGATTAATAGCCTTGTTAAGTAATGCTGTACATTACATTTACTGATTTGTTTTTATGTATAGTGCTGGAGTTGCTAGTTCTGCGGTATGTGCATATCGTCTGGATGAACTTGAGACATTGTTTTATACCAGTCGGTTCAGAGCCCAGGTAGATGGAGATACCAAGAATGCATGGGATAGATTAAACCCAGCGGATGAACCAATACCACGAACAAAAAGAGTAAGATTTAAACTCTCTATGAGACTTGATTGTTGATCATTGTATAGATATATGTGGACAAAATTAGATGGTAGATAGAGATACCACTAATCTATGGAATGCATTAAACCCAGCGAATGAAGTAATACCAAGAGAAGAAACCGTAAGATTTGGTTCATTTATTCAGTTGAAATGTTTATGAATTTGTGAAAGCTGTAATGCTGACTATTGACTGTTCACTTGTCATATCTTGCTTGCATTATACAATATATTTTTATATTGTGATGTTGCCAATAATTTCTTTGTTCATGACTATTTCAGTGTCCAAGTAGCACCAGCTATTCTAACGACATCTACGCAGATATAAAGACACTAACTCAATTACTGAATGAGCCAGTTGTGAACAAGCTTCATTATGAGAACACAGGGACAAGTAAAAGCAACCCTCTCCTTGTTTCAAGTGGAGAACGTTTCTCTCAGATAGTCGTTGATGAAGATGTACTCAACTCAATCGATGTCATGTTTATTGGAACAGGTTAGAGGAAATGTACTCTAAGGAAATATTATGGCTAATGGAAATATGTCATAGGTAACCGATCTTTATAATTGTTATAGTTGGTATAGTATCATCATACATTGTGACAGCTGGAATTAAAGTTTGGGCTAAAAAGGGTTCAATGAACTTCCTAATCATTCTAAATGCAATTGTAATCTTATTAAGGCGTAAAATTAGTTGGGAAATTATTTTTATGTTTTTAATTTGATGATAACACATCAGACAGAATTATTCAAGAAATGTCTATTATCATTATCAACTTTACACTATAAGACGTAAAACCTTTATGGTTTATTAAAATTTATTTTATTGTTATTAATGTTTTTATTAAATTTTGTTTATTATAAAATTAAACTGTTTTTCTCTGAGGATAAAATACTTTAGAAGGAGTAATTTGTGATGATGATGATTAATACAGAAAACGGTACGGTGCTCAAGGCTTATCTGAATGGAAGTCGATCTGAAGCAAGGATTGTGGAGGAGATAAGTTTAAATACAAATGAATTTAAGGTAAGGTTTATCAAACATATTCAAGTGAAAGTTGAAATTGGTGCGTTTTACAAAGATACTACACTGATACGTGTAGTCTGCTCGAAATGATATTTGATATTATATAGTATTGTTTGATGACGTTTATAAGACCAAAGTAGACTTAAAGAGAGTATACACATGTTGCCATTATCCAATCACAAGATTACTGAATTAAAATTCTTAAAACTTACTAGATGTGAATGTGGTAATGGTACCAATGTATAACACATTTGAAAAGGGTCAGGGTCGTAAACCCTTTTCCCAAATAAGAATGCGTACAAACAAATAGAATTCTCACTATTTTCTCGTTAATGAAACAACGAAATAAGCTGAAACTCCCACGTGGTTTCTGTACATATTTCTTGATATAAAGCATGATTGCATTTATGGGTATTTTGCTAGCCCATGTTGGACTGACTGTTACCTTCGTGTACTACATGCAGTTTCAGTGTATACAGAAACGGAGTCCATATCTGGGCTAGATATTGTACAAATGGTGCTGCATTTAAACATAGGCCTGTAGTATACAATCACAAGGATCTTTTAGAGCAACCAGTTTTACAGGAGAAAATGAAGTAACTAATGTATAATATAAGCCTATGCAACTCTGCAAATATTTGTTTTTAAAAATATCACATTTTCTGACAATTACATTATTTTATTATTTATTTACGTCATCTTTAATGATGGTAAACACCGATCAGTGCACAGCACTGCTTTCCATGGAGGCCCTCAGTACAAATACAGTAATAATAAAAACAAAACGTACATCATACAAGCTAAAAACATCAAAAGCACATAATACAAAAATTATCAAAAGGTACAAATTACAAATTATTTGAACTTAAAATGTGCTCCTTGACATGCTTTTTAAAACTCAAGATAGTTGGCAAGCTTTTAATGGCAAGTGAAAGATTATTCCATGACCTGGCTCCAGAGAACTTGAAGGAACGTTTACCAATTTCAGTTCTTATAGCTGAGTGAGAAATGTTATTACTGGTATTGGATCTAGTATTATAAGAATGAGTATTCATATTGTATTGTAGTTTCCTAAATAATTTTTTTTTCTGAATGAAATTGAACATGAGTTCCATAGTATTCTTATTTCTGCAACACACAGAAGCCAGTGTTAAGAATGCTGAAGAGTGATCAAGCTGTGTTTGTGGGGACAGATGTTGGAGTCTTCAAGATACCACTCCAACACTGCCAAGACTATACAACCTGTAAGGCGTGTGCGAGAGATCCTTACTGCAAATGGATCAATGTTACTAGAGAATGTATAAACTCCACTGATGATGGGTAAGTATGGAATCCAGGCTACAAAAACAGAAATACCAGGTTATATTATAAGTACTTGTGGTGTCACTGGAATATTTGTCTGGAGTTTTCCTCCTACATCTAAAACTGAACATTCTTTCATCGGGGAAATAGAACGCTCGAGGGATCACCTCGGGAGGCTAGTTTTACTGTCCCACTCGTAGAAAACAATATTTGTATGTTGTCATTTTTGAGGAATCCTATATGAAAATAATAAGGCTGCTGCAATATAACACGTAGTTCTAAAAAATTAAATGACTTTAAATTATATGTTTTATTTATCTGAAAACAATTCGGTGTTGTGTCCCCAATGTTATGGTTTTAATAACAGATTATTAATAACAGTACATTACTTTAACTGTTGGTATTTTGTATGGTTGTCATTTGCGATTATATATTTGTCTTTTTTTTCAGGTTGCAAGATTTGGAAAATGGTCCAGAAAACATATGCCAAGCTGAATCGAGTGAGTTTGTAAAAAAATAATTAGATTGATTCTGTTACCTTTTATGTTCCCTCTGCTTTCCTTTTCATACATTCATTTACCTTCAGTTGCATTCACGTTCCATCTTTTTTGTTGTTTCCCCTTCCCCCTTCCCATGTCCTCCAACATGTGCAGGTAACTAGGTTTGATTGAATAGTATGTGACGTGAGTTTAGAATCAATACCACACAAATCCATCGGCGGATGCAGAACATTTTTTTTTGGGGGGGGGGCTGAGAATCAAAAACAATTATTTTTCAGTACTACAAAAATTACAATGAAATAATCAAAGGGAGAGAAAAACAAAGCACACTGTGGGAATGGGAGTGCGTTCTCCCCTCCCCTCCCCCCCCCCCTCTCTCTCTTTTTCTCTACAGTCCCCTTAGCCCCCCTTCTGGATCCGCCAATGAAATCATTAATCTGCTTGTCCAATTTTATCCCTATAATGTATGTGCAATATTTCCTACGTACTTTTCAGATAATGGAATTATAATCCTTACACATCCATCAAGTCAGAGAAGGACTCTTCGTATACCCAGTCAGCCTGTCAACCTGTATCTTGTAGCTAAGGCCTCACAGGGAAATAATCTACGTGTAGTTGATGACAAAATCAACTGTGATCCGTGTGCGAATCTGCCATATACACAATTCAAGTCAACCAGCTCGGGAAATGAGATTATGGTGTTGCACATCAATGGTTCCTCCAATGAAAACATGAATTGTTCATGTTCCTGTAACTTAGCAACGGATGATGGGTTGACGGCATCTGCTAATATCACCATTACTGTAGATAACTCAAGTAAGTTTGATTTGTCAAATTAAATGAAATCTAATGATAGTTCTTGACTGTGCCCTGAATAGTTTACAAGAAGACTAAAAAGGGATGACAAACAGAGATAGTATTGAGACAATAAAACATCATTTATCAATATTAATCGAACACATTTTGTTAAGAGAATTCAGTCAATCGAACACATTCCGTCGCTTTACTGAGTAGAACCGAGTTCTCATTTCTGCTCTTCCTTTTTCAAATAACTCAAGTTCATTTTCATGTGTTCTGTGTAAAGTTTTTTTTGCATTAATTTGTTTAATATTCTCTTGTAAAGCGAATGTTGGAATTCCAGTGTAATGCGCCATATACCGTAAGATACGTGTTATTTATATTACACGGCAGAAGTTGTAGGTAATTTTCTGCAATAAGAATGTATCTGATAGCCTACATTGACACTGCTACTACTACAGCAAAACGTTATTGTATAAAATGACTTCTCAATGGTTTATATCGGTGGCAAATGAGGTGCACCTTTTTAAAATCACCATCCATGTACATGATAATGTTACCATTTTGCCATGTTACCCGCTATTTCAGCCTCCCAGTTCCCACGCTTGAATTTCGAAGCTCATCTGATATCTCTCAACTCATCAGGGAACTATAATCAGTGTGGGTTATTTTACCACTGGTAATTTTTATCTTTTCTTTTTTTCTTTTTTCCACCAGCGTTTCATAATTTGACAGAGTCACAAGCACAGGATTTGAAGCGGTATGACATAGAAATCGCAGAATATAAATATCACATCTCAGAATGGAACAATAATCTGGTAAGTCTTTTTTAAAGAAAGTTTAATATGAAAATAATCTTGATCCAAATAAGACTCAACAAAATTATGGTTTAGTGAAATACAATCAGAGTTTTCTTTGTCGTTCTTAAAACTCCTTAGGGATATTCATAATGATCTTAATTAGTCATAAAACCACACATGGTAAGCTTTATTCACATCGAAAACTAATGTAAATGTTTTGGGTTTTCAAATAACTTAACTTTAGTTATAAAGAAACATAGCATTATACATGTAACGATTTTGATGCTTGGCCTTTTTATACATTTCTGTACAGATTAAATCATGCAATTTGAAGAATCTGCAGGGATGTTCAACACCGTAAAACACTGATCTATCCTGGCAATTAAACAACACAAATTGACCAATAGGTCTCTGCATGACTACGTCGTTCAAGCGCCTTGCAATATGCATGATGGCGCAGGTGGCTTGTCCAACAATACGCAGCGTTGCTAAGGATGGGTCAAAACTTGTTGGTATGCTGCAGCCATCTTTGTTGGATTCCAGTTTTGTTTTAATATTAATTAGTGCTAGCGATCTGACACTGAAATTGTGTTTTTATCTTTGTAAGGAATTGTGAGTTATAATATTATGTTTAAATCATGAATACGCATCATGCACCTTCACATACTTGTCAAGAAAGGGTTACTTATTTCGTTGTCCACAGAAGATCGTATACGTTTGCTTAGTAAACATTTAATGGATACTGTAAAAGAATACATTTTAAATCAAAATAGTTTGAATTTGATTTGTCCTCATAAGTAATATGATCATCGATCGATCAGCGTCGGGGTTAAATTAACAACGTTATCATTATCAGTGGCAGATTTATAAATGGGCGTATTTGTCCGCCTCTTTTTGGGATAAAATCAGTATGACATTATATATTGATTTCTTTGCCAGGTCATTTTCTATAGATTGATGAAATCCTTGTGTTGGGTGATACACAATTTATTTGATTCTGCCCTTATACTCCTGAGGCACTGTAAAAGTCTGCACTAGTAAACAGGACGTCATGGGTTCGAAACTCGCCCAAGTCGCCTGTATTTTTTCACAAAATCAAATCATAGGTCCTTTTCCAATTTTTGTTTTAACCTCATGTTTTTTTGATAAATATGGAGAATTAGCTGTTGCAAACTGCTTACCAACCTAAAGGGCATGTAGTATAAACGTAATGGTTATTGGCCTTAGATTTTGAACATAGTAATTAAATGATTTTATGTGTGATGCAACTATACGTAAGATACCTACATTTAACATTCGGATTTAGCATTTGGATATATTAATATTAATGACAACAATATTTTATGTAAAATTGCCTCAAATTAATCGTACTACTCAGATTGTAAATCTTTCTGTCGGAAGTGCAATCATTTTAGTAACATTAGTCGAAATTATTCTTAACTTTAATTTACGTCTTAATTTAAGATCAAAATTCCACGTCATGAATGGGTAATAATTTTGATTGCTGATCGAAACAAATGAATGCATTTTCGCAGTGTTGTTGTTGAAACAATGTAAAAAGCTGAAACTTATTCACAGAATGGTTGTTTAATATATATCTTGCTTCCACATTACCGACATTTCCGACATTACTAAAGCTGTATCAAAATGCCTAACATTCTTGGAATGCCAAATATCCAACAGCACAAGGATCTGAAAAATATCCTGTCTCTCAACCACCTCCACCGTCAAGTTTGGTACCTTATAACTAATGGTGCCCTCACACCATAGCGATCACCAGTTGCGTATGGTTGCGAATAAAAAATAGTGGTCATAAGTTCCGAACGCAACTCACACGCAACTAATAGGTTTTATAGGTTTGAAGTACGCAACAAGCACGCAGGTGATCGCAGACACACGCAGAGTAAGTTCAGAAATTTTGAACATGTTCAATAATTCTCTGCGAATGCCTGCGATCAATTTATACGCAACAGGGACGCTACGCACGAAACACGATCGCAACACGATCGCAACAGGTACGCAACTCATAAGTTATGAACGCAGGTGATCGCAGGTCCAAATTTGAGGTATCTGGCCAGGTTTTGGTAGCGTACATGTTGCGAATGTGTTGCGTACCTGTTGCGATCATGTTGCGATTGTGTTGCGTGCCTGTTGCAATCCTGTTGCGTGTGTAGCGTACCCCCAACCTATTGTGCGTATTCCCAGCGTATCCCCAACCTATGCCCTGCGTATCCAACCTATTAGTTGCGTGTGAGTTGCGTGTTAGTTGCGTACTACATGCGTGTTGAGAAATGGTATAAATAGTGGGCCTTTTCTAGATCGGTGTCAGTACTGAAGAAAATACTGAATCGGCTCCGCTTTTATAGGTTTTTATCACGTGACCGATATTCGCAACTAGCACGCAAGTAGCATGCAGGTCCAACGCAACTTGTAAGTTTTGAACGCAACTCAAACGCAACTCGTAAGTTCTGCACGCAACTCACACGCAACTCGCACGCAACTCGTACGCAGGTGATCGCAGATATTGGGGGATCATAAGTTCACTTCGCAACCCACACGCAACCCACACGCAACCCACACGCAACCCACACGCAACCCACACGCAACTCACACGCAACCCATAGGTTGAATAGGTTAGAAATTGACAAAATTGTTGATTTGGGTTGCGTTTGGTGCGTATAAAAATATTTTTTACACGCAACTCATAGGTTTCAGCATACGCTATGGTGTGAGGGCACCATAAGGTCAATTATTCCTGCACACTCTTTGTTGTCATAATGACAATATAAACTGGAATAATCAGAAACGGACAAAACATCATTTTGTACTAAAAAAAACAATCTGATTTAACAAGTCAACAGAGGTGAAGTGTCACTAAATGGGATTGCGCCATCAATCTTTTCACCTTCAATGCAAATAGACTGGTAACCTTAAGTAATACTAAACTATGCAATAATGTCGCTCTCTTAATGCTATGATCATTGTCTTCTTCAAGTCGGACAAAGATGGCGGCCACGGTGTGATAACCTAAGAGCTCATGTGAAAGGGAATTGAGCATTGTGCTTTAGAAAAAAAATAGTATTGGTTTTTAAAATCGCAAGCTTTTTCAATTTAAAATTGTGCTCACATTTTGAAACTCTGTATTCATTGTGTTCATGTACATATTGTGTTAAAACAGCAGGAGCTTCACTGATTGATGTAAAATTACAAAGTATTCAAAAGACAATAAAACTATTTGTAATTTTAACTAGGTTGTAATTTTTACTATTCAAGTTTTCAATTGGAGTTACTTGTGAGTCACAGGCACGTAGCCAGAGTTGGAATTTGGGGCGGGGGGGGGGGGGGGCACAATCCGTGCATGCTCTTGTGAGCCAGAATTTTTCGCAACATAATTATTTTGCGCAACACATGCGCAATGCCAAATTTTAAGTGAAAATCTGCTAAATTTACCAGTTGAGGAATAGCCTACTAGGCAAACATGTGATATTGTATAAAACTGAACATGCTCGCTACTTGAATCAATTTGGTATTAATTAGTAGATGGCTATAGTATAGTTGTGATAATTAGGTTATTAAATTTAAACCAAACACTGACATTTTGTTGGGGGGCACGTGCCCCCCCCCCCCGTGCCCCCTCGTAGCTACGTGCCTGGTGAGTCAGTATAAACCGTCATCAAGTACCAGAACAAACTTCATTGACATCGTCTGAATCTACCCATTGTCACTGTTTGAAATGAGTTCCATAAAATAAAACCAATCTCAACCTACATATATGTATAAATAAAGAATTAGCTGTTGCAAACTGCTTACCAACCTAAAGGACGTGTAGTATAAATGCAAAATAATGGTTATTGGATTTAGCAGGTTCTTTCTCAAAGGCAAAATGAGACAAAATGCTCAAACGTACACAAATGTGTAGATATTTCATTTCATTTCATTTCATTTATCATATACTGCTCTAGGTCAATTATTCCTAATTGTTACCATAGTCACGTGATCGATGACGTCATTATTATAAAATGAACAGCTTTGTGTTCGTATTTGATCCCACCACGTGTCGGTAATTGGTAGTACAGGCTGTATGCCAGTGTTTCTGTGCTCTGCTCAACGTTCTCGTTTGTAAATTGTGTACTGAATTATATCAACATAAAGCTACATATCAGGTCTGTTTTCTTCATTGCTGATGTGTATAACAGAAACTAAGAACGAGTTTGCATGGAGACATTTAAGGTGGGTAAGTCACGCACGTTAGGAAAGAATGTCGAGCCCAACCGCCATTTGTGCACATTGTCTAGATATGTGTTTTGACAAAATGGCCAACATCTCACTGGATGTGCATACGTTCATTGCTCAAAAATAAAATATCGTTTCCAAACTTCATTTGACTACACTTTCCTCTCCTTAAGTGTGTCCTCTATCATCTTTCAAAGGAAAATCTGTGATATTTGTCATACTCGGAGAGAAACGTGGCTGTTGTATTCGACATTCTTTCCATGGATTATACCAATTGTAACTGTAGGCTATACAGGTTTCTCTGTATATCTGAGTAAGACGTCAATTTGGGAAGCCTATATGAATCAATGACAATAGCCAGTAGGCCTAATTACGTGACGCCATGCAAGGCTTCAAATAATGTGCAGGCCTACCTCTGTTGTTCATCAGTGTATATAATTATAATACATGTCCATGGGAACTGTTACTTGGCATAATTTATACGCGTTACCATGGAAAACAAGGTCACCATTTTAGTCTGTACATAAAACGTAGCGCGTCACTATAGGTATAACCAGAAATCTGTTACCTACATGTACCGGTAAGTAATAGACTTCTACCCGTAGCTTTTATACGCAAAAAAACAACAACAAAAAACAACAACAACAACAACAACAACAACAAACAAACAAATTCTAAATAATTATGTAGGCTACCCTTTATCCTGAAGAATAGGATACAGTGTTTTTCCTATTTTTTTCTACTTCTGAAAACGTGAAAGAAGTCATTATAAATCACTCAAACTTACAGAGAACCCCACCCCAATTCGGGATGCAAGGTTGTATAAAAAAATCTATTAGTTTTTAAATTGCAAGGAAAAATCTATTTTCCCCAAAAATATGATGTTTAAAGGTCCTATGAATTAGAAATTTTTTCCAGCGTAAACTATACAATATGCACACATTAACCTCTAAATGCAATTTTTAAAAAATGTATTGGAGATTTACATCGCAAAAAAATTTAAAACATTTAATTTGGGATGAACCCGCGCCCCTAAAAGGGGACAAATTTGTGACGTAGACCTAGGAACATGCTGTTTGTTGGCGCGCATCGATCGATACGTATGAATGATACAACGTGCAAACTTATGTAACTGTTTTTGTTGTTATGCCGCCAAGGTGTATTGTTGCTGACACTTCTAAAGAATGGTGTCAGTCTGCACAGATTCCCATCAGATCTAAAATATCAACGAATTTGTATGGACAGCTGCAGTGAAGCATACCAGAGCATAATGGTCAGGAATGTGCATTGTCAATGTCCTTTGTCATTCGATGCCTAGGGCTACGTCACGAAAAGCGATATCAAAAGGGACAACACAAATTTTGGGGACAAATTAAATTGTTATAACTCATGACAAACTTATAAAAATAGTAAGTATTATGTTTTATTAATACAAAACCATATATTAAGCCCCAAAAATGTAGTGTGAAAAATTACCAAATCCTGAATCTACCACAAAATCATTTAAAGGAATGTTTGATACCATCAACACCATTACACCAAGTAATTTTCATGTGAAACGGTGATCTTTTATCGTTTTATGAAATTGCCAATTGTATATATGGGCTTTATATCATTGAGCTATACCAATCTCTAAGCTGTAATTGAATTTACATAGTTGTCTTCATAATTGTTGTTTCGTTGTTCTTTGTCTTGTTTACTGTAACTAGTGGGGTCTCCACTCGACAAGCTAATGCTTTTTGGAGACCTCCATCCACACACGTATTCTATAATGCTCTTCATCTGTACGTTATTGTTATTCTATAATGTATATCATCTATTTTCTGTGTGTTGGAAAAAATAAAATGAAATGAAATATCTGTTGAAAGAGATAACCGTGCATGGTGATAATGCGTATTCATGGATGAGCTGAATGTTGGCCATACCACTATAAACTGATATCACTGAGCCTGTAGTAACATATGTTTTCACAAGCCTTGCTTGAAAAAAATCCATGACTGACCGATAACAATCAAAAGAATGGTTCTTAGGTGGTTGTTGATTAAACTCGGCAACCATTTGAACAATGTTATTGAGTTATTTCGGGTACACCATGTAATATGGTCTATTTAATTGGAAGAGGTGATGGCTCTGAGAAGAGGCAGTTGGTTTGTTGTCAACGTTTCGACTAGTCTGCTCTAGTTATCGTCAGGAGACTAGAGCAAAGCCTCCACCATGCAAAGCCTACATCAAAGCGTACACTTATTTTAGTGAAGATATGTTGATCTGGGTCCTAAAAAGCTTATGCGTTTGTTCCGGACCATATAAATGTTCGCATGGACTATGGATCATTATATCCACAGGCCGATTGTGGCCACTTATGTGTTCTATGTATATTTGAATATTTAACTTGCTATTATTATTGTTGTTGTTGTTGTTGTTATTTATATATTGGGCCTATTCGTTTCTACCTCAGCAATGTATCACCATGAGACATCACCCATACTGGCTGAGATTGTGTATTATTCTAGTCAACCTGTGTGGTTGTCAGTCCCAGTATGAGCAGTCTGTAAGGAGAGTAGCACCACCTTATCGATTAAGTTTCAACATCAGCCGTAAGTTCATAATATTATGTTGTTATTTTTGGGGAAGCTTACAATTTTTAGCAGTACAATTTACACGTACAAATATGTGGGCAATTACCACGTGCATTCTCCGAGCCTGTACGAAAGACGATGTTTGTGGCGCATTTGATGGCCAATGGCAAAACAATCGGGAAAATATGGGGAAAATACTGGTGTTGACCAAACATTTAATATAACAAACGGGTAAAGTGCCCTCTAAAAGTGACCTATGGAAATTGTTTGACCTCATCCGATTTACCTTGTTGAACTTATTATACCTACTACATTTCATGAAATTCTGATGAAGATTAAAGAGCAAGTCTAAACCGTTATCATTTTGTGAACCTAACCTAACCATTTTAGACATATTATACGTATAATAATTTTTTTTTTTAAACTAAAAAAAAAACAGCTCGATAAAACAGTCAAAAGCTCAACTGTGTCCTGGACCGCCTTTGGATAGGTCATCAGTGACGTCACACTTAGACAAGAAGTTCTAATGTACACTCAATTGGCAACGCACAATGCCGATATCTTAATATAGTATTAGCACAAATAACATGCGTTTTTGTCTGCAATATTTTATCCGTCCGAAAGGGTTAAAATTCCAATATTTACACAGACTCTTACATTAATCCATGTAAATTCACAGCTCACCTTAACTACTTTGCTGATAATGTAACAGTCTATGCAGAATCAAGTTGTACGGCGGGTATACAGCTAAAGCCGTGTGATTTTAAATTTTAAATTGTTTATTATATGATTTTGTGACAAATCTGAAATGTTTCGTAAAAACTTTAAACGGTTAAGAACAAAATCATGCAAGTTGTTATTCAAACCAGTCGGACTTTTGCTTTTCTGATCTCAAAATTGATACACGTCATTCAATGCTCCCAACGTCAGTCGATGCTTCCTACGTCAGTCGATGCTCCCTACGTCAGTCGATGCTTCCTACGTCAGTCGATGCTTCCTACGTCAGTCGATGCTTCCTACGTCAGTCGATGCTTCCTACGTCAGTCGATGCTTCCTACGTCAGTCGATGCTTCCTACGTCAGTCGATGCTTCCTACGTCAGTCGATGCTTCCTACGTCAGTCGATGCTTCCTATGAAATGTTGGCATCAAGAATCATGGCAAATTTAGATGAATACAGACCTAAAGCCTCGTACAATTTTTATTATTCTAATTCTTTAAGAAAACATAATGAATATTAATACACAGTACTTGAATCTTAAAACGGTTGTTTGGATATAAAAACAAGATTGATCAGTCACGTAACTCAGGTTGGTCCAGTGGGGACATCTGCTGGGGGCACCAGGATTTTCAGGGCGCCCATATTTATTAGGCACTTGGCCATTGTATTTTGATTTGGAATCCAAATTCTGAGCTTGGGAGTGGTGGGACCCCCTCCTCATAGTTACACCACTGTGAATTATGCTCATGGATTAGTTAGGAATCGGACTGTGGTATATGATTCCACCCTGAAGCCATTGCACAATCTTGAATAAATAATTGAATGTTTCACATTATAATGTGATCAGCAATATGCAACCTATTACAGTGGACATTTGTAGACTTACACTGAGTCATATTGAACTTATTTTTAAAATGCGATCCAACATCTTTCTCAAGTCATTGACTATTCAAGATAGGTCTTCAGTCCAAACCAGCTACCTTGACAGATCTTGACAAAGAGGTCACGGTCATGATGTAACTAGGTGGCCATTCCACTCTGTGTGCGCGCTCTGGACATTTCTATATTCAGCACTTCTAGGAGCAAACCGTATGTTTGATTTTCTAATAAATTTGAGTTTTCAGTCAGAGGTGGCACGTTTCCGCATATGCCACTGCTAGTGAGAGCCCAATTCTTAATATTATTATCATATTATCATAATAAATTTCATGATCGTGTACACAATACATCCAATATATCATGTCATTCAATAACCAACTTGGAAGTCTATAATGTCATTAACTCGATATATAGCATTATAGTTAATAAATTTCTGTTGAGTGAGCAACATGAGAACAACCTGTTCAATCAATCAATTTGGTTCCACATTAGCATATTCGTCTAATATAGTGGTTTAAAGCCAGTGACTTTAAAATTGTATTCGCTTCATCATTTTTTCAATTACCTGGTTCTCATCTTTCAAGCTGTGCTTATTCTTTTGCTTATTTATTACCCGCCTGTAGGTATTTTCTGTGATGCCTGATTTTTTTGTGATATTTGCTGTCTTTGTCGTAAGTGAGCTGTTTAATGAAACGAGCATCTTCTTGCCGACATACATGAGCGACCCAGTCGTTGGCTTAAATGGTTCTCAGAAAGAAAGAGCAACATGAGAACAATCTGTTGGCTTAAATTGTTCTCAGAAAGAAAGAAAAATGTGTAGATTTTTTAATTTGCATTAATTTTGTTCATTGATGCATTACGGTTTTTGTGCACGAGAGAAACTAATCTGCAACGCCTTTCTGAAATCTACAATTATATTGCAGAATATGTTAAGCAAATCTTACAAAATAATATGCATAAAAGGGTATCCCTAAAAAATCCATAATTATGTGTTAATGTTAACAAATTAAACAAGTACATTATCGAAAATTATTTTACCATAACTATGTTACCCAATTATTTGTCTAGGGTCTGTTAAATATTGGTCGGGTTTGGCTTTTTTGTTGAAAATATGTAACACTGGTTATGTGCTATGCGCCGGAAGTAACCCACAATCCCAGTTTTTGAACAGGAAACAGCATTTGTAGCTTTTCTAGGTCGGGAAAAATTGCGGACACAATGGACCGGACATATGGCCTGCGGACACAATGAACCGGGGGACACAATGGGACTGCGGACACAATGGACCTGCGGACAAAATGGACCGGACATAATGGGCAAAAATCAGCCTGTGGACATAATAAGCCAAGCAGACATAATGGTCCGTACTACTTGTTTTTAAATCAACAATTGGACCGAACACCGTATTTACTATGAGTGATTATTACAAACAATTTTAAACGTCAAGTAGATCTGCCGTTTTAAAATTTTGCTACAAAGACCGTAAGAATTTATGGACACAAGCTGGCAACAATGACTGTGACGTTATCAATGCACATGCTTTTGAAGTGCTATAAGAATATTCTTTGAACAAAACTGCAAACCATAGAGCAGCGTCTGGACCCCTGATATTCCCTTTGTAGATTTACTCCTCTTTCTAGATCCACTCCTCTTTCTAGATCCACCCCTCTTTCTAGATCCACTCCTCTTTCTAGATCCACTCCTCCTTCTAGATCCACTCCTCCTTCTAGATCCACTCCTCCTTCTAGATCCACTCCTCCTTCTAGATCCACTCCTCCTTCTAGATCCACTCCTCCTTCTAGATCCACTCCTTCTAGATCCACTCCTCCTTCTAGATCCACTCCTCTTTCTAGATCCACTCCTCTTTCTAGATCCACTCCTCTTTCTAGATCCACTCCTCTTTCTAGATCCACTCCTCTTTCTAGATCCACTCCTCTTTGGAGATACACTCCTCTTTGGAGATGCACTCCTGGTGAGGGGAGGGGGAATGGCCTTCCTATCTAATATCTGTCATATCAGTTTTCCCTTTCCTGGTGTCTCCTACAGAGGTCAATGGCTCATCGATGACGTATGGACCCAATGATTCAATAATTGATGGAAAGTTATACCGCACTCTTGTATTGCATGATGGAAAACTTTTCGTTGGAGGAAAAGCTCAGTTGTTTTCTGCAAGCCCTGAAAACCTTACCACGGTAAAAAGGCAAAATGTGTTTTACATAAAGATTGGTGAACATTTTGTTATTTAAATTTTTTTTTAATGTCCAATGTTAGTTATCATACAATAGGTCCGTACATTTATTACTCCCTAAAGGCCATTGTCTCTTTTAAGCTATATGTTCGAACATTTACTAATGTAACAAGGATACCAAATGTTAAATTTACACATCTACATTAAGCTGAGCCTCTTCTTGATCACAAAATCTGCGCCCCAAACTCAATAATTTATTTAATATTTTTCTGCAGATTTCTCATGTTTTCATACCTTCGAACTCGACGTTTGGAGTGAGCTGTGGATATAACGTAAGTGAACATTTTGAAAGACTTCTATTTGCTTCGTTTCGATTAGGTTAAGGGTTCATTTAGAACACATATTTTTCATATTTCATAATTGCCAAAGTTGTACAAATCAAACAAATTCACAAGGGCACAAAAATATAGAATAACGTAAGCCTGTCGATTCCTTCACAGTTCATGGTTGAAGACTTTCCAATAAAATCAAAACATCGCCGAAGTCATCTCGCTAGTTATGAGGGCATGCCTCGTCTTATAATCTAGTCTCACAAACCAGTCATAAAACACGTCTTGAAATACAGGTCCGAGGCTGGGGGAGGGGTGCATCAGGCAAGGCCTCGTTGCCATCACAAGGCAGACAAAATGCAAAACCCCAGCACATATGTACCTGCTAAAGTGGTTTATTTTAATTTAGCTCGGACTCCTGTTTAACATTTCTCAGTGGCTACGCCCGTGATCTTGCTTAACTAAACATCATGGCTGTTAATTTAATTTAATTACTTGAACCAAAAATATAAAGGCATATTTATGTGTTTTCACTTAAAAACTATAGGTCTATGCATATAAGCGTTGATACAATTATCCTATATGTCTTATTTACCGTGTCTGTTCTCAGTGTGATAATTACATTGCTGTTATCCAACCACTGTCTGATGGCGTCTTGTTAGAGTGCGGTACAAATTCTCTGATGCCATATTGTCAGCAAAGATTATCTCAAAATGTAAGTACCATATTCTTACTTTCCTATCATACCTAAACTTATTATAGGTCTGTACACCTGGAAGGTTGTTGAAATTATTGGATTTTTATATTACAAAACAATAAAATAAGAAATATGTATACAATGACAACTATATAGGCCTCCGTCAGTCAGTTGACCATGGATGATGCATCCTAGTTATCGTCTGCCCTACTGGAGTAGCGTCGCCTGTGGCTGAACGGACCGATGCGAGAGTGACAGTCTCTGTCGCACAGGTCACACTTGTGAATTGTCTCTGCACTGTTGGAGTTGCAGCGTTCTTTTCTGCGGGCTCGCTTGTCTTCCACTGCACTCAACAGCCTTTCTTCCGCTGACTTCAGATGTTGAGTCATACTTCTCCATCTCGAGCGGTCGGCTGCGAGATCCTCCCAGGACTCAGTGTCAATCTCAAGGGCCTTCATGTCCCTCTTGCAGACATCTTTGTAGCGCAGCTGTGGGCGGCCAGTGGCTCTCATGCCAGTTCTCCATAGGGGATGTCTTTGGGGATGCGGTCATCCTCCATGCGATGGACGTGGCCCAGCCAGCGTAGCCTGCGCCGTCTGAGCAAGGTGTACATGGTGGGAAGGCCAGCGCGAGACAGGACCTCGGTGTTGGGCACTTTGTCTTTCCACGATATGCCCAAGATACGGCGGATACACCTCAAATGGAAAGAGTTCAGTCTTTTCTCTTGCTTGGCAGTGGCGGACCGTCAGGGGGGGCTGGGGGGGGGGCAGCCGTCCCCCGGCCCGGAGGGGGGGGGGGCCCGGACCCCCCCCCAAAAAAAATGATTTTATTTTTTTTAATTTTTTTTTTTAAAATTCTGGTGGAGGGGGGGGGGGGGGTGGGGTGGTTGGGGACCGGGCCCGAGCTGGAACTTACACAAATCAACCGGGCCCTTTCGTTAGTTT
The DNA here is from genome assembly GCA_029582265.1 of Zoroaster sp. YZ-2022. Classification (NCBI taxonomy): domain Eukaryota; kingdom Metazoa; phylum Echinodermata; class Asteroidea; order Forcipulatida; family Zoroasteridae; genus Zoroaster; species Zoroaster sp. YZ-2022. Next base: position 25,402,769 of record CM055834.1, on the reverse strand, counting down.
GAGCTCCCCTGAAAACATGAAGTGTAATCATGACGGGTCTCTCGGAAATCACGTGTGGTTAGGGAATGATGCCTGGGGGGGGGGGGGGGGGCCCGACCGTGCGTGCGCTCTGCCCCCCGGCCCGGCGGTAACTTGTTCCGCTACTGTTGCTTGGCATATGTTGTCCACGTCTCGCTGCCGTAGAGCAGTGTGCTGATGACGCAGGCGTTGTACACTGCCATCTTGGTCTTGAGAGAGAGTTTCGGGTTCTCCCACACGCGCGTGGTGAGGCGAGCTAGTGTTCTTGTTGCTGCCTTTCCGATCCTCTTGTCTATCTTGTACCCGAGGTACGTGACCTGGTGTATAACGTCCAGTTCGTAGTTGTCTATAGTCGGCTCCGCGTCCAGTTCTTCCATGGTCGGCAGGCACTCGATAGCATCAAGGGCTGAGGGGGACACGGTGTTTCTCTCTGGAGTAGAGTTCGGAGTAATGTACCACCAGTGACAACTAGGGTGCAGATAATATTATTATAGTTGTCAGTGAAAACTGTAATAGAACATAGAAAAGGTAAGTTTCATATTTGAAAACTAAATTAATGCAGTATGCATTGTTTACTTTTCATTTTAGCTGTTGAAGGTGGGATCTCGTGGTAGTAGTAATATAGCCCCCTCAGTGCCTCAACAGAATGCAAGCTGGATACTCCTTAATGAAACAGGTGTGTTAAGTAGTATATGAGTAGTATGCATGATATAAAGATATTGCACTATAACATGGAATTCAAACTGTATTGTTTTCCAAACAACAATGTAAATGAAATAAATATAAACTTTAACACCAGTAGGCCAAAGAAATATATATCTGTTTCGTTTTGCTTGATATTATTTTAAAATTCAGATTATCATTTGTATGCTGGAACAAACTTGCGAGTCTCCTTTCCAGGGAATTTGTTGGACCCAGCAATTGTAACAGCAAACCTGGCGACGACTGTTTCGGAGACCATGATTGATGTACATCTTGAGACTCTACAGAGTGGGGATTATGTGTTGAATGGTTAGTATTATTGTTTATAAGTCACTATTATGAACCACCTGTTGGGACTATTTACATTTCTCGAGCATATCAAGTTTATAAATAAACATTGATTATTATATTTTCAGCCATTTCGATGTTTTATTTTGCCTTCCGTAATTGTGACACCATGTGAAATTATTTATTGTTTAGTAATTAGTTCCGAAAAGAACTGGAGGTTACAAATTGACGTTTCGATCAGTATTCTCCGATCGTCCTCAGGTCTACGGACGATCAGAGCATACTGATCGAAACGTCGAGTTGTAACCTGCAGTTCTTTTCAGAACTAATTACTACTCAATAGGGAATTTTACGTGGTGTCACCTTAATTAGTCGTACTTCTCTTCACCATGCAAAGCTACAAGTTTTTCCATAATTGTATTTAACCTCAGTGCAATGAACATTGACAGCAATTCATCATACATTTACAAAGGTATTATTTTTTTAATGTAATACTATCAATACTTTGTGTTTGTATAACAATACGAATTGCCACATTGACTATAGGTCTATTAGGTAATATATTGAACAATGAATGGCTTTGTCTCTATTCATGGAGCTATAGCAATATCGCTAGCTGATATCACTAGTTTGTATATATGAGCCCCTGGGAGGCAAAGTGGGCTATCACACATGTAGGTCAAAAATGAGATACATACACTACATGATTTTGGGTAAAATATTTCATGTGAGACTTTCCAAAATTTAAGTCATGTACAGACAGTTCATTAAACAAGTATCCTTCCTCTGTAGGAACTATGCAGATTTTTCTATAATGTTCCAACTTTAAACCTCGTTTACTCAAAATGTGGTTTTTGTGGGATAGCCCACTTTGACTCCCAGGGGCTCATATACAACGGTCTTCTACTGGGCTGCTATGTCTATTAAGCACTTGAACTCCTTTTCAAGGATTGCTGGTTCTAATCCAACATCGGTCAATTTGTTTGGTCGTTTACTAGTAACGTATGTTTTGTTTCTACCTTATTTTCACAGGTCCCCAATTTGTTGGTGATCCAATTGAATATAATGAGCGCATTTACTTCTTTTTTCGTGAGTTTGCATCGGAGCATATCAATGGTGGTAGAATTGTGTATTCGAGAGTTGCTAGAGTTTGTAAGGTAAGAAAGACAATGAGAGATGATCTTTGCTCTGTGGTAAGATCAATGAAAAAATTACAAATTTGTGCTCCTTGAGATTTTTGTTTTGATTTGTGTGACTTTTATTATTTTGCTTGTACATACAGAATGAAACAGGCGGAGATAGTAGTACTATTTACGAAAGAAAGTTTGTCACCTTCATGAAAGCTCGCTTGGAATGCTCTATAGATGGCGACTTTCCTTACCACTATAATGAAATACGTAAGTCACTCATTTAAAAATACTCGTTAATCAAGTTTTGATTGTGACTTTTAAAATCGTGCTGATTTATTTGTGTAACTTTCATGTTGTTCACAGAGGATATTTATCAGTCAACAGTTGACAAAAAGGTGGTTTTTGCAATTTTCACTACAGCAGGGTAAGTTTGAGTTCATAAATTATTGCCAATTAATTCTGATGATATCAGGTTTTGCTCTTCACAGCATCTTTAGGACCAGTGGTTACGACCGAAATATTAGCTTACAAATCATTAGTTCTCAAATAGCAATAATGTACAAATATGTCAATCTGCTCCTCATTGTCGCGGCTAAGCAGTGTTATAATCAGTGCTTTCAATTGTCTGCAGGAAAACTATCCAGAGGCGACAATTAGGTATTTGATGAATAATATAATCTACCAAGATATGACTGTTTAGTGAAGATGTATGTGGAGTTTTTTTTGCATTATCACATCACACTGTGACAGGGTCACATGGCGGGAGCCCCGCCTCTCCCGACCACACCACCCCATCGACCATAACCAACGTTTATGACAAGAATACTTGGGGTTTGAAAAATAATTTGTTCTCCCCTCCCTCTCATTGTATGTGGAACAATTAATATTTCTGCCCGGGGATCGGGGGGGGGGGGGGATTCGACACTTTGGACTGGAGGTGAAATAAACAGATAAAATATATTTCATTATTTTCGGTAAGTATAAAGGTGTCTTTGTTGATTTGTTTTTATGTATAGCGCTGGAGTTGCTAGTTCTGCGGTATGTGCATATCGTCTGGATGAAATTGAGACATTGTTTTATACCAGTTGGTTCAGAGCCCAGCTAGATGGAGATACCAAGAATCTATGGAATAAATTAAACCTAGCGGATATACCAAGACAAACTGTAAGTTGTTAATTTATTCAATTTAAATCTTTATGAATTTTGTGAGAAAGCTATAATGCTGAGACGAAGTCACGATACGTGCAAGTTGACTGTTCACTATTAATATTTTGCTTGTATTTTAAGTTTTTACAAAACTGAAATCTGTGGACAAAGTAAATCTCGACTTAATCAATAATAAGACAAAAACAAAGTATGTCAAAGTTTAACCTCAGACGCATAAGATATGAAAACAAAGAATAGTACAAGTCAAATGAAATTCATTATGTCGTCATGCATTCTTTTGTTCATGTCTATTTCAGTGTCCAAACAGCACCAGCTATAATTACGACACCTACGCACAAATAATGACACTAACTCAATTACTGAATGAGCCAGTTGTGAACAAGCTTCATTATGAGAGCACATCTACAAGTAAAAGCAACCCTCTCCTTGTTTCAAGTGGAGAACGTTTCTCTCAGATAGTCGTTGATGAAGATGTACTCAACTCAATCGATGTCATGTTTATTGGAACAGGTAAAGTGTAGTTGGAAAAAGGCAATCATAATCGCTGACGTTTAATGACAACACTGGGTGTTTCATGTAGGCCCCTACCAGTTGAAAATATGTGACTGACTCTGGCAAAACCCTAAACTTGGACCCAGGGCCGGATCTACCATATGGGCACTTTGGGCACGTGCCCAGGGGCCCCTGGGCATCAGGGGGTCCTCCATGGTGGTCGAAAAAAAAAATTGAAAAAAAAAAATGTCCCAAAAATTTTTTTCCAAAATTTTTTTTTCCCAAAAATGTTTTTATCTAATTTATTTTATTTATCTAATAGATAAAAAAAGTTATCTAATCCGAATCCGTCCACCCCCCCCCCCCCCGAAATAAATTAGTCAAAATGAGTGTTTTATTGTTGGTGAGAATGCTGCTGGAAAGTGCCGATTGTGTGTTAAACCAGTAACAATGGGCTAGATTGGCTGGGATGTTCAAGGACCTTGAACATCAAACAGCCAATCTGAGCCAATCTAGCGCAAGGTGGGTGGGCCGTGTGACGTCAGGTGGAGAGGCAGGTGGTTCTGTAGGTCAGGTGTTATCACTAGTGAACGCGCTAAAATCAAAGCAGGAAGCAGGATAAAATGGACACCAGTAAACATTGACAATCACCAAATTGTGATATATTGAGGAAAATGAAAAAAAACTCAAAATTTTGCACGCGCGCGAAGCGCAATGATTATGCACGGGCCGCTTCGCGGCCGCACGCGAACGACCCGTGCCCGTGGGGGGGCCCTTGGAGTTTCAGGTGCCCAGGGGCCCTCAGAGGTGTTAATCCTGCCCTGCTTGGACCCAATTTTCAAAAGCGAGATTTTGGTATAGTTTGATTCTCTAGATTTTCCTCTTTCATTTCATTCCCTTATAATATAAGAATTTTTTTTTTCCGATTTCTACAAATCTGGTAACAAATGAAAGAGGAAAATCTTAATGCTTATATTTAAGGGGCGTTCTCGTTTGTTATAGGCCTATGCATGTTTGTGTTGTAAAGTAAAATAACATCAGTACCAGCTACGGATGGTTTTAGTCTTGACTGCCTTTGAAAAATATACATAACAGCAAAAGAAACGTCACCCCCTAAATTTTGATAAGTCTGAGAACGTGTTTAGCTTATGTGTCCTCGGACGACATGCATGACGAATTTTGAGGTCAACTAAATTTGCCACATGGTGTTCGTGTTACACTCCATACTGATAATATTCTTCATTAAACAAATTATATTAATTATAAAATGAAAATAATAAATATTTTAGGGGTGACGTTTCTTTTGCTGTTATGTATAGATTAATTGCAAATGCACTGCTTTATACATCAAGAAGAATCATAGATCCAAGATCTGCCCCCGAGTCTGTCAGTTGTTGGCTTTGATGAGTTAGGATTAAATACCTGGCAAAACATGTTTCTAAACAAAACATTTATTGGTCTGTATTAACAGAGAATGGTACGGTGCTCAAGGCTTATCTGAATGAAAGACGATCTGAAGCAAGAATTGTGGAGGAGATTAGTTTAAATACAGATGGATTAAAGGTAAGAATTATAATTATGACATCACTGAAAAAAGTAAATATAATTGTCATTGCTCATTATTATTAGCATAATTATATACGATATAAGTTAAAACATTAATTTAAATTTTTCCAACTTCTTAATAGGCCTAGGTCAAATTATAACAGTAAGATTTGCGATAACACCATGTATTGAAATAATCTCTTTTGAGTAGCAATAGTTCTGAGAAGAAACTTTGGTTATAAACTCGACGTTTTGATCAGTATGCTCTGATCGTGACAATTTATTTCTAAAACTAACTTTTACTTGTCCTATTAATAATTTTGTTGATTCAGATATTAACACAGTTAATGGGTGAAAGAAATTACATATGTTAAAAAAAATATAAATTGAAGACTAATGTTTCAGGTGTTATTGTAAATGATTTTCGTTCCTTATATTCACAGAAGCCAGTGTTAAGAATGCTGAAGAGTGATCAAGCTGTGTTTGTGGGGACAGATGTTGGAGTCTTCAAGATACCACTCCAACACTGCCAAGACTATACAACCTGTAAGGCGTGTCTGGATGCGAGAGATCCTTACTGCAAATGGATCAATGTTACCAGAGAATGTATAAACTCCACTGATGATGGGTAAGTATGGAATCCAGGCTATACAAACGTGTGTTATCAAGGCTATACAAACATTGCTAAAAATAGATTATGGACGTCCCACTCAAAATCACCATCACCGAAGTTACATAGCCCAGGCCTATTTTTGTTAGCTGCGTGTATGGCTCCAATGGGGGGTCGGACATGCATTTCAAGGGCTACTTATTTTTCAATGGGGAAAATGGTCCCTTTATGCATTCACTCATAGTTCGCCATATCCACTGCGTAACCATTAAAAATGGGTTCAAATGTTCCATCCATGCGCGGAGGAACGGGACGTGGTAGGCTAAACTGAAACACAAAAATGTCATTTTAATTTGGTTGTCAAGTCTAGAGGTACGTTTGCACCAAATTATGGATGTGTATTTGATGTTGTCATAATTATCTGAACATGTCAGTGTATTTATTTGCGAATAGCCATAGTTGAATTAGGTTTCGCTAGAATGCATTTTTTGCCCAGTAGTCACGAATGCATTTGCTCATTTTCAGGTTCCAAGATTTGGAAAATGGTTCGAGAAACTTATGTCAAGCTGAATCTAGTGAGTTTGTTTAAATGTATTGAAACAATTGCTATTTCTAAACTGTTTTCACCAGCACCTTGTCTGTATAAATTTTTCTTCTGAAAGTGATCATTATTCACTTTTCATTTCTCTTTTCAATTAATTATTCACACTTTACCTTTTTCAGATGTAATGATTTCAGTTCCGACACATCCATCAAGTCAGAGAAGGACCCTTCGTATACCCAATCAGCCTGTCAACCTGTATCTTGTAGCTAAGGCCTCACAGGGAAATAATCTACGTGTAGTTGATGACAAAATCAACTGTGATCCATGTGCGAATCTACCGTATACACAATTCAAGTCAACCAGCTCGGGAAATGAGATTATGGTGTTGCACATCAATGGTTCCTCCAATGAAAACATGAATTGTTCATGTTCCTGTAACTTAGCAACGGATGATGGGTTGACGGCATCTGCTAATTTCACCCTTACTGCCGATGACTCACGTAAGATTGTTCATTCAGATATAAATCAAAATATTCCATATTATATAAGTCCTTTATAGCATAGCGGTATAATTCATTCACATACATAGCAATTAAAAATACGTCATTGTTATGGTGTAATCGTTTGGTTATTTGGTTTGTCTCAGTGAACCGATTCTCACACAGTTTTCCACCGAAAAATGTCAATTTTTGGAATCAAGAATAGTAAAGAGAGTGAAAAAATAATTAAAAGATTCCCATAATTATAGTATATCATTTTAAACAATTCCATATAAACTGTTTTACATTAACGAATTTTATTTTGTTTGGAAGTCAACTATTTATGTCAATTTCATCTTCAGGGAAATGGTATAGGCTATTTTACTGAATCTGCAATTACTGGGGTGTTAAATTAACAGCAATGGTGTCAACGTTATTCTACCATTAGTGTATTGAACACCGAGTTTTTGCAGTGGACTTTCAACGAGATGAGTCATGTTGAACTAGACTTTTATATATTTAAAAACAAATAGGCCATATCTGTGCAACGTACGATAATGTACAATTATGCGCAAAAACAAAAAAAATAATTATAATAATAGTGAGAAACCAGAGACAAAAAGAATCTCTGACGTAACTATCCAGTTTGGCATAATTCCAATTCGAATTATCTTACTAACAATTCATTGTTTTTTCAGCGCCATCAAATTTGACAGAAACGTGTGTGATTGAGGTGATGGAGTATGATATGAATATTGCAAGATATAAGTATAAGATTCAAGAATGGACAAAGAAGGTGGTAAGTTACGCATTTGATTTTGCCCAAGAAAACTCAAAAACCTTTAATTTAATATTTAGACATAAACTCAATCAACACGAGTGTAGCTTAATTTTGCTAGTTTCCTATATTATACAATATTTGGAAACATGCTTTGGTTTAGAAGCTCAGAAATTGAAATGTACACTACAAAGTTTCTTCACTCATTAGTAATTTCAATAACGGAATATCGAACGTATTAGATAAAAAGAACATGTTTACTCATGAGGAACCACTTTCGAAAGAGTAACTATTTTATATCATTACAAAATAGTAATTACTGGCCTTACGTTTCGAACCTAGCAGGTGGTTCTTTCTCGGTAAGAACCTGCTAGGTTCGAAACGTAAGTCCAAAATTAACCTTTAGGTTAGTAAGCAGTTTGCAACAGCTAATTCTCTATTTATTTTATGTTATGAATCCGTAACAGTTAATTCTATAATGATGTGGCTTTGAATTCCTCTTCAAAAAGTTTAAATTTGCCCAGGATCTGGGAATTTACCCCCTTTTAAATTTGTTTTATTGTTGTAATATAAATTACAACCACACTAATTGGTGGATCGGGGGGTGGGCAATGTGGGGCATGTGACCCTTTTTTATCGCCATGCGCGTAAATTTACCATACGTTTTTTAGCGTTCCCCTTTTTGTAGTATATCCCCCCGTTTTTATGAAACACTGTATCCTCCCCTGACCACACCTTGAACGTGTGCAGCAGCTGAACTATAAAAGGGTTCCTTAGCACGGAAAAAACAAAATGTTTAAAAACAATTCTACCATTTCGGAAACATCTAATTGGATTCTTCATGAAGACAAAATAAAATAATTATGATTTATTCAAGGTTTCTTGATGCAGATGTATCTTCATTAAGAACAAAAACCTTCACTAACAAAAATGTATTACATAACTTTTGTTGTTTGTGTGTACAGATCGAATCATGCTATGGAAAGAATATACGTGTTTGTTCAGAGAGCAACTCTCCATAATCAACGTATAATAGTTATACTCTACGAGATGAACCATCAAAGCTTCACAATTATCATCAATTATTTGTCAGAATCGATTCACAAATAATTGAACATTGATTGAATAAAGTCATTAAATGTGTACATTTTTATTTATTTGTCATCAAATACATCCAAGCAGTTAACAAGATACAAACAAGAAAACATGAAGTTAAAAAACAAACGCAAACGGATGGCAGGATCTGGAAAAAGCACTCGTGTAGCCTTTGTTTTTAAAATACTGATTCCGATGCAAAAGTCAAAGAACCTAGAAGCTAATATAGTAATGTAACACCAATGTTCGGTACACCTTGTACAGTGACTCCAACTTACGTGTAGAAGGAAGAGGTATTTTTAATGTAACACCAATGTTCGGTACACCTTGTACAGTGACTCCAACTTACGTGTAGAAGGAAGAGGTATTTTTTCCCGATTTAAATTTGAATTAAACCTATATAATGGGCCTGCCGGAGTTGATGCATATTGTTATTATATCAGATATATTTTTATTTGGGCCAAATAGCCTATAATAACTTATCTCTGTCTTTCTTTGATTATCTGTGGGGACAATCATAGCCTCGTTTCCCAAGTTTAGACACACTTTTCGACTGCCAGGTTGATTGGAATTCGTGTTCCTTAATTGTATGTGAATGCAAAAACCGATGACGAGCAAAAACACAAACTGTTTATTAGGTGTTAAACTTGTGTGTCTCTTTTTTTGTTTACAGTGACGAAATGTAGGTATTTATGTTTTAAAAGATAATTATTTGTCTGTTTGCATTTGGGTGTTTCCTTTCCACACGAGTACCTCGATAGATTTTAGTCGGCCAAGAGGTGAGAGTGATGGCAACATTCACTTATTTCCCTTGCATGTATTGTGTGTATAACTCTCACATATGACGGAGTTCATATTTGGGATAGAGATGGCCCCGTTTGACTTTTATTTCTTTGTTTTTCTTTACTTCATGTCCAATACAAACTCATGAACAAGACGTTTCTATCGGTGATGCATGAAAAATTCCACTTAGTATATTAAGCACCTAGAATAGGAGCTACAATTAACACCCTAGCTACTTCTTCTGGTCAGTGTCCAATATTTATATTTTGAATTGAATTGCAAAACAGCTGATTACGTAAAACCTTTGGGGATAAGCCTGATTAGCGAAAGGTGAATGAATACAAACATATCAATAGACGGAACAATGATCTCATCCCAATAATATTTAATAATTGTTGTGCGCGGTTGTCTGTACCTGATGTCATGCCTCAAATGTGTGGACCTCAAATCTTTTTCAGAAAATTTGAGGGCGTACAAATATTATGATAAACAGCTCAGCACATGAATTTGGTTCTATTTAGAGATTTGCATCCTTTAAAGAAATAACTTATTTTAATTTGACTTGGGTCCACAATCAGGACATCTAGTATATTCCAAATGTCACATTTTTGGAAAAATATTGCCCCACTAAAAATAACAGTGTAAACATACAATTTGTTAAGGGAGGACACCTTCCCCCAACCTCCATTTATTGACCCGTTTTTGGCAGGTTCCCTGAGGTCCCTCGGTTTATGTTCTCTTAACACTACAATAGAAGAGTCCAGCTGTCCAGAGAAAGCTATTGTCAAGGGATTATAGGATTAGTTAAGTTTATTTTATTTTATTTATTTATTTGGACTTACACTTTTACAACAGTGGCACTCAGCCAAAAGGCGGTGCGTCCGACACACATACACATAAATAATACAAAACACATTTAAAAGCAAATTAACAAGATACAAAAATGTGTGATGATACACTCTCAGTTTGACGTCGTAGGTGTTGTCCAGAACAAGGGATGCACGCGCGACACCAAATCTGAGGGTGTACCATCAATCATATAGCTATCAATGACCATTGGAACCCAAGTTGATTTAAAATGAGTTCTAGAAAATATAGTAAAAATATAAAACATATATAAACAAAATTACAGCAACGAAGTATGCAAGAAGAGATTATTTACATTGTAGTCCGAATAATATCGGATCTCAATTTCCACGCACGCTTAACATATGATTTACAGAAAGTATCAAATAATGAATGAATTATATCGGCATTTTCTACATTACAGAATATACTTGAGGTGCTCCCAAGTGTGAGATGATATTTAACATCTAAGCTGCCGGATATAAAAAGCTCCCATATATCATAATATTCATTTGACATAAGATAGTTTTCTAACTTTGTATATTCTTCGGATCTAATATTATTAAGAGCATGACATGTAAACAAGAAGTGTCTAACATCTTCAATACCGGAGTTACATAGGTTGCACGTACCGTCATTATCTGCCGTCCAATTTCTAGTTCTGCGATTGAGTGGAAGAGTGTTGGAGCGGAGTTTAAATTTGAGACTGACGCCATGGAAGTCAGTTTTATCCAAAAGATAACTTTCTGAACATGGGCGATCTTTGATGGTTACATAATCAGTTAGTGAAGATTTGGAGCAAGCTTCTTCCAACCAATCATTATCTGAAATATCCATAAGCACGCGCTTAATCGATTTAGCCAAGTGCGGATCGAAAAGGGGCTCCCCAGTTTTCGCACAGTCAAAAATTGTATTCAAATCGCAGCTGGTAAGAATATTTTGAGCGCTATTTAAAAATTTGAAGCGCAACTGATTAAATTCGCAGCCAAGGCTAAGCATAGTAAGTAAGAGGAGCTTGGGCCAGCGATGCATTTCCATATTAATAACTCTAGAGAGGTATTTCGCCCTCGCGATATTATGAAATGTGGAAAGAGGCGACCAGCCGAGATCGCCGTAGAGTGCAACACGCGGCGTATTGCGTGGAGCCTTCAGAATATGTCGCGCCATTTGCGATTGCAAGTTTTCAATTCTGTGAAGATCTGACTGGCTACAGGACCATACAGCACATGCATAATTGATCGACGGGAGCGCAATCGTCCTCCATAGTATATCCCCATAATAGACGCGATTATAGTCGTCAAAGTTTGCGATAATAGACTTAATGTAATTCAGTCTACTCCCTTTTTTAACAACTTCATCAATATGTGCATGATCCGATAGATCGCGAGATATATTAACACCCAAGTACTTATAAGAATCGACTTCCGAAATCAATCTATCACCAAGTTTCCATAATTTGTCTTTGTTAACCCTTTGACCTGTAATTAAGACATTGGACTTATCGTGATTAAAACTCAGTCTCCATTCATTTGCAAAATCGGCAGCTAGGTTTAACATACTGTTAAGTTCATTCTCGTCATTAGCCAGTAAGACAACATCGTCTGCCCAAAAGAGGCTTCCCACACAAACATCGTGAATTCTTACCCTAAATCATGAGCCTTGAGTAATTTAGTGAATTCGTTGATAAAATAGAAAATAAAACCGGAGACAGGACACAGCCCTGTTTTACCCCGTCAGTCACTTCGAAAAATTCCGTATTAATTAATCTCCAAATTCTACCCCTTAACCCTGTATTCCACGCTGCCATAAGAAGACCATCTCTCCAAACTGTGTCAAAAGCTTTTCGGAAATCCAGGAAGGCCATAAAAGTTTTTTTCACCCTCTGCAAGACGACACGCGGCTATGCTTTTAAGGGTAAAAATATGATCGTCACATCGATAAGACGAACGGAACCCTCCCTGGACTTCCGAAAGAGCATTTGTACTTTCCAGGAAATCGGAGATATTCATTGCAATAATTCTGTTAAATATTTTTGCAACACATGAGGTCAGGGAAATCCCCCTATAGTTGTTCAAATCCTTACGGTCACCTTTCTTAAATATGGGTACAATGATACCGCGATTCCATTCCTCGGGGATCTTTTCAAACAAAATAAACTTTCTAAACATATCCAAAAGCGACCGATTTAAACACTCGCCCCCATTTTTTAAGAGCTTGCGCACGCTAGCTACCAACCAAGGTCAAAGTTGAGCATCGGGGAAAATATGGCAGCTGCACGGCCAATATCTGGCGTATTTCACGCAACTCCAGCTCAAAGCGTGACGTCAGATCTTCAAGCTAGGGTTTCCCTTGATGCTGCAGAAGAGTTGGCTAAGGTTCAAAACTTAAGTGCAGGTGCCGCAGCCAACGTTGTGTTGAAAAGTTTGACCCGGCAAAATTGTGTTGTCAAACTTCGGAGTCAAATGAGTGACGTATGACGCATCCTTCACTAAGTCTGAGAAGATGATGTTCCTACTCGGCAAAATAAGCACGAAACTTAATAATAAACGAACCACCAACTGTAAGAAGCGTTCCCAGCAGAATCTTAGACGGCGATCAATCAAGAGCCGAGTACCATGTTGATGGGGTGAAGGTGTGCCGAGAAAATTTCCTGTTTATGCATCAGTAAGTTGTTTTTAAATACTGTTAATTGTTGAACATTATTGGTTTAAATTATTTCAAATAAGGTCTTTCTTAACACTCAAAATACTAACCATAAGCAGTGAAAATATATTCCTGTTAGGGGGGAAAACAACACATTTTTAATTTTTAAAATTTAAATTTAATTTTTTTATTTAAATGTCAGCATCTCCAATAATTTGCTGTGAAGCTTGACTAATTATTAAAAAGAAGAAGGGGCAATACGTCCCCTCGGATGAGATCTGGAGGACGGAGGTTCAACAGGGCTGCTCTTTCTGTGAATGACATTTCATTGCACGGGTGGTGCAGTTCATCACATCGTATGTTGAGGAGAATGGACTCGTAATACCAGGTCGTGTCAGTGCGGTGAAGTGCCAATTCCCCAAGGGTGCGACTTCTTCCATCAGCATTGACAGAGTCCTCGCTGTGGCGCTAATACCAGTGATATCAACTCCACACAGAATACTTCAGGTAAATAATAAGTAATAATACTAACAACAGTAAATAATAGGTTTTTCATTAACAATAATGTTTTTGGATAGCAATAATTCATAGTGGTTCTTATTTTTACCACATTTATAATAGTCACGATAAAGAATGTGGTTATCAGGTTGCTTTAACGTTAATAATCAGAAAACTAATCCAGAAACGTTAGTCCAGAAAACTAGTTGCAGATTATTTTAAACTTTTTCTTCACTGAATTCTAACCGATACTTATGGTTTTCAAACTAAAAAGCACCAGACACCAGGGAGAGCACCAAACACCAGGAAGAGCACCAGACACCAGGAAGAGCACCAGACATCAGGAAAAGCACCTGCGGGTTGTCAACATGGAGCGGGAACTGTACAGGTCGATGTTAGCTGAGTGTAATGAGACCGTTGGAGGATTGCACCTGGGTCCGAATCAGCCAGCTTCCCGACAGGGAAAGTCTCATTATTCATTTGATTTCGCTCAACAGGTACATCCCATGACCCAAACTAGCCAGGCCTGATGTATTTTTTATGTCCCCATAAATGTGCCATATTTGGAATTTGCTGTGAAGGCATCCCAGAGCAGGTGAACTACCTAGTGGATGAGGGGGGATGGCGTCATCCAAAGGATCAAACGCCGTGCTCAGCTACTTGCACAATTTTCCCCCTAACTATGGCTTAGGTGAGGAGTGTGGAACTCCATTGCGACAACTGTTCCTGGCAGAATAATAACAATTTTGTCATGTGGTACATGGCATAGAGAACAATTCATGGTTTTCACAACAGTATAACCGTGAACTTTCTTGTTTCTGGCCACACTAGGTTTTCCCCCCGACTGGTGCTTTGGCTTGTTTAAGCAGTGGTTTAGGAGGTGTGTGGTGAGCTGTCTGGCAGACCTTGAAGAAGTGATTCGTACCAGTACAACAAGCGGCGTCAACATTCCGAAGCTTGTTGGCAACGAGTATGGCACCAGCTTCGTGTCGACGTACGACGGGCAGACTTATACCTGAAACCCTTCTTCAAGATTCTACCAGGCATCAAGGGCTACCACCACTTGAGGTAAACTATAAGATGACGTACGACGGGCAGACTTATACCTGAAACCCTTCTTCAAGATTCTATCAGGCATCAAAGGCTACCACCACTTGAGGTAAACTATAAGATGCATTTTCATTTTGAACCATATTTATGGTAAATGATGTTGGTCATGAATTTGTCTTTCCTTTGTGAATTTTAAGTCCAGATCTGTTGCATTCTTGGTAGAGCTTGTTCAGTTTGCTTTGTAGACTTTCAATAGAGTCTAAGAATAGGGCTACATCATCAGCAAATCTGAGATTTGATATATATTCTCCGTCGATGTTGATTCCTTCTTTCAAAATGCACAAAGCCAATGCATAGTGGTAAGTTGTATTCATTTGTTTCCTGTATATGATCTGGTTTATAGCTTGCATGTGGTCGGTTGTTGAATACCCCTTCCTGGATCCTGCTTGATCTCTTGTCTGGTTTTCATCAGACAAGAGACTTTTGGTCTGTAGTTCTTTATTTCGGTTTTGTCTCCCTTTTTGAAGAGTATAATTATTTTAGCTTCCTTCCAGTCTTTTGGAATCCTCTTTTCATTCAGAATGACATTAAATAATTTAATTTCTTGGATGACTACTGGTACTTCACCACCTTGTGTTATAATGTCGGTTGTAATTTTGTCGATGCCCGGAGCTTTGTTTCTTTTCATTTGTTTTATTGCCGTTTGGACTTCTGCATGGGTAATGGATTGGACATCTGAATCATCTGGGCTTGATTTGTCGGTGTCTTCTCCCGTCTCTGCCTTTGAGCAGTATAGATCTTCTGTCTGTTGTTTTTTCTCCATTTGTTTTTTTCATTGAGCAAACCTTGGGTTTATTGCTGTTCTTGTCGATTTGATTTGAGTCCCTTCCTCTTTTGATGATTGATTCTATCTTTTCTGTCCTCCTTCCTCTTTGTCTTTGTCTCCTTTCTTTTTGACGAGCTTGTTTGTTTTGGAAACTTTGATCTTCTCGTGCTCTGATAGGTTGCCCTTTATACTCCGAAGAGTTTTTTTCTCTTGTCGACTGTAACGATTCTGTGTCTTCCTGTGTTGCTGCCTGTTTTCCGGATTCTTCGTCTTTCTTGGCTAGTTTTGTTGACTCTTCTTTGATTATGTTATTGATTTCCATACAGCGCTCATCTATTTCTATAACTTTGTCGCGTAGTACCTCAAAGTGATTCTTGAGGTTCGGTTGGAATTATTTTTGTTCTTGTGCAGTGGTTACTTATCATAGGTTTTATTCTTTTAGCTGTACCCACACTGTTAAAAATTTCTCTGTAAATTTACAAAGAATCTTATGCCAATTATTATTACAAAAGGTATGTATACGTACAGACGTTCTCTATAAACATTTTTGTGTGCCACCAAAGCTCTTCTTCGTGTTCTTATACAAACATTCTTTGTAAGCGTTTTATGCATCAACAGTGTGTTTTGTATTCTTACAGACATTCTTTGTAAGCATTTGTGTGAATCTATACGTTTTCGTTTGTATACATAACAGCAAAAGAAACGTCACCCCCTAAATTTTGATAAGTCTGAGAACGTGTTTAGCTTATGTGTCCTCAGACGTCATGCATGACGAATTTTGAAGTCAACCAAATTTTCCACATTGTGTTCGTGTTACACTCCATACTCATAATATTCTTCATTAAACAAATTATATTAATTATAAAATGAAAATAATAAATATTTTTAGGGGTGACGTTTCTTTTGCTGTTATGTATATATTAACGAACCACATTCCATCATGTTAACAAAACACCTTTGTGCATTTACAGAACAGTTCAAGTTCGTCAACAAACTTAACAAATGGCGCTTTGTAAATTTACAGTTGTTTTGTATGTTAACAGAGCACACCTGTACCTCCAGTAAAAGGTCGTTCCGACCTGACGGCTTTGGCTGTGGCTATGGTTAGATCAGCATGTCTGCGTGCATGATGCGCTGTTCTAGCCATAGCCGCAGCAAAAACCGTTATTTCGGATGCACCTAAATTAACTACACAAACAGAGAAATTTTCTGATCGGATTTATTAATATTGCAGCTTTTTATTATTTCAATCTCATTTTTGAAAATACTTTAAATTAAAATTCATTTAATTTCAACAACAATTAACACATTTTAAACTGAATAAATACAATTGCATTTTTCACTGCATATTAACATCAATTTAAAAAATATGGTTCACCCTTATTCACGAGTGCATGATGAGTAGGCCTACTTGGTTCTTCTTCTTTTTTATTACAATGTGATGTTAATGTGCACTGTCTAGAAAGCTGTAGATTTTTCCCCAGGGGTCCCCAAAAGAAGTGAGTACGTAGTGAATGGAAATTAACAATTATTGAAGGTTCCAAGTATTTACTGCAGTTATTTAAAATTTGGAAAAAAACACTAAAGTGATTGTTGATTCAAATCCACACATTGGACCACTTTAGCACGGCAGTGTCATTGGCGGAGCCGGGGGGGGGGGGGCTAAGGGGGCTGTAGCCCCCCAAAATCGTTTAAAAAAAATTAAAATTAAATAAAATTAAAAAGAATAAAAAGGGAGAAAAAGAGAGAGAGAGAGGGAGGGGGAGGAGAGGGGAGAACGCACTCCCATTCCCTCACTGTGCTTTGTTTTTCTCTCCCTTTGATTATTTCATTGTAATTTTTGTAGTACTGAAAAATAATTGTTTTTGATTCTCAGCCCCCCCCCCCCCCCTAAAACATGTTCTGGATCCGCCCATGAGTGTAAGCCTTCCACTGAAAAGTTTAAGTTTCTTTTTGACACAAATGTTTTACATTGAGATCCTTTTTTTTGGGGGGGGGGGGATACATGATAATTTGCATTAGAAGAAGTTGAACTGGATATCCATGGCATGTTTCCTTTAAATTCAATCCTGAAGACAAGGTACCAAATATTTTTTTTCATTAAAATTTAAGCCAAACAGTTTGAAAAATGGGACCAAACTTGACTATTCCCTGTTGAACGTGGCATCGTGTTGATCGGTCAGTCAAGAAATGAGTCTAAAATGTCTACTTTTTAATTAGTATTCAGCCAATTTGTCCCCTCCATCAATGTTTGACGATCCATAATTCGTAGCTCATCATAAGCAACCGGTTCGTCCCTCATAAATGTCTTTTCAACTGATAGGAGATTAGGTGATTGTAAAAATATGCTGCCCAATTGAAAGGATCAAACCCGCAACCAATAATACCTTTCAAATCCGACTGATTATGGATCCTACTGTTGGTTTCAAAGACAATGACCGACTTAACACCTCCTTTTTTATGTCTTTCTTTTGAAACAAACTGTCACCTTGTCGGCAAATGTAATAATACAAGAGAGCTCGGTATCGGTGGGTAAATAAATATAAATGTTGGTGATATGCTGAGGATGGTCGGTGGCACATCAAAATAATTACACAACAAAACCAATTTCAACACCACTTTTTTATTATGACAACAATTAATGTGGACGTCCCCTATAATAAAATCCCTTCTATTAACACATCATAGTGCACACTCCAGTGCAGACATAAACCAGCAGTTATTGTCCCACTAATCCAATTACTGTGAACAATAGGCAAACATTCCATCCTGAGCAGCTAGTTTGATACTTGTTTGTAGCATGCCACAGCCAGGCTATTTGAGTCTTAACGATTGGATACAATGTATCAGTTGGACAAAGTTGGAAAATGTCTGTAAAATACTACAAAGGCGTTAATACTACAAATACTACATTACGTTGTTCAATAGTCAAAGATTTCTGTTCACACACTGAAATGGTAAGTCCCAATTTTAAAAGTCGTTTACGGGTACTCGGAACCGAAAAACGGAACCGGGTAATGACAGTTTCGGTCGGGTATCCGGATATCCGGATACTCGGCACAGCCCTATCAGGTACCATTATTCCCCTAAACATACGAGTACGAGTACGATTTTTAATATGCACCATGTCCATCATATCTACCATTATTTCATTAACTGTTGTTTTGTTTTATAGTATGAGAAAACATTACTGCCAGTATTTTCACTTGCATCAACACCATGCAGAGTTCACTTGATTCCATTTCCAGTATTCACAGCTACAAAGCATTGCCAAGGTAGAGTAAATCTTGGATTGATTCAGATTATTTTTTTTATCCCATAATTTTTGTGTATATATAGAAAACTTGGTTGATGTAAATATTTGTTTTTCTATCAAACAAAATCAGATTTATAGAAACAATTTCTCATTTAGAAAAAATAAAGTTGTGCTTTCAGGTTTTTTCCCCTTGTGCATGCTGAATGTTAACTTGTCCATATTAAAGCGACAATATCACGATCAGAGCAGACTTTCAACAGGGCATGGAATCAGTGTCCTAGTTTAATTAAGATGAACACAGTGACTGAAACTTACTGGCTCATTTATGCAGCAGCAATGATATTATGACCTTATCATGTGGGATATTATTTTCAGTCACCAAGATTATCTAAATCTAGCACTCCGATTCTATGCCCTGTTGATCGTGACCGTTGTTCTCTTAAAGGGAAAGTACAACATTGGTTATAATTTGAAGTGTGTGTGTGTGTGTGAATGATAAGTGTACTGTAGCACTAATAATATTAGTCAAAGTAGCTTTACATGTGTTAATTATTACTGGCTATTTTGTTATTTATGTCTTTGTGGTCAGTTTCATATCTCAACTGCTAGAGTAATCAGTTCAACGTAATCTTTCTTTTGTAAGATTATATACATAATGTTTGTTCATGTTTGGTCCATAGATGAAATGAAGGGAGATGGAGACTGAGACGAATGCTCAATTCATCATGTCACCTACGTATGTGAATGGGGGTCAGTAAACGGAAGCCTACAACATCCCACTTAATAGCAGACATTCCACTGAATAAGTTTTCTCAAGAAGATTACCTACTATATCAACTTCAGGTTTGTTACGGGTGCCATCCAATCAAAAGTTTCTAGGAAGTATAGAGGACATGTCCTACTTTCAAGACCCTCAAAAATTGCCAAAAATTCCAGGTATAACATGAAAATGTTTTAAGGCAACTGACAGCCCTCAACCCCCCCCCCCCCACACACACACCCAAACAAATTACTCTATTAGTATTCTGTACTATACCTTAAAAATGTTGAAATATTTTGAAGCTTTACATGGTTGAAGAACAGTAGGAGTAAGAGTAATTATCTTTCAAGAGTAGTAAATAGCATTGGTTCTGAGAAGAACTGGCAGTGCCATTACTTTATAGTTAATCAGTATACTCTGATTGTCTTCAGGGGGATGAAGATGATCAGAGTATACTGATGGAAATTCCAAGTTATCTCACCACTGGTTCTTCTAAGAGCCAACACTTAAACTGTAGAGATAGTTACGTGGTGCTACCACAAACCTCATATAATGCATAATGATATTGACACTAGCCCAACACATGCTTTTCAAAAACCATGCCAGATGATAAATCAACATGTAAAAACACTCATGAAAATAGTTTGCCAGGGTTGTAGGTAGCCATATCAACTTATTCAGCGTTATTATGGGCATAAAGTCACAAAGTTGATTTATGGTAGTAACTGGATTAAACTTGGCTTCAAATTCAAAGGACAGGAAGTGGGGGTTAAATTGATTGGGGGGCTGGGGGTTACTGAAGACACTGAAGCATGGAGGAGCATATAAATATTTCCCCTTTCTTTTTGTTTTTTCTTTACCAAGGAAAAGTTTCCCTGTGAGAGAAGAGTCTTTACACTCTTGATATTTCCATTTCTAGGCTGTCAATAATTTTCGCTACATGGAACATAATAGAAAGTTGGCTAACAATTGTGCATTTCATCCATGTTCATGTATCAGGAACCACAGAGTCTAGTCAAAGCATAGCCGTCCATAGTAGTTGGGTGGAGAAGAAACAATGCAGCTTATGTCAAATAGCTAATATCTGCAGTCTTCAAAGCTTATATGGATATCAGCTAATTTGTCTTTCAGTAGAAAACAAGCTTATAAATACTACATGATAAAGTTGCAAGAAAGCTTGCATCCGTGCTTTCCCTCTTCCCCTGCCAACAACAGAAGAGTAAGGCCACAAATTGTAATTAGCCAATTGACAATTCAAACAAAATTAAATGTAATTACATCCACTTTACCAAATCTAATAATTGCTTGCCCTTTTCATTTTGTTTATGGAAAAACCTTCAAATTCTAGATTTAGATGAAGCCAACATTGGTATTTATGTCTTGGTATTAAGTCTTGTACAAAAATAAATTTAAGTGATGGACTGCATGTTTATATACCGAGAGTGATCTTTATTTATAATATACTTCACTTTCAACTCAAGTTTATAATGAACAAAAATATATTGATAAATTGACAATGACAGTAATCAAGCATCTCCTTATTGTGACATGCTTATAAATTCTCTTTGTTTTCACCTATACTGCAAATAATTAAAAATCATTTATAAAATTTGAAAACAAATTCTACATTGCTTTTTACATTTTCAAGGTTGTACACATATTTTTTGCAAAATGTCTGTAGCTGCATCCAATCTATAAAATTACAAGCTAAAGATCAGATGACATTTTGTACATAAATGTTTTGACATTGAAATAATCAAGAGTTGTATGGGTGCTTGTAAATTGCTAATAAAACAATGAAATACATATTTATTTTATTTGTCCATTTGGTTTCATGACTTGACTTTTGTGGTTCCACTCCTCCCCCCCCCCCATAATCAATTGAAACCACTTTGCTGACCTGTTTAACCTATTGTAAATAATCTAACAATGAGTGTACATGGCCTTACACATGCAACAAGTGAAATGACTTCAGTGTAAATGAACCCAATACAACCATGATCCTTTGTTGACAAGAAAACAAAATCAATCTGCATAATAAATGTAGCTCTGTATTTACGATTTAGTGACATTTCAGAATGGGTGACATTTCAGGGGCTGTCATTGGAATCGGTAAATTTGGAATAAAATGCTTGCCTCCCCAAGTTCTCGGCATGTACTGCCACTGGTGATGAACCAACACATTTGCTTTCTGAAATTATTTGAACAATCATTGCAGCACTATAGAATCCAAGAACTAGGGAGGGGAGGGGAGGGGCAACAAGCAATAAAAGTAAGGGGCCCAGACATATGCTTGATTCCAAATTACCAATTCCATTGACCGAAGACTGGTGCTGCATTATGTCGAGAATCACACCCAGCATCAATTCTGCATAGCTCCTTTCTGAAAAAGATTTAAGAGTGAAAAGAGGAGTAAGGGCTTAGATTTAAATAAATTTAACAACATTATCAACAATCACTGTGAAATAAGGTAAAACATCGTTTAACTGATGGAATGGAAAGGTGGTTATCAGATAGACCCCTTCTCTTGGACTGAAATGCCAGTACTGCTATACATGTTTCAAAAAATAACAAATTATACTAAACCTTAATTTTTTGTAATAAACAACCATTAAAACTAAATGAAATGTTCATCATTGGTATTTGATAATGAACATTAACTTCAACCCTGTAACACGTTAACTAATGTTAATTAGATCTCACGAAAAATAGCATAAAAACTAACCTGTGAACATTTATTAAAAATAGGTGCTCCCCCTCGTGTTTCACAAAGTTATATCTGGTAACTTCTTGTATTTTTTACATAATTATTTTTTTCTCTCTCTCTAGTCTAAGATAAAAGCACTTCGGACAAATTAATTTGGTCATTGAGAATATGAGAATCTAATTTCTAAACCAAAATTGAAGCTTCCTTTCAATTTTTCCCTGTCAAATATGTAGAGTATGTAATCAGGGGTTAGGGCAATTTCACATAATTGCCAGGGGACATTGTCATGATTGTGTTCATCATGTACAGTCCTGTACATCATGTACTGTCTACCAGTACCAGGCAATAGCAATGCAAACTAATAATATTGACCATGAAGACATGATTGAGATGCTCACCCAGAATCCAGTATGTCCAGACAGATGCTGCTAAGTACCAGTTTGTTCAGTCTATGCCTTTCTCCATAGTTGATCCAAGGTCTATCAAGCCTACTAGGCATTTTCATCACTTTTTGGATCATCTTGGACGTCGACGTGCACCTGGTTGCAATCGAATCCAGGAATTCTGTAATCGTTCGTGTGTTTACAACAGCCTACAGACTAGAACCTTGTTCCTCTTGTTACAATCACAACAATGTGCAATGCAGAGGTACCAGTCTAAATACAATCGGCAATTGCCGTACAGAAAAAACTACAGGTTTCACGGTCGTGTAGACAACTGGAAATGCGTATACGTGACCTTTGACCTTATTGTTGTTTTTGGACATTTCTCGGTAATTACACGATACCTGGATTTTGTTTTTTGAAGAAAACCTTCCAAAAATGATTATCTATCATTCTATCATGCCCATTTTTTGCATTTTTAGGGCGGTGTGTACCTGCCAGAGCAAGCGGTGACCTTTGTACAACGACAGAACTCCAAATTACCAATTGTAAATACACAGAGAATTGGTAGTGATGAAACAAAAACAAAGCCTCACAGATTTTCTATGTGCTTACAGAGTGTCCGACTCCTTTGTGATTTTTAAAGTATTTTCTGTGCTGAAACAAAAAATGTTCGTTACAGAGTTTCTCTGTGATTGTTTAACATTTTTTACAGAAAAAGTGATGTAAACCGTTGTACCACAACGTATTTTTTAACAGTGCACACGTCCCTCTGGCTAATACAATGCCCTGAACCTCCCGGATTTTTAATTTTGAAGGATTTACAGACTCTCCACATCTCCATATGAAAGAAAAATTAAACATGTTCTGATTTTAGGATGAAACAATTTTCGTGAAAGTTAGCCACATCACATACTTTGTACATATTGAGAGGCTGTTTTCGCGAGTGCACCTGAGCCTAATCCCATGATGCCTTACGGCAGGCCGCTGTGAAACAATGGTTAAGGTATGTACGGTCATAGGTTGTCAGGTCAAGGGATGTGCTGAGGAACGAAAAAGTGGAATTTTAACCATTGTTGCACAGGTCCCCTATATTTTGAATTGATTTTCTCAAATCGTTTATTCAAAACCTGTTATAAAATAAGTTATCAAAACACAAATGTGGTGTAACGCATTAATCCATTTGACAATGTACATATTAGTCTGGTGTGACGATTTGTCTACACATTTTTTCATAGGCCTAAACACGCGCCAAGCCATGCACTTCGTGTGTAGTTTGATGTGGTTGTACTTCTGGTAGACTTAATACTATAAGGTTACTGTGAACTTTGAGATCATGTTCTCACTTCTTGGTACAGATCTTTGAAATATACGTTTTGCATATTGATCGACGCCCAGATCATTTTACCAATTAGACTGGTACCGAATTTGGTGTATGAATATAGATGTGTGATGCGGCACCCCTCATATTTCTTTGCAACCGTTTTGAGAGCAACATTTGATTCTGCTTGTGGTAGTATTTTGCTGGATTTTTGCTTGACATTTACAGAGATGATTTTGAGTTACCACCATTAATCACCATCTTCTATTTGTTTCTAGGACTGGGTGAGTTCAATTTTATTGAATAAGTTTAACGTTGTGTCTTTTTACCCAGAATGTTGACAACGTCTAGGCACGAGTAGACATGAGCTTGGTTTTATTTAACCCACACGTTGTAATGGTCGCAATGTGTAACATTCCAAGAGAGGGTGTGGGCACACAGACACATTTTTCTTCATATATACGCTTTCAAGCTGAGGACTTATGAAGTCGAGAACAATATGGTCCTCGGTTGTTGGGACAATAGAATTTACATTATATAACACATTACCTTAAAGTAGTATCTGGAGGTCTCCTTTACGGTAGTCATTGGAGTAAAAATATAACGGTCCATCGATGGCTTGCATCCAGTTTATACCATTTTTTATTTCTATTTCAAAACTTGTTTTGTAAACATTAACAAATTTAGGCTATATAAAATAAATTTTAATGATAAAAACTTCTCAACTAAAAAAAAACTGGTCTTCTTCTTATTTCTTATTAGGCCAAAAAATGTCTGCAGTTTCTGGTCTCCACGCGCGTCGCCTCAGATCCACGTATCGGCAATTATTTGTTTGTTATAAAACGATGTCCAATTGCAGCCAAAATTGCCGGATCGATTGGATTTCTGCCGTGCTGTGTTTTAAATGACTTTTTCACATAGGGGTATGAACGTTTGCCCGATTTGTGAAGTCAGAAACCGAGAAATTTTTTGGTCTTAGGTCCTCGTATGACGTCCTTAACTATGAAGTACAGCACTCGTAGCACTTGAGTTTGATCATCTGAGTTTTGACTAAAATGGCCGCATTTAAATAGCTCCATGTAGCGTTGCGATTTCACTGTATCTCCTCATACAACGGTACATTGTCTGCCATTAACTGTGTGTGAGGCAAAATCTTTTTGGTCATGTAATGTCTATGTACAATAAAAATAAAATGTGGGCGACCTTTCGTGTCAAAGTGCAGCTGGGCGCGCTGAACATCAACTGCCGCATGTCAAAACGTCAACAGCGATGACCTCATTGTTAACTGCCGTGGTGACCCTGTTTGAACTAGTGCGCCGGGAAAAAACGATTTGAAATATCTAATATTTGTTAATTTATATCCATTATAATTTACTAGTATATCGGTTCGATCATTTTACAGAAATAGGTACATGGTCTTCAAACTACTGAATTTTATTGTACATAATAAAACATAAACCAGACATTATTTTTGCTGTATTACGGTATTCATTTATCTTATACCTCCAGTGTCAACGTTTTCTTATTTTATTTGTCTGTCCAGTAATTTCTCTCCGGTTGGCAGTGATGTATTGGTCAGTAATCGATGTATTGTCAGTGAGACATCACCCACCCTGGCTGATATTATGTATTATTCTACTCAATCTGTGTGGTTGTCACTCCCAGTATGAGCAATCTGTAAGGAGAGTAGCACCACCTTATCGATTAAGCTTCAACATCAGCCGTAAGTAATATATATATATATATATATATATATATATATATATATATATATATATATATATATATATATAAACAATAGGTAATTACCACGCATCAATTGAGCGAGTAACCTGTACGTGCGCGTGTAGGCCTATATATATAGGAGTAATCACTTGGTGACTATCAGTTGTCTGATGATCGCATAACGCGTGAAACTCGGAGTTACAACTACCAGCGTTCCACTAATTTTACTACAAGTATATTACGCTCTGTCTATGTGGCATTGAGCACTCTACTTCAAGATAGACCGCTACATTTAAGTATATATATATATATATATATATATATATATATATATATATATATATATATACTGAGACGCAATAGAAACTTACCACTTTTTCTACCTTAAATTATCAGTAATCACAATGCACAATTAATGTAATATGTGCACTCGCGGTGAAGTGGATACAGATGGGATCGAGTACAGTGGACAAAACGTGGACATTTCCTCAATAAAATGCCAATATATCTAATCCAAATTGTTGTGTTGTCCTATTTTGAACCATTACAATTTTATGCTATACCTGGCCCCATAGAGCAATAGATAATTGGCACAAGTGGACCGCCCACCGACATAGGGGCTGGTTAGCTCAGTTGGTAGAGCGCTCGTAGGGTAATCGAGAGGTCGCGGGTTCGAGTCCGGCATCAGCCAATTTTTCTTTGCTCGCGAACCGTTTATAATATTTCAGGTCAGTTTCTCCATATAAATCTACTTTGTGTACAACCACATAAAAGGCTTGTGTTCCGTTAATTGTGTGATCCCCGCTACTGCCGTTACCCGGGATGTTTGCATCTGACCGGGGCTTAATCCCTGGCTACTCGGCAGATATGGTTTGGCCTCTGACCTGGCCCCATAGAGCAATAGATAATTGGCATAAGTGGACCGCCCACCAACATATGGTTAGCTCAGTTGGTAGAGCGCTCGTACGGTAATCGAGTGGTCGCGGGTTCGAGTCCGGCATCAGCCAATTTTTCTTTGCTCGCGAGCAAATGAGTACGACTGCTAGTCCTCCTGTATCTGGCATAAAGACTGTCTTCCTGTTTGCCAAAACACTGCAGGACGACAGATACAGCTTATTTGTCATTAAACAGCCATCAATGAGCTCACTTGTTCACCACACCAGGCAAAACGACATCTTAATATAAATAAGAAATGGTTGGATATCGAAAGTCCTTGTGACATGCATTGATGTTGCTGAACCTCACCAACGGCGGATCCAGGGGGGGCCAACGGGGGCCATGGCCCCCCAAAAAAAACCGAAGCTGTACGCCCCCCCCCCCCCAAAAAAAAGAAAAGAAAAGAAAAGAAAAGAAAAGAAGAAAAAAAAGGGGGAAAAAAGAGACCAAAAAAAAACCCACAACTTTACGCCCCTCCTTGTGCAGCTAAGTCTTGCTTATACGTTCAGCTTTTGTTAAAGTATGCAAATTACAACACACTGATTGGCTACATGAATGTGTTCATAATCCTACTCACGATCCAACATTGCCACAAAATTTGCAATGGTAGTTTGTGCAGTTAAGCCAAGCTGCATTAGACGAGGCGTACACGGTGATTGTATGCATGGCTTATGCACACGCGACTGGTTGTGTGGGGTTTCCTGGATATTAGGTGAGCCATGCAACGTCCGCAATGTAGGCCTACGTTTAGACTTGGCGCGAACATCGCGTGCATAAAACGCATTTCAATCTTGTGAGTACGAGCAGGAGCAGTGACTTGAAAGATCTCGTCTTCCATCGTCATATGAGCAGTAAGTATCAACGTAAAATACAGTGGCTGTTTTTGCAGCACTGTGTAGATTACACAATAATGTATGTACATACCATAACACTCTGGGACTCCATGCGGGCACCAGCCTAACCCAGATGAGTGGCCATATCTTAAAACATGTCAATGATTGTTTTTCTGAAAATCTACCCTTTTGTAGAAAGGATCAATTTTGATCAATAATAACTGCCGTTAATTCCAGAGTTCTGTGTCATCAATGGATTATTTCAGGCGGCTTTATTTAAACATTAATTTGCATTAATAACTTTTACAACTTGCACACGATTAGCAGCGTAAGTTTGTCATAATCATACAACGCCACACCCCAGTGGAGCCGGCTAGCTCCTGTGCACGTAGCTATAGGAAAGGAAAGTGTCAATGGAAACTTTTACAGAAAAAAATGAGCCCCTCCCAACACAAAATCCTGGGTACATACATGCGCCACTAAACAAACAAACCCCACCAGAAACGTTTTGCGCTCGCAAATACGCCCCTCCACTGAGCATTTGGCCCCCCCTAAACTTTGGGCCTAGATCCGCCGTTGAACCTCACAAGCTTGATGGGAAACCTATATCAACAAAAAGTGTGGACTGACTGATGTTTATAGTCAACGAGCTGCAAGTTTGTTGTGATATTTGCCTGGATACCTGTTGTTACTTAAAATGGGGTATCATGAGATTCCAAAACAGAGCAGATGCCAGCCATCATTCAATAAGATTTTTTCTTATCTTCACCTCAGCATTGCTTGATTATATGTCTCTAAGCGAAGGATGTTCTGCATTTGGAGCGGTATCAGTTCTGTTGGAATTACAGCAACAGCAAGCTGGTCGGCTGACTCTTTCACGGTAAATGCAGCGTATCCAGGCCTGGTATATATGGTGTAAAACAAAAATACGTTTGTCACACAGGAATAATCTCACTCTAGTGTATACCTTAGAGGAGCCTTCTGCATTGTTGTAATCAAGTCTGAATCCGGAGCTTCACTTGACACCCATATAAATAAGGGCATTTTCAGTGCTTTTAGGTCATTTATTGGTACTGCTTGCTGCATGTTTATGTGTGACAGCTGTCCTTCTCCGAATGGCTCATTTGTGGCCTGTAAACATGAACTTCCTCAGACATATGTTTGTATGTAGCACATGCAGATCATCTTGGCTAATTGCTGTATCTCTTGTGAATCATCAAAGCTCTTACAGTGAAACTGTGCAAGTTTGTCAGCAAACTTGGGAGGTTTATAGCCACATATAAAGTGCATATTAAAAGCAAGTGCCTTCGCCACCATCCAACCCTTCATTGTTAAATGTTTTTATGTGAGAAGCCTGTTGTAGTGGAGAATATGAGAGAGCTCATGGATGGATGTTGCTGCAAAGCAGTGTTGTTTTAGCAATTTGTTTGAGGACGTGTCTCTTTATATCATGCAGTGTTATGGCAAAAAGGAAGACTGTTTGCATGAACTTTATCTGATGATTCTGGTAATTCCTACTTGGGTACTTGAGGATAGGCATCGGTGAGGATTTGTTACAGAAATACAGAAGTTGAGCTGGTGATCATGTCCAGATACTTTTGAACTGTCTTGGGAGTGACCATCTCTCGACGGTGTGTGTGTGTGGGGGGTGGGGGTGGGGGTGTGTGTGGGGGTGGGGGTATGGAAGCTGCACATCCAAACAGTCAACCTCATATCGGACACGATACCAACAACCAAAACCACTAGCACCTTCTCTTCTTGACCACGGTTGGGAAAACAAGAATCAAACAAAAACAATCAAACAAGGGGAACCTTAAATTTTGTCCTAAAGAATTAAAGCAATATGTTGGGCATGTTATAAATGACACAAACAGCCCTCTTCAAAAATTATTTAAACCTTTTAACTGTTTCAAAATGTTATAGTAGCTTGTTAGCAAGTTAAATTAATACAAAAAATCAACATGGCTGCCCCTTTAAAATTCAAGATGGCGGCCTTGGTCCTATATTTTGATAACATTTTGTGGCTTCAAGACCCTAAATATTGCATTATATGTAAAACAACAATGTTTTAGGTGGTCAGAAAGTCGAATAATTAGGGAAAATATGTCCAAAATGGCGGCCCGAAGATACCAATGACAAAAATGGCCCCCAATTTTTTGGAATTAAGCATATCAAGATTGACAATAAATTTAGACAATAAAATCCATGATGGCACGAAAATACAGCTAGAATACATTTTGGACTACATCAGCTTTTCCCTTTCCTTGTGTCTCTTGCAGAGGTCAGTGGCTCATCGATGACGTATGGACCCAATGATTCAATGATTGATGGAAAGTTATACCGCACTCTAGCATTGCATAATGACGCACTCTTTGTTGGAGGAAAAGCTCAGATGTTTTCTGCAAGCCTTGAAGA
Source organism: Zoroaster sp. YZ-2022 (assembly GCA_029582265.1). Lineage (NCBI taxonomy): Eukaryota > Metazoa > Echinodermata > Asteroidea > Forcipulatida > Zoroasteridae > Zoroaster > Zoroaster sp. YZ-2022. The sequence continues at coordinate 25,372,939 of CM055834.1, read as the reverse complement.
CCTTTCCATGGTAATAATAAATTTAAAATAATAATATTAAATAGAAGAAAAAAGAGTGGCATATTAATTGGCATCAATGTCAGTGACATGTAGGTCATGTGTGATGAAATATAACGACTTTATGTCATTAATTATGGATTCCCTTACTTTTGCAGATTGATAATGTTTCGATTCCAGCGAACTCGACTTTATTGGGTCTCTGTCAATTTGATGTAAGTGTCTGATTTTTTGTATCCTGAAAAAGCTCGAACAGTATTGATTTTTTACACCATATTATGTGGTGTTATAAATCTTCTGAAAATGTTAGATTTTCTCGAAGAAAGAAAAACAATTTAAAATGAATAATTGTCCAAAGTACGAAAGCAAGCTCATTAAGCACATCACTGCGGTTATGCCACCACTAAATTGATTTCGGGACGCTTTTCTCTGCAGTATAGAATTGCCATTATCTTATATAAGCTGTTTTAAAAAGAACGTATAATTACACCGAAGTTTATATGCCTCTCATGTAAAAATTTACCAAGTTTAAATCCTCAGTAATTAAGATTTAAAATGTTTGTTTTATAATTATTTATTTTTAATTTATAAATTATTTCAAGAGCAAAACCTTTCTGTATAATAGTAATTCACGGCTGCGGAGGATTTCTTTTGAAGGGAAAAGTCAACAATTCATTTTTAGAATACAAACGCTAATGGGCGAGTGTACAGTGGCAATTCTGGCCTGCACCGAAACACATCGTTTTGCTGGATTTATACGCTGTAAACCATAATGTATAGTTTATGTGTTATTTTTGTTTTTATTTCTAAAAGGGAAGTAACAATGTTCCACTAAAATAGAAAAATGCCGGAAATCAACGGTGAACACAATCATAAACACGAGTGATGATCATGTTTTTTTTTTATTGAATTAGATGAAATGTTTTCAAGTTGTTTTGATTCTATATTTGGTTGATTCTCATTACCCTTACGTATGCATACATTATAATTGTTTCATTGTTCAATACCTTCACAGAGAAGGTATAGGCCTAACATTGTTATTTGGTAACGCACGTTCATTTCAACCCACGTTTATTTCAATAAATATATCATAAACTAACCTGTCAAAGTTTCATGTCAGGTGATTCCGTTCCTAACAAAACGCCGAAAACATGTTTTTATGTTTTAATGTATAACAAATATTTTTGTAAAAAGTAACAATTCATGTTTTCTTAAAAACAAAACAAAACAAAACAAAACAAAAACAAAAACTAATTTCCCAGGATGACTTCCACGTGTTCTCACTCTATGGAAGTTTTTATTTAATAATCTATTAATTTAATGATTTGGTAATTACCAATGTTGTACCTTCTCTTTAAAAGTCACGCTGAGAGCGTGATTCCTTAAATATTGTTTACATAAGTCTTCAATAACGATTCCTATGTCAAGGTTTTGAAAACATTTTCACTGATAACACAAGAGTTTAAAAAAATGTTTTTTTGTTGTGTACAAGTACCATTTTGACGTTCCATTTGATTTGATTTAATTGTCTTCTTAGTGTGATAATTACATTGGCATTATCCAACCACTTTCTGACGACGTCTTGTTAGAGTGCAGTACAAATTATTTGTCACCTTATTGTCAACAGAGGTGGTCTCAAAATGTAAGTACGAAACATTTGCTTCGTAAAATGGAGTCTTGGGTACTTATACAATGAACATTGTCTATGTTTGGAATTAAGTCTTAGTTACTGATGCCAAAAAGCTGCAGAAAAAGGCTGGCAAGAATAAATACTTATGATATAATACAATACTGAGTGTCATAGACTAAAATGAGATGAATGATATCACGATGTATCTGAACTGATCCATGAGGCGAAATAAAGAGACTCGATAATTGTTTATATAACTCACACAAAGATCATTGTTACTTGATGTAAATTACATGAACCTCGTGCAAATTCTTTAATTGTCAATTTGTATTTTTTTTTTAGCTGACAGCATTGGGATCTCGGCTCGACATGCCACTGGGTAGCTTCATAGCGCCCTCGGTGCCGCTTCAAAACAATAGTTGGTTACTCCTGAGTGATACAGGTTAGTTTAAACAATGATAGTATTAAGTTCAAATAAATATGAAGAGGTTAGGAAACGGGTAGTTTTCCATTTATCTTCTTAGTCATGTACCATTAATTTACCATGCGTGTTGATGATTTTTATGTGGATGGAGTGGTGGTAGCCTGTTTTTGTACGACTTTATGTTACTTTATTTTCAGCGTTCTCCTATTTTACCTTGTGCCCACATTTTAAGCCACACTATATCTTCCTCTAGCCCTGGCCATTCGAAAATAAATATATATTATAAATGTCTGTTATTTATATTATATAAAAGGTTTGTCAGTATTTTTGGTTTTGTTTTTAATTAGATTCAAATTATCAGCTGTATGCTGGAACAAACTTGCGAGTCTCCTTTCCAGGGAATTTGTTGGACCCAGCAATCGTAAAAGCAAACCTTACGACGACTTCTTCGGAGACCATGATTGATAAACATCTTGAGACTCTGCAGAGTGGAGATTATGTGTTGAATAGTGAGTATCCGTGTAGATTACATGCAATAAAATATGTCACTACGTGTGAATTATAATGACTCAAAACGAAATGCGCATAAAGAAAGTAAATTGTAACATTGTAAGACATCAGTTTACATCAATTCAGGCAAGAATTTCACTCAGCATCGTGTCTTTTAAAGCCAGTATACACTCAGTAAAATGTCTGTAAATGCATCCATGCTTCTTAAGAATCAAGATATGAAAGGTGTACAAGGCCTGTGACCCCAAGGCACACCTCCCACTCTCCCCCACTCAAAATTCGGATCCCTAAGTAGGCCTAAATAAAGGCCAGCTATGTAAGCAAGTCCCGGGTCCCCCAGTGCCCCTACCGGACTAAACCAAACCCAGTTATGAGACTGGGTGCATGAGATTGTCGCACGTTGTAGTTTTAAAGCATATGCTTTTTTATGATAATATAAAACCTAATTACATGTACATGTACTATTTCCTATGGTTTTATTTCTGCCATATTTTCACAGGTCCCCAATTCGTTGGTGATCCGATTGAATATAATGAGCGCATTTACTTCTTTTATCGTGAGTTTGCATCGGAGCATATCAATAGTGGTAGAATTGTGTATTCAAGAGTTGCTAGAGTTTGTAAGGTAAGGCACTGAGAGATGATCTTTGCTCTGTGGTAAAATCAAATTTAATTGAGGAAGGGAAACAAATGACACATTTCTCAAAATAATATTGAAAAGCATAGTTTTACAGTTTTACAGTTTCAATGTTTTGTTTCCTTTCTAAAAGTAAATTATCAAAGTTTAATTGAAAACACAAATTGTCGAAAATTTGCCGGTAAAACCCGGCGATACAATTTTTAACTGAGATTGTTGTGGACTGCCTCACTGGAACAACATATTTGCTGAACCGCTGGGAAATGCATTTTGATGCCTTGTGAATTCACATTCCGTGCGAATGCCTGATGAGTGGCCACAGATGTATAAAATCATGACTTTTGGTGTGGTGTTTTTTTATATCTCGTCTCCAAAGACTTCAAAACAGATGTGTCAGGCATGTCTTTCAGAAGCCCAAACATACCCACACATCTCTGCTCTAACAATTACACTGGCTCCCAGTCGCCCAACGTATTCAGTTCCGCATATTGGTTTACACTTACAAATCACTGAAACACTCTTCTCTTCTAATCAGGCTGGTGACAGGGCCTTTTTTACTGCCGCCTGCAGTGGAATAGCCTACCCATATCCTCATCAGAGATTTGAACATTGTTTTGTCCTTCAATATTAAGGCTCTCAAGATCTGTCTTTTCACCAAATCGTAGCTGGTTGTTCCTCTTTCTTTCGTCTTTTCCTTAGAGCATTGTATCCTTTGGCAATTTGGCGCTCTATAAATCCAGTTATTATTATATACATTCCCATCAAAAAAGTAAACACAGACTTCTTGAGATTTTTGTTTTGATTTGTGTGACTTTTATTATTTTGCTTGTACATACAGAATGAAACAGGCGGAGATAGTAGTACGATATACGACAGAAAGTTTGTCACCTTCATGAAAGCTCGCTTAGAATGCTCTATAGAGGGCGGCATTTCTTACCACTACAATGAAATACGTAAGCCAGTCATTTAAAATACTCGTCAAATATTCCAATCAGGTATTGATTTCATTTATTGCGAAGTTTTGCTTGTGACTTCCTTATTTTTTGAAACTGTGTTGGTAGTTTTTAATCGTGCTGATTTGTTTATGTGACTCTCATTATTTTGTCTTGTTGACAGAGGACATTTATCAGTCGACAGTTGACAAAAAGGTGGTGTTTGCAATTTTCACCACAGCACCGTAAGTTTGAGTTCATAAACTAATTGCTTAGCCAAATCAGCCGTTCTAAAATAGCATTCTATATATATAAGTAAATAAATTTATGTGTTTGCTACCAGTCTGCTAAATAAAAAAGTGGCGCAAAAAAAGGCCCTATGTCCGTGTGTAACACAGTTGCTTAGAGGTCTGCCTGGTGTTTCAGTCGCCAAAATAGCTTCAGTCGGCAGACTTGTAGCTTTTGTGCCTGATGTAAATTAAATTCGCTGAGAAATTTCTAACGCCTACCCCAGCCCCTCATATAAACAGCGATTTTGAAGGTTTTCATTTTGTTACCGCCGCTGAAGTCAGTCAGTCAAATTGGCGTACACACCCTCCTATGATTATACTTACAATGTTTTCGAGTTGTTCTCGATCTTGTCTGTCATGCAACGGCCGTCGCCCGCGCTGTTACGTTATTAGCTGAATCTACACCCGGCGCTGCCTGCGTTTCCTAATTCGGGCGATTCACAATGCGGTGCGCCCTCAAGCGGTCAGCAGGGAGAGGCTAATTTCTCACTTTTCGGTCGACAACATTAATTCCAAAATGGCGGCTAGTCATGCTACTACTACTGAGTACTAGTACTTGAGACGGCAGCGTCATTTCGTGGCCATTTAACCCACCTTATGTCCATCATCCATGGGTATTTCTCGATACTTTTGAGTTTGGACGTGTGTGCAAGGCACTTTGCAGACTCACAGAAATAAACCATAGTTATAAATAAAGTAATCGCATGATAAAAATCAAGAATTCGCAACTAACTGTGTAATCCGGCCATCAAGCGCCGCGCCAGACATGCCAGATGTCGACTTTTACCCATCATGCATCGCGTAAATTGGCCTCTCCCTGCTGCCCGCTTGAGGGCGCACCGCATTGTGAATCGCCCGAAATTCATGCAAAATCCATGTTATAATATCTGTAACCAGTGGTGTAACTAGGGTCTAATTTTCAGGGGGAAGGGGACACTATGGGGTGCGCCACTTTTAATGGGGTGGGCCATGACAAAAAGAGGAAGTAGTTTTCAATATTACATGTCCATTCGTATAAATGTCAAAGTCTATTTTATGATAGACCTTTGAAACTTTTACCCCTCTAAACGGGTTTAAACAAAATTAAACCGAAGCCTCACTGAGACTATGCAAAAAATAAATAGAGAATTAGCTGTTGCAAACTGCTTAACCAACCTAAAGGACCTGTAGTATAAATGCAAAATAGTGGTTATTGGCTTTACGTTTCCAACCTAGAAGGTTATTTCTCAAAGGCAAAATGAGACAGAATACAAATATACATTCATAGGCCTACATGAACACTGTAGTTTGCAAGAAATTTTACAGTTCAGTGTTTGATTAATGCTGTACATTACAACATTTGTTGATTGTCATGTAATGCTGTACATTACAACATTTGTTGATTGTCAGGTAATGCAGTGACCCCCTCCGTCGAAATGAGACCTTTCCCCCAGATCTGACATTCATAGATATGTATACTAGGTTAACAAGTAACTCACGGGCTTTCCAATGATACAAATGTTATTTCCGTAGCTTATTCCATTCCGGAATTATCGAGCGATGAAGACAACCATCACTTTGCGGCCCGTTTCGTTTTTGAATTTCGCGCTTCGGAGAAAATCAACATTAAACTTGGTCCACACACAGAGCAAGCGCGCGAGCGCTATCGTTCGATGTACAACTCATGAATAATTAATCAGCCCTTGTACCAAACACCGGCTGTCCACACCGGCCCGCGTCTTCATTCCGCCTGCTGTGTGTGGAGTCGCGGCGTAAGATGTCTGTGTTGCGGGACGATTTTACTGTACATACATTGCAAAGTCACGAAGGCAGAAGCACCAGCGTGTACACGCGAACTGCACAGTGCATGCACTAGGCTAGGTGTATGCAGCTAGCCAGCCTACGGAGCGGCGGGGCCCAGGCCTAGACTCTTGTCTGTATAACCGGCTAAGCTGGGCCTGGAGTTGGCCGAAAGATCGTACGCCATTAAGGGTGACGTCATTCATTTTCTGGTAAACTGCGCATGCTCAGACAACTGGTTGCTTACTGTTGTCCAATCAAAGAGCTGTATTTCTTCTACCTTGCCGATGATTCGGCTCGTTGGCTAACAATTTATTTTGCGGCTTAAAATTACTATTAGAGCTCCATACTGCTTAGTCATTGCCACAAAAGTGCGCAGTTGATGTCATGACCTTTCTTTTGATACCAAACACGTACGTTTAACGTTAACGGAACTACTCGTGTTGCTGTCTCGAAAACAAGGATATTTTGACCTGTTTGGATTTAACGGAGGCCACATGAAAGACAAACATGATACAGACATTGTCCAGAAATCGTCCTTTTTTATGGATTTATTAATATTTTTATGAAAAGGTAAGACCACCATAAGATTGTTCGAGATTTTATCAAACTAAAAATATAAAAACCTAGAAATCGATATGCAATGTTTTTCCATTTTTTTTTTCGGCGAGCACAAGTTCAGAGTCGAATTACACGGAAACCTCCGTCCGGGGACAAGTCTCATTTCGACGGAACTTATGCTGTACATTACAACATTTGTTGATTGTCATGTAATGCTGTACATTACTACATTTGTTGATTGTCATGTAATGCTGTACATTACAACATTTGTTGATTGTCAGGTAATGCTGTACATTACAACATTTGTTGATTGTCAGGTAATGCTGTACATTACAACATTTGTTGATTGTCAGGTAATGCTGTACATTACAACATTTGTTGATTGTCATGTAATGCTGTACATTACTACATTTGTTGATTGTCATGTAATGCTGTACATTACAACATTTGTTGATTGTCAGGTAATGCTGTACATTACAACATTTGTTGATTGTCATGTAATGCTGTGCATTACAACATTTGTTGATTGTCAGGTAATGCTGTACATTACTACATTTGTTGATTGTCAGGTAATGCTGTACATTACAACATTTGTTGATTGTCATGTAATGCTGTACATTACTACATTTGTTGATTGTCAGGTAATGCTGTACATTACAACATTTGTTGATCGTCAGGTAATGCTGTACATTACAACATTTGTTGATTGTCATGTAATGCTGTACATTACAACATTTGTTGATTGTCAGGTAATGCTGTACATTACAACATTTGTTGATTGTCATGTAATGCTGTACATTACAACATTTGTTGATTGTCAGGTAATGCTGTACAATACTACATTTGTTGATTGTCAGGTAATGCTGTACATTACAACATTTGTTGGGTGTCAGGTAATGCTGTACATTACAACATTTGTTGATTGTCATGTAATGCTGTACATTACAACATTTGTTGATTGTCATGTAATGCTGTACATTACAACATTTGTTGATTGTCATGTAATGCTGTACATTACTACATTTGTTGATTGTCAGGTAATGCTGTACATTACTACATTTGTTGATTGTCATGTAATGCTGTACATTACAACATTTGTTGATTGTCAGGTAATGCTGTACATTACAACATTTGTTGATTGTCATGTAATGCTGTACATTACAACATTTGTTGATTGTCATGTAATGCTGTACATTACAACATTTGTTGATTGTCAGGTAATGCTGTACATTACAACATTTGTTGATTGTCATGTAATGCTGTACATTACAACATTTGTTGATTGTCATGTAATGCTGTACATTACAACATTTGTTGATTGTCAGGTAATGCTGTACATTACAACATTTGTTGATTGTCAGGTAATGCTGTACATTACAACATTTGTTGATTGTCATGTAATGCTGTACATTACAACATTTGTTGATTGTCAGGTAATGCTGTACATTACAACATTTGTTGATTGTCATGTAATGCTGTACATTACAACATTTGTTGATTGTCATGTAATGCTGTACATTACAACATTTGTTGATTGTCAGGTAATGCTGTACATTACAACATTTGTTGATTGTCAGGTAATGCTGTACATTACAACATTTGTTGATTGTCATGTAATGCTGTACATTAATACATTTGTTGATTGTCAGGTAATGCTGTACATTACAACATTTGTTGATTGTCATGTAATGCTGTACATTACAACATTTGTTGATTGTCAGGTAATGCTGTACATTACAACATTTGTTGATTGTCAGGTAATGCTGTACATTACAACATTTGTTGATTGTCAGGTAATGCTGTACATTACAACATTTGTTGATTGTCAGGTAATGCTGTACATTACAACATTTGTTGATTGTCATGTAATGCTGTACATTACAACATTTGTTGATTGTCAGGTAATGCTGTACATTACTACATTTGTTGATTGTCATGTAATGCTGTACATTACAACATTTGTTGATTGTCAGGTAATGCTGTACATTACTACATTTGTTGATTGTCATGTAATGCTGTACATTACAACATTTGTTGATTGTCAGGTAATGCTGTACATTACAACATTTGTTGATTGTCATGTAATGCTGTGCATTACAACATTTGTTGATTGTCAGGTAATGCTGTGCATTACAACATTTGTTGATTGTCAGGTAATGCTGTACATTACAACATTTGTTGATTGTCATGTAATGCTGTGCATTACAACATTTGTTGATTGTCAGGTAATGCTGTACATTACTACATTTGTTGATTGTCAGGTAATGCTGTACATTACAACATTTGTTGATTGTCAGGTAATGCTGTACATTACAACATTTGTTGATTGTCAGGTAATGCTGTACATTACAACATTTGTTGATTGTCAGGTAATGCTGTACATTACTACATTTGTTGATTGTCAGGTAATGCTGTACATTACAACATTTGTTGATTGTCAGGTAATGCTGTACATTACAACATTTGTTGGGTGTCAGGTAATGCTGTACATTACAACATTTGTTGATTGTCATGTAATGCTGTACATTACAACATTTGTTGATTGTCATGTAATGCTGTACAATACTACATTTGTTGATTGTCAGGTAATGCTGTACATTACAACATTTGTTGATTGTCAGGTAATGCTGTACATTACAACATTTGTTGATTGTCATGTAATGCTGTACATTACAACATTTGTTGATTGTCAGGTAATGCTGTACATTACAACATTTGTTGATTGTCAGGTAATGCTGTACATTACAACATTTGTTGATTGTCATGTAATGCTGTACATTACAACATTTGTTGATTGTCAGGTAATGCTGTACATTACAACATTTGTTGATTGTCAGGTAATGCTGTACATTACAACATTTGTTGATTGTCATGTAATGCTGTACATTACAACATTTGTTGATTGTCAGGTAATGCTGTAGGCCTACATTACTACATTTGTTGATTGTCAGGTAATGCTGTACATTACAACATTTGTTGATTGTCATGTAATGCTGTACATTACAACATTTGTTGATTGTCATGTAATGCTGTACATTACAACATTTGTTGATTGTCAGGTAATGCTGTACATTACAACATTTGTTGATTGTCAGGTAATGCTGTACATTACAACATTTGTTGATTGTCAGGTAATGCTGTACATTACAACATTTGTTGATTGTCAGGTAATGCTGTACATTAAAACATTTGTTGATTGTCAGGTAATGCTGTGCATTACAACATTTGTTGATTGTCATGTAATGCTGTACATTACAACATTTGTTGATTGTCAGGTAATGCTGTGCATTACAACATTTGTTGATTGTCATGTAATGCTGTACATTACAACATTTGTTGATTGTCAGGTAATGCTGTACATTACTACATTTGTTGATTGTCAGGTAATGCTGTACATTACAACATTTGTTGATTGTCATGTAATGCTGTACATTACAACATTTGTTGATTGTCATGTAATGCTGTACATTACAACATTTGTTGATTGTCAGGTAATGCTGTACATTACAACATTTGTTGATTGTCAGGTAATGCTGTACATTACAACATTTGTTGATTGTCAGGTAATGCTGTACATTACAACATTTGTTGATTGTCAGGTAATGCTGTGCATTACAACATTTGTTGATTGTCATGTAATGCTGTACATTACAACATTTGTTGATTGTCAGGTAATGCTGTACATTACAACATTTGTTGATTGTCAGGTAATGCTGTACATTACAACATTTGTTGATTGTCATGTAATGCTGTACATTACTACATTTGTTGATTGTCATGTAATGCTGTACATTACAACATTTGTTGATTGTCATGTAATGCTGTACATTACATTTGTTGATTGTCAGGTAATGCTGTACATTACTACGTTTGTTGATTGTCAGGTAATGCTGTACATTACAACATTTGTTGATTGTCAGGTAATGCTGTACATTACAACATTTGTTGATTGTCAGGTAATGCTGTACATTACAACATTTGTTGATTGTCATGTAATGCTGTACATTACTACGTTTGTTGATTGTCAGGTAATGCTGTACATTACAACATTTGTTGATTGTCATGTAATGCTGTACATTACATTTGTTGATTGTCAGGTAATGCTGTACATTACTACGTTTGTTGATTGTCAGGTAATGCTGTACATTACAACATTTGTTGATTGTCAGGTAATGCTGTACATTACAACATTTGTTGATTGTCAGGTAATGCTGTACATTACTACATTTGTTGATTGTCAGGTAATGCTGTACATTACAACATTTGTTGATTGTCAGGTAATGCTGTACATTACAACATTTGTTGAGTGTCAGGTAATGCTGTACAATACTACATTTGTTGATTTATTTTTATATATAGTGCTGGAGTCGCTAGTTCTGCGGTATGTGCGTATCGTCTGGATGAAATTGAGACATTGTTTTATACCAGTCGGTTCAGAGCCCAGGGAGATGGAGATACCAAGAATCTATGGGTTGTATTAAATCCAGTGGATGAACCAATACCAAGAGAAGAAACAGTAAGATTTGGTTAATTATATGAAATGTTTATGTTCACTATTCATATCTTGCTTGTATTTTACAATATATATTTACACTTTTTACAAAATCACATTTTATATCCAATCATTTTAAACAAAATATATTCCTCGTTTTGCTTTGAGAAACAACCCTGCTTGGTTAATGTGGCAGTTAGTTGCATTTGTTTTGAGCATGAATACATGTTTTTCCTATTTCCAAACTTCCAATGTTATACAAATCATTAGGAAGTTGTGATGTCGCCAATCATTTCTTTGTTCATAACTATTTCAGTGTCCAAGTAGCACCAGCTATTCTAACGACATCTACGCAGATATAAAGACACTAACTCAATTACTGAATGAGCCAGCTGTGAACAAGCTTCATTATGAGAGCACAGGGACAAGTAAAAGCAACCCTCTCCTTGTTTCAAGTGGAGAACGTTTCTCTCAGATAGTCGTTGATGAAGATGTACTCAACTCAATCGATGTCATGTTTATTGGAACAGGTTAGAGGAAATGTACTCTAAGGAAATATTATGGCTAATGGAAATATGTCATAGGTAACCGATCTTTATAATTGTTATAGTTGGTATAGTATCATCATACATTGTGTTAATAAACAACTGGAACTAAAGTTTGGGCTGAAGAAGGTTCAGTGAACTTACTATTCAATCTAAATGCAATTGTAATCTTATTAAGACGTAAAATTATAGTTGGGAAATTATTTTTATGTTTTTAATTTGATGATAATACATCAGACAGAATTATTTAAGATGTATTTAATACCATTATCAACTTTTTGAAAATTAAACTAGGTTTTCTCTGGGGACAAAGTACTTTAGAAGGAAAGATTTGTGATGATGATTGATACTTGTATCAAGTTAACAGAGAACGGTACGGTGCTCAAGGCTTATCTGAATGGAAGTCGATCTGAAGCAAGGATTGTGGAGGAGATAAGTTTAAATACAGATGAATTTAAGGTAAGGTTTATCAAACATTAAAGTGAAAGTTGAAATTGATGCGTTTTACAAAGATACTACACTGATACGTGTAGTCTGCTTGAAATGATATTTGATATTATATAGTATTGTTTGATGACGTTTATAAGACCAAAGTAGACTTAAAGAGAGTATACACATGTTGCCATTATTCAATCACAAGATTACTGAATTAAAATTCTTAAAACTTACTAGATGTGAATGTGGTAATGGTACCAATTTATAACACATTTGAAAAGGGTCAGGGTCGTAAACCCTTTTCCCAAATAAGAATGCGTACAAACAAATAGAATTCTCACTATTTTCTCGTTAATGAAACAACGAAATAAGCTGAAACTCCCGCGTGGTTTCTGTACATATTCCTTGATATAAAGCATGATTGCATTTATGGGTATTTTGCTAGCCCATGTTGGACTGACTGTTACCTTCGTGTACTACATGCAGTTTCAGTGTGTACAGAAACGGAGTCCATATTTGGGCTAGATATTGTACAGTGCTGCATTTAAACGTAGGCCTGTAGTATACAATCACAAGGATCTTTTAGAGCAACCAGTTTTACAGGAGAAAATGAAGTAACTAATGTATAATATAAGCCTATGCAACTCTGCAAATATTTGTTTTTAAAAATATCACATTTTTTGACAATTACATTGTAGTTTCCTAAATAATTTTTTTTTCTGAATGAAATTGAACATCAGTTGCATAGTATTCTTATTTCTGCAACACACAGAAGCCAGTGTTAAGAATGCTGAAGAGTGATCAAGCTGTGTTTGTGGGGACAGATGTTGGAGTCTTCAAGATACCACTCCAACACTGCCAAGACTATGCAACCCATAAGGCGTGTCTGGATGCGAGAGATCCTTACTGCAAATGGATCAGTGTTACTAGAGAATGTATACACTCCACTGATGATGGGTAAGTATGGAATCCAGGCTACCAAAACAGAAATACCAGGTTATTATAAGTGCTTGTGGTGTGACTGGAATATTTGTCTGGAGTTTTCCTCCTACATCTAAAACTGAACATTCTTTCATCGGGGAAATAGAACGCTCGAGGGATCACCTCGGGAGGCTAGTTTTACTGTCCCACTCGTAGAAAACAATATTTGTATGTTGTCATTTTTGAGGAATCCTATATGTAAAACTTTTAGCTTTGCATGGTGAGGATGATAAGTAAGACTAATTGCGGTGACACCATGTGGAATCTCAATTGAGTAGTAATTAGTTCTGAAAAGAACTGGTGGTACAACTCGACGTTTCGATCAGTATGCTCTGATCGTCCTCAGGAGAATGCCGGACTTTGGAAAATGCTGCTGCTTAAGTAGACTGCTGGAGGATCATCCATGAATGGATGCTGGAGGATTAGTTCGTTGAGGCGCGCAGGCGGGAAACTGTGAGACTAGGATCCTAGGGGTTGGGGGATAGGAGTGTGTGCTCACTGAACTGAATCAGTTGTTGACAAGCACAGGGGGATGGAGGGTGGTTGACTTAGGATATAGGAGATCCCTCAGTCTGGGGTGGGTTATGGACTTTGGATATAGAAGATCCTATATGAAAATAATAAGGCTGCTGCAATATAACACGTAGTTCTAAAAAATTAAATGACTTTAAATTATATGTTTTATTTATCTGAAAACAATTCGGTGTTGTGTCCCCAATGTTATGGTTTTAATAACAGATTATTAATAACAGTACATTACTTTAACTGCTGGTATTCTGTATGGTTGTCATTTGCGATTATATATTTAACATGTTCAAAAGTATTTTGACTTAATCATATAGTCCACTTTTCCTGATTTTTATGAAATAATTTTTCATTTTAATGAAAAAAAACAAAATTCATAATTTTTATGAAAGAAATTATCATTTTATTGCCATTTTTCTAAATTCGACTTTATTTACCAAAATTTAGTTGATAAAAAATAGGAAAAGTGGACTTATGATTAAGTCAAAATACTTTTGAACATGTTATTTGTCTTTTTTTTCAGGTTGCAAGATTTTAAAAATGGTCCAGAAAAATCGAGTGAGTTTGTAAAAAAATAATTAGATTGATTCTGTTACCTTTTATGTTCTCTCTGCTTTCGTTTTCATACATTCATTTACCTTCAGTTGCATTCACGTTCCATCTTTTTTGTTGTTTCCCCTTCCCCCTTCCCATGTCCTCCAACATGTGCAGATAACTAGGTTTGATTGAATAGTATGTGACGTGAGTTTAGAATCAATACCACATAAATCCATGGGCGGATGCATAACATTTTTAGGGGGGGGGGGCTGAGAATCAAAAACAATTATTTTTCAGTACTACAAAAATTACAATGAAATAATCAAAGGGAGAGAAAAACAAAGCACACTGTGGGAATGGGAGTGCGTTCTCCCCTCCCCTCCCCTCTCTCTCTCTCTTTTTCTCTACAGCCCCCTTAGCCCCCCTTCTGGATCCGCCTATGAAATCATTAATCTGCTTGTCCAATTTTATCCCTATAATGTATGTGCAATATTTCCTACGTACTTTTCAGATAATGGAATTATAATCCTTACACATCCATCAAGTCAGAGAAGGACTCTTCGTATACCCAGTCAGCCTGTCAACCTGTATCTTGTAGCTAAGGCCTCACAGGGAAATAATCTACGTGTAGTTGATGACAAAATCAACTGTGATCCATGTGCGAATCTACCGTATACACAACTCAAGTCAACCAGCTCGGGAAATGAGATTATGGTGTTGCACATCAATGGTTCCTCCAATGAAAACATGAATTGTTCATGTTCCTGTAACCTAGTAATGGATGATGGGATGACGGCATCTGCTAATATCACCATTACTGTAGATAACTCAAGTAAGTTTGATTTGTCAAATTAAATGAAATCTAATGATAGTTCTTGACTGTGCCCTGAATAGTTTACAAGAAGACTAACACTGTGAAAATCTCTCGGTTAAATATATAAAGAGACTCGTTAAATGTTTTTTTAACCGTGTTTTAAAACCCATGTTTAACCCTTTGATTTAAGCCGCTATTCAACCGCATTCTCACCGCGTTTTAACCGAGTGGTTTCGCCAGGATTTTGTTATTCATAACTGTAAACCTTTGTTCAATGTGATAATGAGGATGCAAGTTTAACCGTGGTTTAACCGAGTATAACACGTACTGCACAACTTGCACACAAGAGGCGATAAAGAGATTAAAACACTTACTTAAGTGTCTGTAAATTTCCAATCTAAAAACACTGGTAGTGGTATACAACGGCCGGGGACATGCACTAATTTGCTCAGATACCACTGACCTTGCCCATATGAGAATAGGTGTCTGTGCTGAGAATGGGTACGTGCTGTGATAGGGCGACGTGATAGGTGTATATTTAGGTATAGGCCTACTTGTTAATCTGTTTTTTCATCGGAAGGGGGACACGCTTAGAATAATATATATCATATTCCAGAGTGTAATTAGGAAATGGACAATAATTATAATGCATTGATTACCGAACTGAGGTATGTTGCGGGCCAAACAGATACTAACAATTGACTTAAAATAACAATTCATCCATCGGGGTTCCTAATTATCATGGGTTGTTTTAATAATCGGTCGGTCAATAACAAGGATACGATGAGGACCAGTAAAAAAAAGCCCGATGTCGGGGAAAAATTTACCCCTTGGGGCCA
>CM055834.1:25331443-25356512 GCA_029582265.1 Zoroaster sp. YZ-2022 | reverse complement strand
TATTTTTAACCACCTTTTCGATAAAAAAACGAGTACATTTTTGGTCTTAAACAAACAATTTCAGAAATTAAAGTTCTGCAGTCCTCTCGTCTCTTCATTTTACTAATCACTTTTTTATTTTCTTCAGAAAATAGAAAATGATCTTGTTTATAATTACTTAAAATCTCGTATAAATGCTTTGTCTTCTTCCATATCTTTATAAACATCTTCTGTTTGAATCTTCGAGTAACAAGCTATCCTGTATCCGTGTAAAAGTAGATTACACATCTCGTCGTATTTCTGTTTTTAAGCCCTGCGCTCGAGTCTGTCAACGTTCCGTTTACTAGTCATCCATTTAAAATTCACCCGTTGGTGTTGCTGACTTGACCCCATCGCGTACCCGTACAAATTATTTGCGTTCAAATACGTAATGTAGCTTGATGGTTTTGATTATCGTAATCGATCAAGTTTTTCATTGTTTGCTTCTTCGCGTATCTTTTTACCCGCCATACACGTTCCTCCTCGTGTACCTTTTTTATAAATAAATGCATGTCAACATCCGTCAACAAGTCTAAACGAACTTAGAATGTTTAATAAAGCATCCCAACTTAATCCAGGACTCGTATAATAATTAGCTGGATCAAACCCGTATTGTTTCATACAAGTAGCGAAATTTTCAAATACATCCGCTAATAAGCTAGTATCCGTACGCACATATAAATCGTGATAATTTCCTAAATTTTTACAATCGAATGTATTCCACTTTTCTTTGCGTGCTCATATTCTTCTTTAGTAATGCTGGAATTGTCGTTTAAACACTATAAAAAATTCTTGTAAAGGAAGTTTAGTTTCTTCAAATCTTATAAAACTATCCATGTACTCGTAAGGATAAATACCTTTTTGTTTTAAAAGATTAAATTTTTCTAAATTCGATTCAAACTTTTTACTAATTGAAAAAGATTTACTCGATTTTACGAGGTTTTCCAATGAATCTAGTAAAAATTGAAAACTGTCTATAAATCGTAGTTGCCCGATTGAAAAAGAAATATATTTTTCGATATTGTTTGGAATACACGTTAGATTTCCTCGCGTTTGACTAGCAGCTTGCATAATGAGATGAGAATCGTATCCTCGTAAATTATGAAATACAACCGGAATAAATGTTTTCTCTGGTTTTAAACTTAGTTTTAAATTACAACAATTGTGCGCAGCGCCTCTATATTTTCCGGTAATGTGACAATGATCGCGTACTCGTTTAAACTTATCGATGTCGCCTTCAAAAAATGCCTTTTCACATATCCAACACTTGCTAGCAAAGTTGTAATCTTCTACATCTTCTTTAGTCATTATTATTTTTTGAGGATTTTTAAATATCTCGTTGATGTTTTCTTCTTCTTTTTCTAATTTGTTTAAAAAATGTTCAGCATAATAATAATAATAATAATAAAGATTTATAGCGCGCACATATCCACCCTGCTGGGCGCTCAAGGCGCGGAAACAAAGATAAAAACATGAATACAAACAATATACAATGATAACATAGGGAAAAATTATGTACTGAGATACACGTACCTACAATGGAATTACAAATATACATCATCTTTGAAGAATTGTGACATAAGATGAGTTTAAGCATCGACTTAAATCTAGTTATACTATGACAAGATTTGAGTTTAGTTGGAAGATGATTCCAGAGTCTCGGAGCCGCGACAGAAAAAGACCTATCACCCCAGTTCCGTTTTGATGTTGGTTCCTTTAGGAGTGACATGTTGCTGGAGCGCAAATTGCGTGATGGAGTGTAGACTTTAAGCAGTTCAGAAATATAAATTGGAGCAATGTTATTAAAAGATTTGTGAACAATTAGCATAAGTTTAAAACAATTCTCTGTGAAACAGGAAGCCAGTGCAGTTCTTTCAAGATTGGCGTGATATGGCATGACTTTTTGGACAAAGTCACAACACGAGCTGCTGTGTTTTGTATGTTCTGAAGACGAGATATTTGATTCTGCGGGAGACCGTAGAGTAGAGCATTCTCGTTATCGAGACGTGATGTGACAAACGCATGAATAATTTGTTCAGTAGCACTTTTATTCAAGTATTTCCTTATTCGGCTGATATTTCTGATATGAAATGATGATATGCGAACAATGTTGGAGATATGAGGTTTTAAAGTCATTGTCGAGTCAAATATAACACCCAATTTACGTGCTTGTGATGAGGGGGTTATCTGCGAGTCACCAATTGCAATAGATGGAAGAGAAACTTTAGACAATTGCTGACGTGATCCAAATAGAACAAATTCTGTTTTTTCGTCGTTCAATTTCAGGAAGTTTTGTCGCATCCAACTTCGAATCTCTTGAATACATTTCTCCAGTGTTGTAATGCAGGAATCGGCAGGTTCTTGAGAAGATTTAAAAGTAATGTAGAGCTGCGTGTCATCAGCGTAGACATGGTAATTTAAATTATACTTCAAAATGATATCACGAACTTGAAACGTATAAACAGTAAACCACTGTGGGCCGAGCACGGAGCCTTGGGGTACAGAATAGTCAAGAATAACAGGCTCGGAGGTGGCATTACCAATACAAACATGCTGAGGCCTATTTAAAAGGTAGGACTTACACCAATCCAGGGCTGTGTCATGTATTCCAAGATGATATTGCAGGCGGGAGAGAAGGATTTTGTGATCGACCGTGTCAAAAAGCGGCGCTTAAGTCTAACAAAACTAATGCAGTGATTTTTCCATCATCCATGGCAGATAAAATGTCATTGTTGACGCGGAGAAGAGCAGTTTCCGTTCCATGAAATGGTTTATAGGCTGACTGAAATGTATCCGACAGGTTATTCACACGAACATGGTCAGAGATCCGTGATGAAACAACTCGCTCGATTGTTTTTCCAAGGTACTTTAAATTCGCTACCGGTCGGTAATTTTTGAAAACTTCCTTGTCCAAATTGGGTTTCTTCAGGAGTGGTTTAACATGAGCAATCTTCTGGCTATCAGGGAAACAACCGGAAGAAAGAGATCTGTTTACAATAATTGTGATATACTTAGCAAACACATCAATATTTTGTTTTTATTAGCGAAGTTGGCACTGGATCAAGTTCACACGATTTTGATGGCGATTTCATGATGAGTTTCTTGATCTCCGTAACACTAGTAGGCTCAAACATAGACAGTCTACATTGTGGATCCTTGCGTGATGGTGTTTGTGATAGAATGACAGGTACTGGGGGAAAATAACGACGGATATTCTCAATTTTTGTGACAAAAAAGTTTGAAAATTCATTAGCGAGGTCCTGATTGGAGTGTGTAGATGGAAGCACTGGAGCTTTGGGTTTATGAAGCAGCTTTTCAACAATGTTAAAGAGTTTTTTCTGATCGCCAGAGTTCTCTTCCACAAGAGATGAGTAGTGAGTTATTTTGGCCTGGTTAATCATGTTCTTCACAATATCTCGTTGGTTACAGTATTCTTGCCGATGTACTCCAAGTTTCCCATTGTCACGCCATTTTCGTTCAAGTTGACGACGGATTTTCCTTGCAGCACGAATATCATCATTGAACCAGGGGGATTCAGATTGTAGTTTTACAGTTCTAGTTTTTTGCGGAGCATGATCATCCAAGATGTTACGGACAGTAGATTCAAATAGATTGACACAAGAATCCAGCTCACCATCTTCAAGGTTTACATTTTCCAGTTGAGATTCAAGATCATGACATAAATCTCTAATATTTACATTTTTCCAGTGGCGAGTAAGTTACAGAAATGGTAGGCATGGGGAGGTTTTTTAAGGTTCATATCTGCCATGATTGCATAATGATCAGATAAGCCGGGATGGATAGTTATATTCGAGATAAGAGGTGAAGTATTTTCACGCGTTATCATGAGGTCAAGACAGTGACCATATCGATGAGTGGGTGCTGTGATATGCTGGATAAGTCCATGAGCAGAGAGCAGATCTTTAAACTGATTCGCATAATTGTTTGAAGAGATGTCCATATGAATGTTAAAATCGCCGGTTAAAATAATGTCAGATGGGTGCAAGAGATAATCCACAATTAATTTCTCAAATTCCCTGCAGAAAACTGGAGAAGTTTACATGTTTACCATCAACATCCCTTTCTGGTCGATAAATATTAACAAGGCGAACAGATCTAGAGTTGCACGTTACCTCAGCATGCAGAGATTCAAATGTTAGGTAGTCAATGTTAACACTTTTCATACTGACAGATAAACTGGACCTAAAGAGAAGTGCAACCCTCCACCGGTCTTTTTGGTCTGGGATATGATGGAGAGAGTAGCCAGCAGGAGTACACTCACGGGGTATTAAGTCATCATCGGGTTTAAACCATGTCTCGGTTATGGCAACAAGATCCAAATTGTTTTGAAGTACAAAGTCAACAAATTCATCCGATTTGTTACATATGGATTGAGTGTTTAGTACACAGAGCTGAAGTTTAGACTCATCATGAACATTTGGAGTTGAAGTTATGCCAATGTCGCTTGTTGATGTGGTTAAGTTCACTGCTGGGGGGTTGATAAGGCAGGAGTGCTAGTTGTGTAAGGCTGTCCATTCTACGGCGACCAGCTTTTTACCTCTATGTGTGCGGCGGTATGTTTTGGGTTGATTAGCAAGTATCCCAAGAGAGTTCAATTGACTCAATGCTGAATAAGATAAAGCTGCATCGGTACATGGAGCATTGTGAAGATTGAGTAGTTCATTGCGGCTATAGGAAATTTTATGGAGCTGAGTGGCGTTTTGGGTGTGTTGATCAGTGTTTCAGGTCCAGGGTTTGGGTTTATGTCACCAGAAATTAAGAGTTCCAGGTGAAAGGTGGCAGATGAATTATCATAGTATGATATAGGACGTCTCAAGAATTTAAGATGGCGGATCTTGGGTGAACAATCTGTAGATTGCATCTTGTAGCCATCTTCTGATGAGTCATTGAGACACAATGGTCTGGATAGCAGGAGTAGAATAAACAGGATGTAGACCTCCATTGTCTGATCACAAAGTTGTTGATCCAAACAAAAGGCTTGTGGTCAAGCTACAGGTTATAATCTCTAGCTACAGGTTATAATCTAAATCAGAGTTGACTGCACAAATAAAATGAAGATCCAAAATGTATATACACTCAACAGTAAAAACTTTCTGGAGAGACAGACAAAAAAACAACAGTTTTTCACTTATTATAAGAAAACAAATGTACAAATACTCACATAAAACGTCCAGTAGATTCCAGATGTAATAAGAAATCCACTAGTATAAAAATGAAGACAAACTTGTAGCTACAAAACACTTACTTAGCACAAAAACTGGAGAGCTGTTATGAGTGGCTGCTTGCTAGGCGCTCAATCAAGTAAACATCTCCTCCCCGGTAAATGACGGGATCACTAGTTTTACCATCGCAACGAACGACGACGTATGAATAACCGCAAACGACGTGTTCTTGTAGTTTTGTAGTATTAGTATTATTAACATCGTCAACCTTTTTAATAATACTTTCAAAGTCGGCATATATAACAAAAGGAACTTTCATCTTTTTATGAAAATTTATAAATTTTAACGTATCGTTTTTACCCTTTTCCGGCATCACGACTGTCGTTGGTCTGTCGTTTATTCCCTTGCACATTTTTACGTGTTTTTCGAGATACGCTTCTGTTGAAAAACCCTGTAAACATCTCAAAACAAAAATGTTGTCGTTCTTTATGTTTCGTTTGATCGTAAAGTAATTTATTTACATCTTTTATCCAAACGTAGTGAGATCTAGTTCCTTTTTTTTCTTCTTTGTTAATTAATAATAAATTAATACGATTTAGTTTCGCGGGTTGATCGCTGAGTTTGTAAACTAGTATCGATTTTGATTCACAACCAAAAACGTTTATCGCTATATTGTTTTGTTTCTCTACTTTTTTATTTGATTGATCGGGGTAGGAGCGTCGATATTATTAAAATTTAAACCATCCTCCGTTAGATAATTGGAAGTTCTTTCCGGATGAATTTTTACGGGAAAAAGAGCGCTTCGAAGCGCCCACCTCAAACAATTATTGTCTTTGTTTTTTACGTTTATGCACGCTTTTTAATTTTTTATATAGTTACATAACTTAGTATAAGAACCACCTTTAAGAGGTTTATATCTCGCGTAAGTAATATTCATATCAACGATACGATCTACCTCCCATCCAGAACCATTAGACGTCCATTTTTCTAAAGACTCTTGAATTTGTGAAAAAACGGTATTAAATATATTTTCAATGTCATCCAAATTCAATAAAACAATTTGCCTATTATTATGAAATCTTGGTTCAGCAAAATCGATCGTACCGTCTAATTTTTCTTTACGTAATCTAATACGTATATATATCATTAACTTGTACGGTCCTAATTCTTGTAAGTCTAAATCCAACTTTACAATTATCTTTGGTTTTACCGCTTCCCAAAAAATGTTTAAATCTTTTTCTTTGCAATGATTTAGCGGAACCACCATTCTTCGTTCGCGTAAATATCTTCCACCGTTAATCGGTGGTTTAAATCTCAACTCTTCTTCTTGACCGTAAAACCTTTTAATAGCAGCTATATAGTCTTTCTTTAACAACCGCGCTCTTTTACCCGCGCCGCGTTCTGGCAACCCAATATTTTCAACTGCTATACGCTCTCTCAATTCAACTAAACTTAATTTAGATAATGGTTTTGGTTTATGCTTTTTTAAATAAATTTTTACACCTTTGTAATATGCACGTTTATCAACTTTCCCCTTGCTGTTTTTTGTAAAAATTATTTGACCAATGTGTTCTCGTGAAAACTCTTTCAACATTGGTTTTGTCCATTTTGATAAATATCTTCTTCTTCTTTCTTCAATTCTCTCCATTTATTATAGTTCTAGATAATATTTTTTAGTTTTTTCAATTTTAATTATCTCAGTTTTTAAAGTAAGTTTTTTAAGCTAATTTTATATATATATGTATATTTACTGTAAACGAGACGTTTTTATCAACTCTTTCATCACTAAATTATAATACCGTCTAGCTTTACCTTCTGCAACTTTTAAACGATTATAACGATTTATTAATACTTTATTATAACGATTTATTAATACTTTATTAGCACATTGAGTGCAAAAATTAGTCAACGTCTTTGTGCCTTTTTCACATCTTAAACACGCAACGGGAATACGTTTACCTTCCTTAATACGACTCCGATGTAATCCACAAAATCTACCTCCACACACACTAGCAATACAACTAAAAGCCAGTCGCAAGGAACGATTAATTTACTTTTTTAATTTTCTAATCTTTTCGTTGTCATCTTTAGTTTAGATCAACATAATTTTTTTAACTTTTTCAATTTTTTTATTTCAGTTTTATATAACCTTTTTTTTATTACTTTTCATCACTCCCCTATACCTACCCAAAACAATCTAAAAACACTTTTGATGACGTCATCAATCTGTTTGTGACGTCATAATCTTTTTCCTAATTATCATCAATCTAAAAGGGAAAGCCCCTAAAAAATCATTTTTTTGAGTACTTGTCCTAGAACCCCCATCTAACATACTACTACTCTCGTCATTCTCCTGAGGACGATCAGAGCATACTGATCGAAACATCGAGTTGTACCACCAGTTCTTTTCAGAACTAATTACTACTCAATTGAGATTCCACATGGTGTCACCGCAATTAGTCTTACTTATCATCCTCACCATGCAAAGCTACAAACTGGAGGTATAAGATAAATGAATACCGTAATACAGCAAAAATAATGTCTGGTTTATGTTTTATAATGTACAATAAAATTCAGTAGTTTGAAGACCATGTACCTATTTCTGTAAAATGATCGAACCGATATACTAGTAAATTATAATGGAAAAAACTTACCTGACAGAAAGACAACAAATATTAACTATTTCAAATCGTTTTTTCCCGGCGCACTAGTTCAAACAGGGTCACCTCGGCAGATAACAATGAGGTCATCGCTGTTGACGTTTTGACATGCGGCAGTTGATGTTCATCGCGCCCAGCTGCACTTTGACACGAAAGCAGTGGCGTAGCTAGCGGGGGGGCAGGGGCGCCCCTCCCCCTTGCTCCAGTTCCCGAATAAGTGGGCTCCCCCTAACACATGCGAATTTTTTTTCACATGCTTATGGGTCTGACTGACGGGCCCACCAGCAGGCAGGACTATACAGGCAGGGCCGGATTTAGACCTTGAGGGGCCCGGGGCACTTCAGGTTCGGGGGCCCCTCGACATAGAAATTAAATTATATGACAAATAAAAAATGAACTAAAATGAATGATAAACCGCATTTCTTCGAAAAAATATAAAACTAATTTTATAATTATTACATTTTTTTTATAAAGGAAGTCCTTAGTCTGGGGCCCTTCTGGCAGGGGCCAGGGCAATGCCCTTGCCCCTTATAAATCCGGCCCTGTATACAGGGCCGCTTTTACATAAGGGCAAAAGGGTAGTTGCCCACGGCCCCAGGTAAAGAGGGGGGCCCTAAAAATCTGTAAAATCTGATTGGTGGGCCCCCTGGGATCCGATTCGCCCCCCCTGGCGAACATAGCCAGCTACGCCACTGCACGAAAGGTCGCCCACATTTTATTTTTATTGTACATAGACATTACATGACCAAAAAGATTTTGCCTCACACACAGTTAATGGGAGACAATGTACCGTTGTATGAGGAGATACAGTGAAATCGCAACGCTACATGGAGCTATTTAAATGCGGCCATTTTAGTCAAAACTCAGATGATCAAACTCAAGTGCTACGAGTGCTGTACTTCATAGTTAAGGACGTCATACGAGGACCTAAGACCAAAACATTTCTCGGTTTCTGACTTCACAAATCGGGCAAACGTTCATACCCCTATGTGAAAAAGTCGTTTAAAACACAGCACGGCAGAAATCCAATCGATCCGGCAATTTTGGCTGCAATTGGACATCGTTTTATAACAAACAAAAAATTGCCGATACGTGGATCTGAGGCGACGCGCGTGGAGACCAGAAACTGCAGACATTTTTTGGCCTAATAAGAAATAAGAAGAAGACCAGTTTTTTTTTAGTTGAGAAGTTTTTATCATTAAAATTTATTTTATATAGCCTAAATTTGTTAATGTTTACAAAACAAGTTTTGAAATAGAAATAAAAAATGGTATAAACTGGATGCAAGCCATCGATGGACCGTTATATTTTTACTCCAATGACTACCGTAAAGGAGACCTCCAGATACTACTTTAAGGTAATGTGTTATATAATGTAAATTCTATTGTCCCAACAACCGAGGACCATATTGTTCTCGACTTCATAAGTCCTCAGCTTGAAAGCGTATATATGAAGAAAAATGTGTCTGTGTGCCCACACCCTCTCTTGGAATGTTACACATTGCGACCATTACAACGTGTGGGTTAAATAAAACCAAGCTCATGTCTACTCGTGCCTAGACGTTGTCAACATTCTGGGTAAAAAGACACAACGTTAAACTTATTCAATAAAATTGAACTCACCCAGTCCTAGAAACAAATAGAAGATGGTGATTAATGGTGGTAACTCAAAATCATCTCAGTAAATGTCAAGCAAAAATCCAGCAAAATACTACCACAAGCAGAATCAAATGTTGCTCTCAAAACGGTTGCAAAGAAATATGAGGGGTGCCGCATCACACATCTATATTCATACACCAAATTCGGTACCAGTCTAATTGGTAAAATGATCTGGGCGTCGATCAATATGCAAAACGTATATTTCAAAGATCTGTACCAAGAAGGGAGAACATGATCTCAAAGTTCACAGTAACCTTATAGTATTAAGTCTACCAGAAGTACAACCACATCAAACTACACACGAAGTGCATGGCTTGGCGCGTGTTTAGGCCTATGAAAAAATGTGTAGACAAATCGTCACACCAGACTAATATGTACATTGTCAAATGGATTAATGCGTTACACCACATTTGTGTTTTAATAACTTATTTTATAACAGGTTTTGAATAAACGATTTGAGAAAATCAATTCAAAATATAGGGGACCTGTGCAACAATGGTTAAAATTCCACTTTTTCGTTCCTCAGCACATCCCTTGACCTGACAACCTATGACCGTACATACCTTAACCATTGTTTCACAGCGGCCTGCCGTACGCGTAAGGCATCATGGGATTAGGCTCAGGTGCGCTCGCGAAAACAGCCTCTCAATATGTACAAAGTATGTGATGTGGCTAACTTTCACGAAAATTGTTTCATCCTAAAATCAGAACATGTTTAATTTTTCTTTCATATGGAGATGTGGAGAGTCTGTAAATCCTTCAAAATTAAAAATCCGGGAGGTTCAGGGCATTGTATTAGCCAGAGGGACGTGTGCACTGTTAAAAAATACGTTGTGGTACAACGGTTTACATCACTTTTTCTGTAAAAAATGTTAAACAATCACAGAGAAACTCTGTAACGAAAATTTTTTGTTTCAGCACAGAAAATACTTTAAAAATCACAAAGGACCAAGGGCGCAACCACGTGTTGAAAGTTGGGGGGGTCCCAAGCAGCCAATAGCAACGTGATCTGCGGGCGAGCGAAGCGAGCACGCCACTAGCAGCTGGGGTCTTGGTTCAATATCACGTATTTCAGCGTGTTGATGGAAGTGTTGCATAATTGTGATGTCATGAATGACATTACTAAGATCATGTATACATAAAATACCAAAATGTTTTATTAATTAGATTAAGCTAGTAGTAAAGCTACACACAGACTGTGCTAACTGTGTGACACAGTTAGCATGATTCACTTGACCACCTGTTTTTTTAAATTTATTTTAACTTTCACCTGTGAAATATGGATGTTTCACGATAATAAACGCTTATCGGACTATTTTGGACCTCCCTAGAAAATAAGGTCTTCCAGAAGTTGGGGAGGTCCACATAAAAGTAGGGGGGATCGTGACCCCCGACCCCCCCAGTGGTTGCGCCCTTGCAAAGGACACTCTGTAAGCACATAGAAAATCTGTGAGGCTTTGTTTTTGTTTCATCACTACCAATTCTCTGTGTATTTACAATTGGTAATTTGGAGTTCTGTCGTTGTACAAAGGTCACCGCTTGCTCTGGCAGGTACACACCGCCCTAAAAGTGCAAAATATGGGCATGATAGAATGATAGATAATCATTTTTGGAAGGTTTTCTTCAAAAAACTAAATCCAGGTATCGTGTAATTACCGAGAAATGTCCAAAAACAACAATAAGGTCAAAGGTCACGTATACGCATTTCCAGTTGTCTACACGACCGTGAAACCTGTAGTTTTTTCTGTACGGCAATTGCCGATTGTATTTAGACTGACCTCTGCATTGCACATTGTTGTGAGTGTAACAAGAGGAACAAGGTTCCAGTCTGTAGGCTGTTGTAAACACACGAACGATTACAGAATTCCTGGATTCGATTGCAACCAGGTGCACGTCGACGTCCAAGATGATCCAAAAAGTGATGAAAATGCCTAGTAGGCTTGATAGACCTTGGATCAACTATGGAGAAAGGCATAGACTGAACAAACTGGTACTTAGCAGCATCTGTCTGGACATACTGGATTCTGGGTGAGCATCTCAATCATGTCTTCATGGTCAATATTATTAGTTTGCATTGCTATTGGTACTGGTAGACAGTACATGATGTACAGGACTGTACATGATGAACACAATCATGACAATGTCCCCTGGCAATTATGTGAAATTGCCCTAACCCCTGATTACATACTCTACATATTTGACAGGAAAAATGTTGAAAGGGAAGCTTCAATTTTGGTTTAGAAATTAGATTCTCATATTCTCAATGACCAAATTAATTTGTCCGAAGTGCTTTTATCTTAGACTAGAGAGAGAGAAAAAAATAATTATGTAAAAAATACAAGAAGTTACCAGATATAACTTTGTGAAACACGAGGGGGAGCACCTATTTTTAATAAATGTTCACAGGTTAGTTTTTATGCTATTTTTCATGAGATCTAATTAACATTAGTTAACATGTTACAGGGTTGAAGTTAATGTTCATTATCAAATACCAATGATGAACATTTCATTTAGTTTTAATGGTTATTTATTTAAAAAAATTAAGGTTTAGTATAATTTGTTATTATTTTTTGAAACATGTATAGCAGTACTGGCATTTCAGTCCAAGAGAAGGGGTCTATCTGATAACCACCTTTCCATTCCATCAGTTAAACGATGTTTTACCTTATTTCACAGTGATTGTTGATAATGTTGTTAAATTTATTTAAATCTAAGCCCTTACTCCTCTTTTCACTCTTAAATCTTTTTCAGAAAGGACAGAAACATCCTGCTACTTCAGCTATGCAGAATTGATGCTGGGTGTGATTCTCGACATAATGCAGCACCAGTCTTCGGTCAATGGAATTGGTAATTTGGAATCAAGCATATGTCTGGGCCCCTTACTTTTATTGCTTGTTGCCCCTCCCCTCCCCTCCCTAGTTCTTGGATTCTATAGTGCTGCAATGATTGTTCAAATAATTTCAGAAAGCAAATGTGTTGGTTCATCACCAGTGGCAGTACATGCCGAGAACTTGGGGAGGCAAGCATTTTATTCCAAATTTACCGATTCCAATGACAGCCCCTGAAATGTCACCCATTCTGAAATATCACTAAATCGTAAATACACAGCTACATTTATTATGCAGATTGATTTTGTTTTCTTGTCAACAAAGGATCATGGTTGGGTTCATTTACACTGAAGTCATTTCACTTGTTGCATGTGTAAGGCCATGTACACTCGTTGTTAGATTATTTACAATAGGTTAAACAGGTCAGCAAAGTGGTTTCAATTGATTATGGGGGGCAGGAGTGGAACCACAAAAGTCAAGTCATGAAACCAAATGGACAAATAAAATAAATATGTATTTCATTGTTTTATTAGCAATTTACAAGCACCCATACAACTCTTGATTATTTCAATGTCAAAACATTTATGTACAAAATGTCATCTGATCTTTAGCTTGTAATTTTATAGATTGGATGCAGCTACAGACATTTTGCCAAAAATATGTGTACAACCTTGAAAATGTAAAAAGCAATGTAGAATTTGTTTTCAAATTTTATAAATGATTTTTAATTATTTGCAGTATAGGTGAAAACAAAGAGAATTTATAAGCATGTCACAATAAGGAGATGCTTGATTACTATCATTGTCAATTTATCAATATATTTTTGTTCATTATAAACTTGAGTTGAAAGTGAAGTATATTATAAATAAAGATCACTCTCGGTATATAAACATGCAGTCCAATAGTTAAATTTATTTTTGTACAAGACTTAATACCAAGACATAAATACCAATGTTGACTTCATCTAAATCTAGAATTTGAAGGTTTTTCCATAAACAAAATGAAAAGGGCAAGCAATTATTAGATTTGGTAAAGTGGATGTAATTACATTTAATTTTGTTTGAATTGTCAATTGGCTAATTACAATTTGTGGCCTTACTCTTCTGTTGTTGGCAGGGGAAGAGGGAAAGCACGGATGCAAGCTTTCTTGCAACTTTATCATGTAGTATTTATAAGCTTGTTTTCTACTGAAAGACAAATTAGCTGATATCCATATAAGCTTTGAAGACTGCAGATATTAGCTATTTGACATAAGCTGCATTGTTTCTTCTCCACCCAACTACTATGGACGGCTATGCTTTGAGTAGACTCTGTGGTTCCTGATACATGAACATGGATGAAATGCACAATTGTTAGCCAACTTTCTATTATGTTCCATGTAGCGAAAATTATTGACAGCCTAGAAATGGAAATATCAAGAGTGTAAAGACTCTTCTCTCACAGGGTAACTTTTCCTTGGTAAAGAAAAACAAAAAGAAAGGGGAAATATTTATATGCTCCTCCATGCTTCAGTGTCTTCAGTAACCCCCAGCCCCCCAATCAATTTAACCCCCACTTCCTGTCCTTTGAATTTGAAGCCAAGTTTAATCCAGTTACTACCATAAATCAACTTTGTGACTTTATGCCCATAATAACGCTGAATAAGTTGATATGGCTACCTACAACCCTGGCAAACTATTTTCATGAGTGTTTTTACATGTTGATTTATCATCTGGCATGGTTTTTGAAAAGCATGTGTTGGGCTAGTGTCAATATCATTATGCATTATATGAGGTTTGTGGTAGCACCACGTAACTATCTCTACAGTTTAAGTGTTGGCTCTTAGAAGAACCAGTGGTGAGATAACTTGGAATTTCCATCAGTATACTCTGATCATCTTCATCCCCCTGAAGACAATCAGAGTATACTGATTGAAACATAAAGTAATGGCACTGCCAGTTCTTCTCAGAACCAATGCTATTTACTACTCTTGAAAGATAATTACTCTTACTCCTACTGTTCTTCAACCATGTAAAGCTTCAAAATATTTCAACATTTTTAAGGTATAGTACAGAATACTAATAGAGTAATTTGTTTGGGTGTGTGTGGGAGGGGGGGGGGGGTTGAGGGCTGTCAGTTGCCTTAAAACATTTTCATGTTATACCTGGAATTTTTGGCAATTTTTGAGGGTCTTGAAAATAGGACATGTCCTCTATACTTCCTAGAAACTTTTGATTGGATGGCACCCGTAACAAACCTGAAGTTGATATAATAGGTAATCTTCTTGAGAAAACTCTTATTCAGTGGAATGTCTGCTATTAAGTGGGATGTTGTAGGCTTCCGTTTACTGACCCCCATTCACATACGTAGGTGACATGATGAATTGAGCATTCGTCTCAGTCTCCATCTCCCTTCATCTCATCTATGGACCAAACATGAACAAACATTATGTATATAATCTTACAAAAGAAAGATTACGTTGAACTGATTACTCTAGCAGTTGAGATATGAAACTGACCACAAAGACATAAATAACAAAATAGCCAGTAATAATTAACACATGTAAAGCTACTTTGACTAATTATTAGTGCTACAGTATACTTATCATTCACACACACACACACACACACACTTCAAATTATAACCAATGTTGTACTTTCCCTTTAAGAGAACAACGGTCATGATCAACAGGGCATGGAATCGGAGTGCTAGATTTAGATAATCTTGGTGACTGAAAATAATATCCCACATGATAAGGTCATAATATCATTGCTGCTGCATAAATGAGCCAGTAAGTTTCAGTCACTGTGTTCATCTTAATTAAACTAGGACACTGATTCCATGCCCTGTTGAAAGTCTGCTCTGATCGTGATATTGTCGCTTTAATATGGACAAGTTAACATTCAGCATGCACAAGGGGAAAAAACCTGAAAGCACAACTTTATTTTTTCTAAATGAGAAATTGTTTCTATAAATCTGATTTTGTTTGATAGAAAAACAAATATTTACATCAACCAAGTTTTCTATATATACACAAAAATTATGGGATAAAAAAAATAATCTGAATCAATCCAAGATTTACTCTACCTTGGCAATGCTTTGTAGCTGTGAATACTGGAAATGGAATCAAGTGAACTCTACATGGTGTTGATGCAAGTGAAAATACTGGCAGTAATGTTTTCTCATACTATAAAACAAAACAACAGTTAATGAAATAATGGTAGATATGATGGACATGGTGCATATTAAAAATCGTACTCGTACTCGTATGTTTAGGGGAATAATGGTACCTGATAGGGCTGTGCCGAGTATCCGGATATCCGGATACCCGACCGAAACTGTCATTACCCGGTTCCGTTTTTCGGTTCCGAGTACCCGTAAACGACTTTTTAAAATTGGGACTTACCATTTCAGTGTGTGAACAGAAATCTTTGACTATTGAACAACGTAATGTAGTATTTGTAGTATTAACGCCTTTGTAGTATTTTACAGACATTTTCCAACTTTTGTCCAACTGATACATTGTATCCAATCGTTAAGACTCAAATAGCCTGGCTGTGGCATGCTACAAACAAGTATCAAACTAGCTGCTCAGGATGGAATGTTTGCCTATTGTTCACAGTAATTGGATTAGTGGGACAATAACTGCTGGTTTATGTCTGCACTGGAGTGTGCACTATGATGTGTTAATAGAAGGGATTTTATTATAGGGGACGTCCACATTAATTGTTGTCATAATAAAAAAGTGGTGTTGAAATTGGTTTTGTTGTGTAATTATTTTGATGTGCCACCGACCATCCTCAGCATATCACCAACATTTATATTTATTTACCCACCGATACCGAGCTCTCTTGTGTATTACATTTGCCGACAAGGTGACAGTTTGTTTCAAAAGAAAGACATAAAAAAGGAGGTGTTAAGTCGGTCATTGTCTTTGAAACCAACAGTAGGATCCATAATCAGTCGGATTTGAAAGGTATTATTGGTTGCGGGTTTGATCCTTTCAATTGGGCAGCATATTTTTACAATCACCTAATCTCCTATCAGTTGAAAAGACATTTATGAGGGACGAACCGGTTGCTTATGATGAGCTGCGAATTATGGATCGTCAAACATTGATGGAGGGGACAAATTGGCTGAATACTAATTAAAAAGTAGACATTTTAGACTCATTTCTTGACTGACCGATCAACACGATGCCACGTTCAACAGGGAATAGTCAAGTTTGGTCCCATTTTTCAAACTGTTTGGTTTAAATTTTAATGAAAAAAAATATTTGGTACCTTGTCTTCAGGATTGAATTTAAAGGAAACATGCCATGGATATCCAGTTCAACTTCTTCTAATGCAAATTATCATGTATCCCCCCCCCCAAAAAAAAGGATCTCAATGTAAAACATTTGTGTCAAAAAGAAACTTAAACTTTTCAGTGGAAGGCTTACACTCATGGGCGGATCCAGAACATTTTTTAGGGGGCGGGGGGCTGAGAATCAAAAACAATTATTTTTCAGTACTACAAAAATTACAATGAAATAATCAAAGGGAGAGAAAAACAAAGCACAGTGAGGGAATGGGAGTGCGTTCTCCTCTCTCCTCCCCCTCCCTCTCTCTCTTTTTCTCCCTTTTTCTTCTTTTTAATTTTATTTAATTTAAAAAATTTTTTAACGATTTTTTTTGGGGGGGGGGGCTACAGCCCCCCCCTTAGCCTCCCCCCCCCCCCGGATCCGCCAATGACACTGCCGTGCTAAAGTGGTCCAATGTGTGGATTTGAATCAACAATCACTTTAGTGTTTTTTTCCAAATTTTAAATAACTGCAGTAAATACTTGGAACCTTCAATAATTGTTAATTTCCATTCACTACGTACTCACTTCTTTTGGGGACCCCTGGGGAAAAATCTACAGCTTTCTAGACAGTGCACATTAACATCACATTGTAATAAAAAAGAAGAAGAACCAAGTACTCATCATGCACTCGTGAATAAGGGTGAACCATATTTTTTAAATTGATGTTGATATGCAGTGAAAAATGCAATTGTATTTATTCAGTTTAAAATGTGTTAATTGTTGTTGAAATTAAATGAATTTTAATTTAAAGTATTTTCAAAAATGAGATTGAAATAATAAAAAGCTGCAATATTAATAAATCCGATCAGAAAATTTCTCTGTTTTTGTAGTTAATTTAGGTGCATCCGAAAAAACGGTTTTTGCTGCGGCTATGGCTAGAACAGCGCATCATGCATGCAGACATGCTGATCTAACCATAGCCACAGCCAAAGCCGTCAGGTCGGAACGACCTTTTACTGGAGGTACAGGTGTGCTCTGTTAACATACAAAACAACTGTAGATTTACAAAGCGCCATTTGTTGACGAACTTGAACTGTTCTGTAAATGCACAAAGGTGTTTTGTTAACATGATGGAATGTGGTTCGTTAATATATACATAACAGCAAAAGAAACGTCACCCCTAAAAATATTTATTATTTTCATTTTATAATTAATATAATTTGTTTAATGAAGAATATTATGAGTATGGAGTGTAACACGAACACAATGTGGAAAATTTGGTTGACTTCAAAATTCGTCATGCATGACGTCTGAGGACACATAAGCTAAACACGTTCTCAGACTTATCAAAATTTAGGGGGTGACGTTTCTTTTGCTGTTATGTATACAAACGAAAACGTATAGATTCACACAAATGCTTACAAAGAATGTCTGTAAGAATACAAAACACACTGTTGATGCATAAAACGCTTACAAAGAATGTTTGTAAGAACACGAAGAAGAGCTTTAGTGGCACACAAAAATGTTTATAGAGAACGTCTGTACGTATACATACCTTTTGTAATAATAATTGGCATAAAATTCTTTGTAAATTTACAGAGAAATTTACAGTGTGGGTACAGCTAAAAGAATAAAACCTATGATAAGTAACCACTGCACAAGAACAAAAAATAATTCCAACCGAACCTCAAGAATCACTTTGAGGTACTACGCGACAAAGTTATAGAAATAGATGAGCGCTGTATGGAAATCAATAACATAATCAAAGAAGAGTCAACAAAACTAGCCAAGAAAGACGAAGAATCCGGAAAACAGGCAGCAACACAGGAAGACACAGAATCGTTACAGTCGACAAGAGAAAAAAACTCTTCGGAGTATAAAGGGCAACCTATCAGAGCACGAGAAGATCAAAGTTTCCAAAACAAACAAGCTCGTCAAAAAGAAAGGAGACAAAGACAAAGAGGAAGGAGGACAGAAAAGATAGAATCAATCATCAAAAGAGGAAGGGGCCCAAATCAAATCGACAAGAACAGCAATAAACCCAAGGTTTGCTCAATGAAAAAAACAAATGGAGAAAAAACAACAGACAGAAGATCTATACTGCTCAAAGGCAGAGACGGGAGAAGACACCGACAAATCAAGCCCAGATGATTCAGATGTCCAATCCATTACCCATGCAGAAGTCCAAACGGCAATAAAACAAATGAAAAGAAACAAAGCTCCGGGCATCGACAAAATTACAACCGACATTATAACACAAGGTGGTGAAGTACCGGTAGTCATCCAAGAAATTAAATTATTTAATGTCATTCTGAATGAAAAGAGGATTCCAAAAGACTGGAAGGAAGCTAAAATAATTATACTCTTCAAAAAGGGAGACAAAACCGAAATAAAGAACTACAGACCAAAAGTCTCTTGTCTGATGAAAACCAGACAAGAGATCAAGCAGGATCCAGGAAGGGGTATTCAACAACCGACCACATGCAAGCTATAAACCAGATCATATACAGGAAACAAATGAATACAATTTACCACTATGCATTGGCTTTGTGCATTTTGAAAGAAGGAACCAACATCGACGGAGAATATATATCAAATCTCAGATTTGCTGATGATGTAGCCCTATTCTCAGACTCTATTGAAAGTCTACAAAGCAAACTGAACAAGCTCTACCAAGAATGCAACAGATCTGGACTTAAAATTCACAAAGGAAAGACAAATTCATGACCAACATCATTTACCATAAATATGGTTCAAAATGAAAATGCATCTTATAGTTTACCTCAAGTGGTGGTAGCCTTTGATGCCTGATAGAATCTTGAAGAAGGGTTTCAGGTATAAGTCTGCCCGTCGTACGTCATCTTATAGTTTACCTCAAGTGGTGGTAGCCCTTGATGCCTGGTAGAATCTTGAAGAAGGGTTTCAGGTATAAGTCTGCCCGTCGTACGTCGACACGAAGCTGGTGCCATACTCGTTGCCAACAAGCTTCGGAATGTTGACGCCGCTCGTTGTACTGGTACGAATCACTTCTTCAAGGTCTGCCAGACAGCTCACCACACACCTCCTAAACCACTGCTTAAACAAGCCAAAGCACCAGTCTGGGGGAAAACCTAGTGTGGCCAGAAACAAGAAAGTTCACGGTTATACTGTTGTGAAAACCATGAATTGTTCTCTATGCCATGTACCACATGACAAAATTGTTATTATTCTGCCAGGAACAGTTGTCGCAATGGAGTTCCACACTCCTCACCTAAGCCATAGTTAGGGGGAAAATTGTGCAAGTAGCTGAGCACGGCGTTTGATCCTTTGGATGACGCCATACCCCCTCATCCACTAGGTAGTTCACCTGCTCTGGGATGCCTTCACAGCAAATTCCAAATATGGCACATTTATGGGGACATAAAAAATACATCAGGCCTGGCTAGTTTGGGTCATGGGATGTACCTGTTGAGCGAAATCAAATGAATAATGAGACTTTCCCTGTCGGGAAGCTGGCTGATTCGGACACAGGTGCAATCCTCCAACGGTCTCATTACACTCAGCTAACATCGACCTGTACAGTTCCCGCTCCATGTTGACAACCCGCAGGTGCTTTTCCTGATGTCTGGTGCTCTTCCTGGTGTCTGGTGCTCTTCCTGGTGTCTGGTGCTCTTCCTGGTGTCACAATGCGGAACTCTGGGTCACCTACATGTATTATCAAAAAAGACAAAAAATATAACTTAAAATTTCATGAATTTAAATGTAGAGTTACAGTTGTTTTTAGTTTGAAAACCATAAGTATCGGTTAGAATTCAGTGAAGAAAAAGTTAAAAATAATCTGCAACTAGTTTTCTGGACTAACGTTTCTGGATTAGTTTTCTGGATTAGTTTTCTGATTATTAACGTTGAAGCAACCTGATAACCACATTCTTTATCGTGACTATTATAAATGTGGTAAAAATAAGAACCACTATGAATTATTGCTATCCAAAAACATTATTGTTAATGAAAAACCTATTATTTACTGTTGTTAGTATTATTACTTATTATTTACCTGAAGTATTCTGTGTGGAGTTGATATCACTGGTATTAGCGCCACAGCGAGGACTCTGTCAATGCTGATGGAAGAAGTCGCACCCTTGGGGAATTGGCACTTCACCGCACTGACACGACCTGGTATTACGAGTCCATTCTCCTCAACATACGATGTGATGAACTGCACCACCCGTGCAATGAAATGTCATTCACAGAAAGAGCAGCCCTGTTGAACCTCCGTCCTCCAGATCTCATCCGAGGGGGGGGGGGGGACGTATTGCCCCTTCTTCTTTTTAATAATTAGTCAAGCTTCACAGCAAATTATTGGAGATGCTGACATTTAAATAAAAAAATTAAATTTAAATTTTAAAAATTAAAAATGTGTTGTTTTCCCCCCTAACAGGAATATATTTTCACTGCTTATGGTTAGTATTTTGAGTGTTAAGAAAGACCTTATTTGAAATAATTTAAACCAATAATGTTCAACAATTAACAGTATTTAAAAACAACTTACTGATGCATAAACAGGAAATTTTCTCGGCACACCTTCACCCCATCAACATGGTACTCGGCTCTTGATTGATCGCCGTCTAAGATTCTGCTGGGAACGCTTCTTACAGTTGGTGGTTCGTTTATTATTAAGTTTCGTGCTTATTTTGCCGAGTAGGAACATCATCTCCTCAGACGTAGTGAAGGATGCGTCATACGTCACTCATTTGACTCCGAAGTTTGACAACACAATTTTGCCGGGTCAAACTTTTCAACACAACGTTGGCTGCGGCACCTGCACTTAAGTTTTGAACCTTAGCCAACTCTTCTGCAGCATCAAGGGAAACCCTAGCTTGAAGATCTGACGTCACGCTTTGAGCTGGAGGTGCGTGAAATACGCCAGATATTGGCCGTGCAGCTGCCATATTTTCCCCGATGCTCAACTTTGACCTTGGTTGGTAGCTAGCGTGCGCAAGCTCTTAAAAAATGGGGGTGAGTGTTTAAATCGGTCGCTTTTGGATATGTTTAGAAAGTTAATTTTGTTTGAAAAGATCCCGAGGAATGGAATCGCGGTATCATTGTACCCATATTTAAGAAAGGTGACCGTAAGGATTTGAACAACTATAGGGGGATTTCCCTGACCTCATGTGTTGCAAAAATATTTAACAGAATTATTGCAATGAATATCTCCGATTTCCTGGAAAGTACAAATGCTCTTTCGGAAGTCCAGGGAGGGTTCCGTTCGTCTTATCGATGTGACGATCATATTTTTACCCTTAAAAGCATAGCCGCGTGTCGTCTTGCAGAGGGTGAAAAAAACTTTTATGGC
Source organism: Zoroaster sp. YZ-2022 (assembly GCA_029582265.1). NCBI lineage: Eukaryota > Metazoa > Echinodermata > Asteroidea > Forcipulatida > Zoroasteridae > Zoroaster > Zoroaster sp. YZ-2022. Next base: position 25,334,570 of record CM055834.1, on the reverse strand, counting down.
CTTCCTGGATTTCCGAAAAGCTTTTGACACAGTTTGGAGAGATGGTCTTCTTATGGCAGCGTGGAATACAGGGTTAAGGGGTAGAATTTGGAGATTAATTAATACGGAATTTTTCGAAGTGACTGACGGGGTAAAACAGGGCTGTGTCCTGTCTCCGGTTTTATTTTCTATTTTTATCAACGAATTCACTAAATTACTCAAGGCTCATGATTTAGGGGTAAGAATTCACGATGTTTGTGTGGGAAGCCTCTTTTGGGCAGACGATGTTGTCTTACTGGCTAATGACGAGAATGAACTTAACAGTATGTTAAACCTAGCTGCCGATTTTGCAAATGAATGGAGACTGAGTTTTAATCACGATAAGTCCAATGTCTTAATTACAGGTCAAAGGGTTAACAAAGACAAATTATGGAAACTTGGTGATAGATTGATTTCGGAAGTCGATTCTTATAAGTACTTGGGTGTTAATATATCTCGCGATCTATCGGATCATGCACATATTGATGAAGTTGTTAAAAAAGGGAGTAGACTGAATTACATTAAGTCTATTATCGCAAACTTTGACGACTATAATCGCGTCTATTATGGGGATATACTATGGAGGACGATTGCGCTCCCGTCGATCAATTATGCATGTGCTGTATGGTCCTGTAGCCAGTCAGATCTTCACAGAATTGAAAACTTGCAATCGCAAATGGCGCGACATATTCTGAAGGCTCCACGCAATACGCCGCGTGTTGCACTCTACGGCGATCTCGGCTGGTCGCCTCTTTCCACATTTCATAATATCGCGAGGGCGAAATACCTCTCTAGAGTTATTAATATGGAAATGCATCGCTGGCCCAAGCTCCTCTTACTTACTATGCTTAGCCTTGGCTGCGAATTTAATCAGTTGCGCTTCAAATTTTTAAATAGCGCTCAAAATATTCTTACCAGCTGCGACTTGAATACAATTTTGACTGTGCGAAAACTGGGGAGCCCCTTTTCGATCCGCACTTGGCTAAATCGATTAAGCGCGTGCTTATGGATATTTCAGATAATGATTGGTTGGAAGAAGCTTGCTCCAAATCTTCACTAACTGATTATGTAACCATCAAAGATCGCCCATGTTCAGAAAGTTATCTTTTGGATAAAACTGACTTCCATGGCGTCAGTCTCAAATTTAAACTCCGCTCCAACACTCTTCCACTCAATCGCAGAATTAGAAATTGGACGGCAGATAATGACGGTACGTGCAACCTATGTAACTCCGGTATTGAAGATGTTAGACACTTCTTGTTTACATGTCATGCTCTTAATAATATTAGATCCGAAGAATATACAAAGTTAGAAAACTATCTTATGTCAAATGAATATTATGATATATGGGAGCTTTTTATATCCGGCAGCTTAGATGTTAAATATCATCTCACACTTGGGAGCACCTCAAGTATATTCTGTAATATAGAAAATGCCGATATAATTCATTCATTATTTGATACTTTCTGTAAATCATATGTTAAGCGTGCGTGGAAATTGAGATCCGATATTATTCGGACTACAATGTAAATAATCTCTTCTTGCATACTTCGTTGCTGTAATTTTGTTTATATATGTTTTATATTTTTACTATACTTTCTAGAACTCATTTTAAATCAACTTGGGTTCCAATGGTCATTGATAGCTATATGATTGATGGTACACCCTCCGATTTGGTGTCGCGCCTGCATCCCTTGTTCTGGACAACACCTACGACGTCAAACTGAGAGTGTATCATCACACATTTTTGTATCTTGTTAATTTGCTTTTAAATGTGTTTTGTATTATTTATGTGTATGTGTGTCGGACGCACCGCCTTTTGGCTGAGTGCCACTGTTGTAAAAGTGTAAGTCCAAATAAATAAATAAAATAAAATAAAATAAACTTAACTAATCCTATAATCCCTTGACAATAGCTTTCTCTGGACAGCTGGACTCTTCTATTGTAGTGTTAAGAGAACATAAACCGAGGGACCTGAGGGACCTCAGGGAACCTGCCAAAAACGGGTCAATAAATGGAGGTTGGGGGAAGGTGTCCTCCCTTAAAAAATTGTATGTTTACACTGTTATTTTTAGTGGGGCAATATTTTTCCAAAAATGTGACATTTGGAATATACTAGATGTCCTGATTGTGGACCCAAGTCAAATTAAAATAAGTTATTTCTTTAAAGGATGCAAATCTCTAAATAGAACCAAATTCATGTGCTGAGCTGTTTATCATAATATTTGTACGCCCTCAAATTTTCTGAAAAAGATTTGAGGTCCACACATTTGAGGCATGACATCAGGTACAGACAACCTCGCACAACAATTATTAAATATTATTGGGATGAGATCATTGTTCCGTCTATTGATGTTTGTATTCATTCACCTTTCGCTAATCAGGCTTATCCCCAAAGGTTTTACGTAATCAGCTGTTTTGCAATTCAATTCAAAATATAAATATTGGACACTGACCAGAAGAAGTAGCTAGGGTGTTAATTGTAGCTCCTATTCTAGGTGCTTAATATACTAAGTGGAATTTTTCATGCATCACCGATAGAAACGTCTTGTTCATGAGTTTGTATTGGACATGAAGTAAAGTAAAACAAAGAAATAAAAGTCAAACGGGGCCATCTGTATCCCAAATATGAACTCTGTCATATGTGAGAGTTATACACACAATACATGCAAGGGAAATAAGTGAATGTTGCCATCACTCTCGCCTCTTGTCCGACTAAAATCTATCGAGGTACTCGTGTGGAAAGGAAACACCCAAATGCAAACAGACTAATAATTATCATCTTTTAAATCATAAATACCTACATTTCGTCACTGTAAACAAAAAAAGAGACACACAAGTTTAACACCTAATAAACAGTTTGTGTTTTTGCTCGTCGTCGGTTTTTGCATTCACATACAATTAAGGAACACGAATTCCAACCAACCTGGCAGTCGAAAAGTGTGTCTAAACTTGGGAAACGAGGCTATGATTGTCCCCACAGATAATCAAAGAAAGACAGAGATAAGTTATTATAGGCTATTTGGCCCAAATAAAAATATATCTGATATAATAACAATATGCATCAACTCCGGCAGGCCCATTATATAGGTTTAATTCAAATTTAAAT
>CM055834.1:25290491-25330943 GCA_029582265.1 Zoroaster sp. YZ-2022 | reverse complement strand
CAATAACCTTTTATTTTAGTAGGTAACTTGTTAGGTCGTAGTAAGTAACCTATAGGTGACTTGTTAGGTCGTAGTAGGTAACTTGTTAGGTCGTAGTAGGTAACTTGTTAGGTCGTACTAGGTAACTTGTTAGGTCGTAGTAGGTGACTTGTTAGGTCGTAGTAGGTAACTTGTTAGGTCGTAGTAGGTGACTTGTTAGGTCGTAGTAGGTGACTTGTTAGGTCGTAGTAAGTAACCTATAGGTGACTTGTTAGGTCGTAGTAGGTAACTTGTTAGGTCGTAGTAGGTAACTTGTTAGGTCGTACTAGGTAACTTGTTAGGTCGTAGTAGGTGACTTGTTAGGTCGTACTAGGTAACTTGTTAGGTCGTACTAGGTAACTTGACTAGATTATAATAAAATGTATAGATAAATATGCTCGTCGAATATTTAGTTGGATTTAGCATATTTTCAAACTGTTGCACGCTAGGTGGAGTCGTATTTTTATTTTGTAAATATTCGCGCGTCAACGATGAAATTATAAAACCGATGACTAAAGCTAAACAAATTTTAAATAAATATAAAAAATCTTATATAATAATGGAAGAACGAGTGAGTTGCGTTGGATTACCGTCGTCGGCTTCGGCCTCTAGTCAACATATAGATCGACTCCTTGCTGTCGTAGCAGGAGGAAACTCGAGAAAATATTTCGGTAAAGAGTATAGTATTAGCGACATTGAGGCTTTAAATTCAATCGATCAAGAAAAATTATACGTAAGATACGAAGCGAGACCCGGTGGTGAAATGATATCTTCGTTCGGCTCATCGATCATAAATCTTTACGCTAAAGCACTAAACTCGGGTTTAAACATGACCGATGTAATGGGATACAAATTTACGATCGATGACGAAGATGAATTAATCGCGGATTTAGAAAAAGACCCGCTTATTAAGACCGCTCTTAGTACCGCATTATGCGAAATATACTACAAGTACGGAATATTATTAGCTCCGATCGCAGCGACGTTAATTTCGGCGAAACATTTTAAAAGAAAAGATTCTTGTTTAATTATTAAAGACGATGGAGTCGGAAAAGACGAACGAGTCAGAGAAGACGAACGAGTCAGAGAAGACGCAAGTAGAAAAGACGTTATCGATAAACCAAGTAACGAAAACACCGACTAAAAAAATAAAAAATCTAAACAGAGTGGCAGCAGGTAAAAGACTCGCGGAACTTAATAAAAAGAAAAAACAAAATTTAAAAAAGCAAACAAATATTGTCTATAAAAACCGTTACACCCATGATCCTAATGAAGCTAGCGTAGTAAAAAAGAAAACAAGAATGAATCGAGTAACACCCCGTACATCATAGCGGGTTTAATAGGTTTCTTCATTTACCTAAACTCTAATCGAAAAATAAAAACTATTGAACAACCGTCGCCAGTTAAATAAAATTGTCGAACCATCTAAAAAAGTTTATTCGATAAAAAAAGAAGTTAATGTTTTTGAAATGGAATAAAAAAATATAAAAAAATATTGTCTATACTATAAAATATGTCTTCAACAACGTCAACGTTAACGATAGATACGAATGGAATCGTCAATTCAGCTTATCACGGCGCAGTCGTAGGAATTATAACCGTTTTATGTAGCATGGACTAAAAAAGTATTTAAAATAAATCCATCAGATTTGGGAAAGCTAGATGTAAACGATACCCTTAAACTCTCTGGAACGGTCGGATTAGCTCTAATGACTCAAAATTGGTTAGTTCAACAACAAATTTTACCAACTAAAATTTTGCCATATACCATAGCTCCAACTAAACAATAAATGAATAAGTGTATAATATTTATAAAATAATAAATGGATAAGCGCACGAGACAAAAACTAGAAAACGCGTACGATAGTCCGAAAGGATATTATAAAGGTCAATCGGCGATCCATAAATTAGCTCAAGAAACTAAAATTTCTAAAAGTATAGCTTGACAATGGTTAAAAAAGCAAGCGTTGTGGCAAATTTATTTACCGTACCCTAAATACATTCCTAGACCGACCAGTTCAAATTCGATTCTAGAAAAACCAAACGAGGTTCATCAAGCCGATTTACTGTTTCTTCCTCACAATACGATCGGTCGCGGTAAAAACAAAATTACGTACAAGTACGCCTTAACCATCAGCGACGAAGCCAGCAGGTATAAAGAAGCGGAACCTTTAATCGATAAAACAGCCGCGCGAGTAAGCAACGCTTTTGAAAAAAATTATAAACGTTCTTTGTTAACTTGGCCAAAAATTTTAAAAGTCGATCCTGGAAAAGAATTTATGTCAAGCGTCAATACGTTAATGAGTAAAAATAACGTTAAAATACAAAGAAGCGAAGCCGGTAATCATAGAGCGCAAGGTATAGTAGAACGATTCAACAGAACTTTAGCCGAAAGATTATTTTCTCATCAATACGCGCGAGAAATCGTAACGGATACGAGATCTAAAGAGTGGGTAAAAAGATTACCGCTAGTCGTAAAAGCATTAAATAACGAAACGACTAGACTCATAAATTTAAAACCTAAAGATGCCATCAAACAAGAATATGTCGAACAAAATCCAGCCTCACCAGCTAGAACAGAGTTTAAAATGTATGAAAAAAGAATCCCTTCTAACGCCTTAGTTAGATATTTATACGCACCCGGTGAGCTGAAAACGATACGAGAAAACGAGCGACCGATCCGATATGGAGTATTAAAATTTATAGCATTAAATCATCTATGAAAGCTCAAAATCAACCCATCTTGTATTATTTAGAATCGGGTCCCGCTCGTAGTTTTGTGAGAGAAGAATTACAAATTGTACCGAGAGATACGGAAAATCCACCTAAAAAATTATAAATTATAATCTTACGTTGCTCTCTAAAATCTTATAATGACCGTGCGCTAAAGTGTGTATTCCGTCTTGTAAAATATATCTCTTTGTATCGAGCCCGTCCAACGTTTTTTTATTAACGTTTATCGTGTAAATGATATGATTCTCATTTCTAATAAAATTCATTTGGTGGTGAAGCGTTTTATTTTTAAATAAACCTTGTTTAAAATGCTCGTGCATAATTTTCTTTTTCAAAACGTTCTTTTTTACGCCTTTAGCTCTTTTTATTTCTTCTTTATTCGATAAAAGTATCGAATACATTTTTGGTCTTGTTCCGGCAAATTCAGAAATGGGAATTCCAGCTGTCTCGTCTTTCATTTTACCGATCACTTTTGTATTCTCTTCCGAAAATAGAAAATGATCTTTATTATAATTACTAAAATCGTACGAGTCTTTGTCTTTATTTAAATCTTTATAAACGTCTCTCGTTTGAATCTCGAGTATTAAACTGTCCGTATCCGTGTAAAGTAGATTCATCTTGTTGCCGTATTTATTTTTTAAATGATTGTAATAAAAATCATACATGGAAAGTTTAGATGATTCTAAAACAACAAAGCCGACGTAAATGGGACGGTTGAGTACGAGTGATGGTTTGTACATGTGAATAGCCGCTAAATCAAAATCGAAAATCTTTTGCCGGGCAAAAGTCGGTCTCGCTATTTTTTTAATCATGCGTTTTTCGTCTTTTTCATCGTTTAATCTAATGAGATCCACGTTAACGCGATTTCGTACATTTTCCATCGTTTTCCCAAAGACTGAATTATTCATGAGTTTGTACAAGTCTTTCTCAAAATCTGACTTTGCATTTTTTCTCAAATTCGTGTTTAGATCGATGTAAGATTTCATCCACGGCGATTCATCAAATTCTAAAACCTAATGAATTTTAGTCAGTTTCATACCTTTTTTCAAATACAATTGTAAATTGCAATAATGAACGACGTATTTCGTTTTGTCGTTTAAATTGGGAACTAATTTTTTTACGTTTGGAGCGGGTTTGTTACCCAATATCTTTTGCTGGTATTTGGACATCCACTCTTTCGGCACCACTAATTTCTCTGGTGCGAGTGGAAAATCATTGTGATTATCGTGTAATTCTTTGGGATATTCCAAATCAACTTCTAAAATGTATCCTTTTCCATTTTTTAATTCGTTTTCATTTTTAAATCCTTTTTTTTTCGAGTCTATCAATTTGGTTTTTAGTCATCCATTTAAAATTACTCGTCGGAAGGGGTTGACTCATTGCCCAACCGTACAAATTATTCGCGTCTAAATACATAATGTAACTCGGTGGTTTTGACTTATCGTAATCGTCTACATATGGATTGTTTGCTTTTGTGTATCTATTGCTCACCATGACTATTCCTCCTCTCAAACCTTTTTCTATAAATAAATACATGTCGATATCCGTCAACAACTCTAGACAAACTTTCGAATGTTTTAACAAAGCATCCCAACTCAAACCTGGACTCGTATAATAATGAGCTGGATCTAATCCGTACTGTTTCATGCAAGTGGTGCGAAAATTTTCAAATACGTCCGCTAATAGACAAGTATCGGTACGCACGTATAAATCGTGATAATCACCTAGATTTTTACATTCGAATGTATTCCAAACTTTTTTAGCATGCTCGTACTCGCGGTCCGTAATACCTTCGTCGTTTAAACTACTAAAAAATGCTTCTTTCGGAGGAAGTTCTTTTTCTTCAAACCGTTCAAAACTATTCACGTATTCGTAGAGATAAATACCCTTTTGTTTTAAAAGATTAAATTTGTTATTATCGGGTTCGTGCGATCTCGTGATGGGAAAAGAATCGTTAGATTTAACGAGTTTATCTAGCGAGGCGGGTAAAAATTGCAAGCTATCTATAAAACACAGTTGCCCGATTGAAAAAGAAATGTACTTTTCCATGTTGTTAGGAATATAACTTAAATCTCCTTTTGTTTGACTCGCTCCTTGCATGATGATATGAGAGTCGTATCCTCGCAAATTATGACATACGACCGGTATGAATGTTTTACCAGATTCTAATCTGAGTTTTAAATTACATTTATTATGTGCCGCGCCTCTATATTTTCCGGTAATGTGACAATGATCTCTGACTTTTTCGTGAGATTTCTTTTCTTTTTCTACTTTTTTACACCAATTACACTCGCCATCTACGCAATAATACGTATAATGTTTTATACAAATCCAACAGCGACACGTGGCGTTGTTGGAGCAAAAATTATTTTCTTCGCAAATCCAACATTTTTAGTAGAGTTAAAATCTTCTGCATCTTTTTCAGTCATGATCATTTCTTTAGGGTTTTGAAATATCTCATTGATGTTTTTTACTTCTTCTTCCATTTTATTTAAAAAATGCTTCTCAGCATCTTCTCCTCTGTATGTGTCGGATGAAACAATTTTACCGTCGCATCGAACGATAATGTACGAATGACCGCAAACGGCGTGTTTTTGAAATGTTTTAGTATTAGTCGTACTCGTATCATCAATCTTTTGTAAAATTGTTTCAAAGTCTGCGTATATAACAAAAGGAACTTTCATCTTTCTGTGATGATTTTTAAATTTTATCGTATCGTTTTTACCCTTTTTCGGCATCACGTAACTAACCGGTCTTTCGTCTACGCCTCTACATTCTATAATGTGAGCTTGAAGTGATTCTTCACTACCGAAATGCTGCAAGCAACGATCACAAAAGTGTTGGCGATGCCCGTGCTTTGTTTGATCGAAAAGTAATTTATTAAAATCCTTGACCCAAACGTAGTGAGATTTAGTTCCTTCTTCTTCTTGGATCAACAATAATCTTATCCGTTCCATATCCCAATCGCCTTCGTGTATGTAGTAAGGTATGAATGATTTATTTTCGTAACCATAAACGTTTATCGCTAGACAATTTTGTTTAGCGAGTCTTTTTATTGATTGGCGTCGGATTGGCTGATTGGCGTTGGAGCGTCGATATTTTCAAAATTTAAACCGTCCTCTCGGATATTTAGAAGGTCTATACGAATGTTTTTCAACTGGAAAAAGAACGCTGCGCAGCGCCCATGCCCAACGCAAACAATTATCGTCTTTGTTTTGTACGTTGATGCACGCTTTTTTATTTTTTATGTAGTCGGGTAATTCTATATAAGAACCGCCTCTTAAAGGTCTATATTTCGAAATTGTAATAGTCAATGACATGACGCGATCTAACGCCCATCCAGAACCGTTGTTTGTACTTATTTCTAAAACTTCTCGAATTCGGGCAAAAGCTTGAGCTAATTCGTCTTCGATATCATTCATATTTAATCAAACTATTTGTCTAATGATGAAAATGAATAATCGACCGTACCGTTGTCGCGATCTTTTCTCAGTTGAACGCGCGTGTATATCATAAACTTAAACGGTCCAAATTCTCGCAAGTCTGAAGACAACTTTTCGTAATCTTTGGTTTAGGCTTTAGCACCCTCAAAAAATACATTTAAATCTTTTTCTCTACGATGATCGATTGGTACGGTCATCATTCGCTCTCGCAAATACCTTCCGCCGTTGATCGGCGGTTCATCATATTCTAATTCACCTCTTGTCCTTTTAATAGCGAGATAGTAATCCTTTTTAACATACCTTCCATTTTGTCCGCTGCCTCCACCTTCGATCAGCTGAATATTTTCCGCTTCCATAAGAGCTACAAGTTCGCCCAAGTTTAATTTAGACAATGGTTTACCTTTCACCCTTTTTATATATCTTTTTACGGCCTCGTAATAAGACCGTTTAACAAGTCTACCCGTTCTACTATCTCGCGCGACAATTAACGGTCTATGTTCTCTAGCAAATTCTTTCAATTCTCTCAACGTCAACGGCGCACCCAAGGGGGGGCTTGGGGGCTTGAGCCCCCCCCCCCCCCAAGAGGGTCCCCGAAAAAAAGGGACAAAAAGAAGAAGGAAAAAAAGGAGAGAGAGAGGGGGGAGGAGAAAAGTTGCAAATGTTTTTTTTCCAGCCCTTTTCATCTTATGCCACTGGAATTTTTTTCTTCTTTCTGCCAAAATTATTTTATTATGATGTCTCATGAAATCTCACTATAATTGTTTAAATTTGCAACAATAACATAAACATTTGAAACCAACGTGCCAATTTGTCCGGGCTAAAATATATTTTACGTGGTTCCCGCATTTTTCAAATTTAAGTGTTTTTCCCTTTTCAAGGGAATGCCGGACAAGTGTAAGGATAAAGTAATGCATTTTTGTTTACCCACAATTTATTTTTAGATGATAATAATAATAATAATAATAAAGATTTTTAGCGCGCACATATCCACCCTGCTGGGCGCTCAAGGCGCGGAAACAAAGAAAACACATTAATACAAACAATATACAATGATAGCATAGGGAAAACAAAACAAATTATGTACCGAGATACATGTACCTACAATGCAATTACAAATATACATCATCTTTGAAGAGTTGTGACATAAGATGAGTTTTAAGCATCGACTTGAATCTGGTTATACTATGACAAGATTTGAGTTTAGTTGGAAGATGATTCCAGAGTCTCGGAGCTGCGACAGAAAACGACCTATCACCCCAGTTCCGTTTTGAAGTTGGTTCCTTGAGGAGTGACATGTTGCTGGAGCGCAAATTGCGTGATGGAGTGTAGACTTTAAGTAGTTCAGAAATATAAATTGGAGCAATGTTATTAAAAGATTTGTGAACAATTAGCATAAGTTTAAAAACAATTCTCTGTGAAACAGGAAGCCAGTGCAGTTCTTTCAAGATTGGCGTGATATGGCATGACTTTCTGGACAAAGTCACAACACGAGCTGCTGTGTTTTGTATGTGCTGAAGACGAGATATTTGTTTCTGCGGAAGACCGTAAAGGAGAGCATTCCCGTTATCGAGCCGTGATGTGACAAATGCATGTATAATTTGTTCAGCAGCACTTTTATTCAAGTATTTCCTAATTCGGCTTATATTTCTGATATGAAATGATGATATGCGAACAATGTTGGAGATATGTGGTTTTAAAGTCATTGTCGAGTCAAATATAACACCCAAATTACGTGCATGTAATGAGGGGTTATCTGCGAGTCACCAATTGTAATAAATGGAAGAGAAACTTTAGACAATTGCTGACGTGATCCAAATAGAACAAATTCTGTTTTTCATCGTTCAATTTCAGGAAGTTTTGTCTCATCCAACTCGAATCTCTTGAATACATTTCTCCAGTGTTTTAATGCAGGAATCAGCAGGTTCTTGAGAAGATTTAAAAGTAATGTAAAGCTGCGTGTCATCAGCGTAAACATGGTAATTTAAATTATACTTTCAAAATGATATCACGAACTGGAAAGGTATAAACAGTAAACCACTGTGGGCCGAGCACAGAGCCTTGGGGTACAGAATAGTCAAGAGTAACATGCTCGGAGATAGCGTTACCAATACAAACATGTTGAGGCCTATTTAAAAGGTAGGACTTACACCAATCCAGGGCTGTGTCATGTATTCCAAGATGATATTGAAGGCGGGAGAAGGATTTATGATCGACAGTGTCAAAAGCGGCGCTTAAGTCTAACAAAACTAATGCAGTGATTTTCCCTCATCCATGGCAGATAAAATGTCATTGTTGACGCGAAGAAGAGCAGTTTCTGTTCCATGAAATGGTTTGTAGGCTGACTGAAATGTGTCCGACAGGTTATTAGCACGAACATGGTCAGAGATCCGTGATGAAACAACTCGCTCGATTGTTTTTCCAAGGTACTTTAAATTCGCTACTGGTCGGTAATTTTTGAAAACTTCCTTGTCCAAATTGGGTTTCTTTAGGAGTGGTTTAACATGAGCAACCTTCTGGCTATTAGGAAACAACCGGAAGAAAGAGATCTGTTTACAATAATTGTGATATACTTAGCAAACACATCAATATTTTGTTTTATTAGCGAAGTTGGCACTGGATCAAGTTCACATGATTTTGATGGCGATTTCATGATGAGTTTCTTCATCTCCGTAACACTAGTAGGCTCAAACATGGACAGTCTACATTGTGGATCCTTGCGTGATGGTGTTTGTGATAGAATGGCAGGTACTGAGGGAAAAGAACGACGGATATTCTCAATTTTTGTGACAAAAAAGTTTGAAAAAGCATTTGCGAGGTCCTGATCGGAGTGTGTAGATGGAAGCACTGGAGCTTTGGGTTTATGAAGCAGCTTTTCAACAATGTTAAAGAGTTTTTTCTGATCACCAGAGCTATCTTCCAGAAGAGATGAGTAGTGAGTTATTTTTGCCTGGTTAATCATGTTCTTCACAATATCACGTTGGTTACAGTATTCTTGCCGATGTACTCCAAGTTTCCCATTGTTACGCCATCTTCGCTCAAGTTGACGGCGGATTTTCCTTGCAGCACGGATATCATCATTGAACCAGGGGGATTCAGATTGTAGTTTAACAGTTCGAGTTTTTTGCGGAGCATGATCATCCAAGATGTTACGGACAGTGGATTCAAATAGACTGACACAAGAATCCAGCTCACCATCTTCAAGGTTTACATTTTCCAGTTGAGATTCAATATCATGACATAAATCTTTAATATTTACTTTTTTCCAGTGGCGAGTAGTTACAGAAATGGTAGGTATGGGAGGTTTTTAAGGTTCAAATTTACCATGATTGCATAATGATCAGATAAGCCAGGATGAATAGTTATATTCGAGATAAGAGGTGAAGTATTTTCACGCGTTATCATGAGGTCAAGACAGTGACCATACCGATGAGTGGGTGCTGTGATGTGCTGTATAAGTCCATGAGCAGAGAGCAGATCTTTAAACTGATTTGCATAATTGTTTGAAATAATGTCCATATGAATGTTAAAATCGCCGGTTAAAATAATGTCAGATGGGTGTAAGAGATAATCGACAATTAATTTTTCAAATTCCTGCAGAAAACTGGAGAAGTTTACATGTTTACCATCAACATCCCTTTCTGGTCGATAAATATTAACAAGGCGAACAGATCTAGAGTTGCACGTTACCTCAGCATGCAGAGATTCAAATGTTAGGTAGTCAATGTTAACACTTTTCATACTGACAGATAAACTGGACCTAAAGAGTAGTGCAACCCTCCACCGGTCTTTATTGGTCTGGGGATATGATGGAAGAGTAGCCAGCAGGAGTACACTCACGGGGTGGCAAGTCATCATTAGGTTTAAACCATGTCTCGGTTATGGCAACAAGATCCAAATTGTTTTGAAGTACAAAGTCAACAAATTCATCCGATTTGTTACATATGGATTGAGTATTCAAGACACAGAGCTGAAGTTTAGACTCATCGTAAACATTTGGAGTTGAAGTTATGCCAATGTCGCTTGTTGATGTGGTTGAGTTCACTGCTGGGGGTTGGTAAGGCTGGAGTGCTAGTTGTGTATGTCTGTCCATTCTACGGCGACCAGCTTTTTTACCTATGTGTGCGGCGGTATGTTTGGGGTTGATTAGCAAGTATTCCAAGACAGTTCAATTGACTCAATCCTAAATAAGACAAAGCTACATCAGTACATGGAGCATTGCGAAGATTGAGTAGTTTATTACGGCTGTAGGAAATTTTATGGAGCTGAGTGGCGTTTGTGGGTGTGTTGATCAGTGTTTCAGGTCCAGGGTTTGGGTTTATGTCACCAGAAATTAAGAGTTCCAGGTGAAAGGTGGCAGATGAATTATCATAGTATGATATAGGACGTCTCAAGAATTTAAGATGGCGGATTTTAGTTGAACAATCTGTAGATTGCATCTTGTAGCCATAAACTACTGATGAGTCATTGAGACACCATGGTCTGGATAGCAGGAGTAGAATAAACAGGATGTAGACCTCCATTGTCTGATCACAAAGTTGTTGATCCAAACAAAAGGCTTGTGGTCAAGCTACAGGTTATAATCTCTAGCTACAGGTTATAATCTAAATCAGAGTTGACTGCACAAATAAAATGAAGATCCAAAATGTGTATACACTCAACAGTAAATGTTTACTGCACAGACATACAAAAAAAAACAGTTTTTCACTTATTATAAGAAAACAAATGTACAAATACTCACATAAAACGTCCAGTAGATTCCAGGTGTAATAAGAAATCCACTAGTATAAAAATGAAGACAAACTTGTAGCTACAAAACACTTACTTAGCACAAAAACTGGAGAGCTGTTATGAGTTGCTGCTTGTTGTAAGGCGCTCACTCATCACATGATGTATAATGAATATGCATGAACATGTAACTCTGGTGCAACGACCAGATCCAATCTTATTTTATCATGTGTTGTTTCCTTTTCTCCATTTTTCTTTAACTCGGCTGTGTGCAGGGCATTAAAAAGGCCTGCAATCCTACCCTTTCCAAATTACACATCACATACATGCCCAGGTTAGGGTTTTAGTTTTAGTTTAGTAATCTGATATAAATAATTATTATGTGACACCGTTTTAGCAAAAAAAAGAAGAAAAAGATTACCGGTAGGATCTGGATTTGCCGCCCACTTGTTCATGGAATTTGCCGCCCATTGATGGAAAGTAGGTAGCACCGCCCCGGAATGATCTCTTCAACAACGTCCGCTATATAATTATTTAAAAGCAAAAATCTTGCCGACGATATACAATCAAGTTCATGTTTATCAAGAGGGAGTATTACTGAAAAATTGCAATCCAGACTCCAGAGATTGGCTTCATCGGTAAGTATAATCAATTGGAAGTCCAGTGGGCTGTTTTTGCAGCACTGTACACAGATTACACCAACATACCACAACATTCTGGGGAAACCATGCGGGCACCAGCCTAACCCAGATGAGTGGCAATAAGTCTAACATATATACTTGGGCCCTATTTCTTGTTTTGAGCCTATTATTGACAATCTGACGAACATCCATTATAAATAAGTTTAGAACTAAATATATATGCCCCCTATACTGAATACAAAAAAATAAACACCATGTTAAAGATTCAAATTAAGGGCTAGCATTAAAATTAAAAACAATTAATTAAAATGTGTAATTTTGATTTGTACTTTCTCAGAAATTAAGAATGAGCACCAGTGGGCCCCCACCCAAGAAACTGAAGCAAGCCAAATTAAGCTTTGCCCCAGTAAGCAAAGAGAGTAGCTCTAAAGACACCCCTGATGACCCTTTCCCTGATGACTTCGGCATCCTTAAGTCCGTTCCACAGCGTGGAAGCAGTGAAAGCTCAGACGACTGCAATAAACAAATTGAGTCTGCCACAGCTTTCATAATAGAAGGGTCTAACTGTACAGGTTTCACAAATAAGTACGACATTGGAAACTACAGTAAAGCGCACGGGAGGAAATTGCTAGACGATGAAACAAAGTTGGCCCTCATTACAGACTGCTGGGTACCTGATTCCTCCTTCAACTTCCCACAGTGTGCAAATTCTAGGAGACGATTTCAACATAGCTGGCTAAAACGATACAACTGGTTGGCATACAGCGATGCAGAGAAGGGTGTTTTCTGCAAACCATGTCTCATCTTTGCCCCTGAATCTGCCGGAGCACACGGCAATCAAATATTAAAAACCTTAGTAAGCACTCCCTTTAACAAATACAAAGACGCAATTGAAGTCTTCAATAAGCACAACGATGCAAAGTATCATGCTGATGCTGTCAACTCATGTCAGATGTTTCTCAAGGTTGTGACCAACAAGGTACCAAGCATTGACAATCAACTTGACAACACAAGACAACAACAAATAATAACCAATAGACAGCGTATCAGACCTATGATTGAAACTGTGCTCTTTTTGGGAAGGCAGGAAATTTCATTTCGTGGTCACCGAGACAGCGGCAGTATCGCCAACATCGCCAACACATCCACGGAAAATGATGGAAACTTCAGGTCAGCCCTTCGTTTCCGCATCAACGCTGGAGACAATTATCTGAAGAGGCACATAGAAACTGCAGGAGGAAACGCCATGTACACAAGTTGGAACACACAAAATGAGATCATCAACACCGTTGGAGATATTATCTCTGAAAAGATAGTTGATGAAGTGAAGGATGCGAAATACTTCAGTGTATTGGTGGATGAGACAACAGACTGTTCCACAAAAGAACAAATGCGCCTGTCAGTGAGATATGTGCATGATGGCAAAGTATGTGAGAAGTTTTTGACTTTTGTAACAGTGAATGATCTCACAGGACACGGACTTGCGAAAAGCATACTTGACATACTCCATGAGAAAACTCTAGATCCCATGAATATGCGTGGTCAAGGTTATGATGGGGCTTCGGCTATGAGCGGGCAATTTAATGGAGTCCAAGCATGCATAAGAGAGAAGAACCCACTCGCAGTGTACACACATTGTGCAAGTCATGTATTAAATCTGGTTGTCTCTCATGGAAGTAACTTACCTACAATACTAAACACGATCAGCACCATTCAGGAGATTTGTTCGTTTTGGTTCTTCGGCCAAGAGACAAAGCCTCCTAAGTGACTACATCACCAAGACGGCCCCAGAGTCGTCACACAAACGTCTGAAAAAACTATGCACCACAAGATGGTTTGAGAGGCACGAGGCTGTTAACGTCTTCTATGAACTCTACGTCCCTATAGAGGAGGCCCTTGAGTATGTGTCACATAATGGTGACAGATCATCGTCGCAAAGAGCGTCCACATTGCTTACTGCTCTCAGATCTTCAGTATTTATCGTGGCCACAACCATACTAAACCGGCTCAGCGGAGTCCTCCTACCCTTATCCCGGAAATTGCAGTCACCTACATGTGACCTCGTTGGATGCGTTAGACTTGTGCGTGATGTGCAGCAGATCATCAAGCAAATGAGGGAAAACAGTGAAGAAGAGTTTGGACGGTTGTTTAGTGACGCAACGAAGTTGGCTGATGAAGTAGACGGCGTCATACGCAAACCACGGACAGCATCTCGTCAAACAGCTAGAGAAAATCATCCATCTCAATCAGCTGAAGAATACTTCAGGGTATCAATGTTTGGCATCTACATTGATCAATTGCTAAGTGAACTCAGCACAAGGTTTTCAGTCCACTTTGAAAGATGCGCCAAACTACAGTACATATTGCCTGCATACTGCAATGATACCAACTTCAATCAACTCCAGGACATTGTGCAAATGTACGCACAAGACATCGAATCTGAAGGCATAGTGAGAGGCGAGTTTGATATGTGGTGTGCGCGGTGGAAAAATGCTGTCGGTAATGTACCATCTACACCTACAGAGACTCTGACTTTAGTACCAGGATTGGCGGACCTGTACCCGAATATACACACACTTATCACGATATTTGCAGTCATCCCTGCTACCTCAGCTACTGCAGAACGCACCTTCAGTACCCTTCGTCGCCTTAAATCCTACTTGAGGTCAACCATGAGCAACCAGCGTCTGACAGGCCTTGCTTTGATGGCTATACATAGAGCAATAGATGTGGACATCGATGAAGTCATAAATCGGATGGCACTAAAGCGTCGTAGATTGGACTTTTCACTTTAATGTTATTGCCTCACTAGATTTATTAAGTAAAGTTGTACATTTGTCACAAATAAATGATTTTTTTTTCAATCTACAACTATAGGTATCATAAATGAAAGGATTAGGAGCCAGTTTTTGAACACCCTTATTATTATACCCTATGCCTCTACCTAACCAGTTTTTGAACACCCTTACATCCTATGCCTCTACTAGGACTATAGAGGTTAAAAATTGCTGCCCCCTATTATACTAATGGCACCGTGGTCACGTGGTTAGACTGCAGGGCTTGCAATCACAAGGTTGTGAGTTCGGAATCCCAGGCTGACCGCTGATTTCACAATGCCTATATTAAGTATTGTCGTCTAGTTACTGAATCACAATTGATTGATTTGTGCAGTTTATAATTATAGACGATACACTAATGTTTGTGTGTGAGTGAGATTGGCTTTTGCCAGCTTGGCGTTTATGCCCCTCCATGGGAGGTTACCGAGTTCCTAATGGGAAGATCCATCCATACATATTATACATACATACAACCCAAAATTACATACATACATATACATACTAGGCCTAGTTGATTTGTGAGAGTAAAATTTTCTTTGAGCCCCCCCCCAAGACAAAATCCTGGGTGCGCCGTTGCTCAACGTCCATTTCGATAAATATTTATCGTTATTCATTTTCTCTCGCTCTTTTACTATTCAACTACATAAAAACATTTTGTTTTTTCGTAAAGAAAAAAAAATATATACATATCTTTTTTTCTACATTTATTTTGGATCGTTTTTTCGTAAATTTAAAAAAAAATATACATATCTTTTTTTTGCTTCTAATTTTGAATCATTTTTTAAAACATCTACGACCTCATCCACCTCATCAAATACACACTCCCCCTACTACTACCCAGCAAATTTATTTAAACAATCAATTTTTAAAATGTACTCATCGTCATCTTATCAAAGGTCATGCCGTCATAACCTTTGATGACTTTTGACCTCAAGGTCAAACATAACACACACACACACCCTCTTTTAAAAACATCTAACTCCTCCCATACCTTTTTTTGTAACTCTACACGCACCGATCTCAATATTTATACTGGTTTTTGAGATCGGGCCAGCTGCGGCATTTTACATACTACTATTGCCTATGGGTCAGTGGTTAGAAATCAATTTAGAAGGCATCTGTATTGAAATAACTTACATTTGCCTTTGAGAAAGAACCTGCTAGGTTCGAAACGTAAGGCCAATAACCATTATTTTGCATTTATACTATAGGTCCTTCAGGTTGGTAAGCAGTTTGCAACAGCTAATTCTCTATTTATAACTTACATTACAATGGGTTCACTGTATGCTCAAGAAACGGTTTTTGTCGTCTGACCGGCAGCACGTTCTTGTGTCCAAATGTCATCTGATGAGCAACGAAACAAAATTTAAAACTACACCATGAACTCGTGTTTCCCGAAGTCAAAACACCGTGCACGGTATGCGATTCAGATCAGTTTACGCAGACGATAGCACTATTGATGCGAGCTAGCCCAGCCGGATACAGATTTTCTCCAAACAAGACAACAATGGGAGAAAAAAATTATTTTGCAAGCCTCTCCCTTCAATACCTGAAAACAAACAAAAACACATTCAGCCAGCATTTTCGGGTAAAACTAGTTTGACTCGGATGCCAGCTGCTGGGACCGAGTTGGATTGGAGGCATACGTGCGTAAAAAGCTCTCGTGAATTTCCTAGCCAAGGCCAATTGGCTGCAAGCAACGGCGGCTCACCAGGGTCATCTTTTATCAAAGGTTCGAAATGTCGATACTTATTAAAGCTGTATTGCCATGTGTTTTTCTTGATTTTTACAGGCTGTTTACGATATCTCATCGTAATTGTTTGTATGTACTTTTAAATCCTCACTATTGGCAATCTCGAGGAAAAAACAAAAACGAAATGAACACTTGTTATCATTCTCAGGTAGTACAGTTTTAGAAAAATTAGTGAAATCTTTACAAAACTGATAGGGAGACAGGCATACCACTGTTGCTGTTGTGTTTCGTGTGTATTAGGGATGTTCACCATGATCCCTAATACATGTAGGTTTGTGCCTGTAATTTATAGGATGTGCATGTTATTGGCATGACGTAAACCTTGATATTACCCAGATAACATTCATACATTGGGCCAACGTTGGCAATTGGTCGGCAACGTCGGCGTTGGCATTATGTCAGCTTTTGACGTTGGCTCAATGTTGGCATTACATCGCCAACATCGGCGTTGGCATTATGGTGGCTGCTTATGTTGAGCCAATGTTGGCAATTAATCGGCAACATCGGCATTGGCATCATGTTGGTTGCAGACATTGGGCCAATGTTGGCTCTAGGTCGGCAATATAACATTGGCATTACGTTGGCGATCGATGTTGGACCAACGTTGGTTTTTAGTCTGACACTGACATTGGCATTGTGTTAGTTTTCAACATTGGGCCAACGTTGGCTCTAGGTCGGCAATATAACATTGGAATTACGTTGGCGATCGATGTTGGACCAACGTTGGTTTTTAGTCGGACACCGACATTGGCATTGTGTTAGTTTCTTACATTGGGCCAATGTTGGCTCTAGGTCGGCAATATAACATTGGCATTACGTTGGCGATCGATGTTGGACCAACGTTGGTTTTTAGTCGGACACCGACATTGGCATTGTGTTAGTTTTTAACATTGGGCCAATGTTGGCTCTAGGTCGGCAATATAACATTGGAATTACGTTGGCGATCGATGTTGGACCAACGTTGTTTTTTAGTTGGACACCGACATTGGCATTTTGTTAGTTTTCAACATTGGGCCAATGTTGGCTCTAGGTCGGCAATATAACATTGGAATTACGTTGGCGATCGATGTTGGACCAACGTTGGTTTTTAGTCGGACACCAACATTGGCATTGTGTTAGTTTCTTACATTGGGCCAATGTTGGCTCTAGGTCGGCAATATAACATTGGCATTACGTTGGCGATCGATGTTGGACCAACGTTGGTTTTTAGTCGGACACCGACATTGGCATTGTGTTAGTTTTTAACATTGGGCCAATGTTGGCTCTAGGTCGGCAATATAACATTGGCATTACGTTGGTGATCAATGTTGGACCAACGTTGGGTTTAGTCGGACACCAACATTGGCATTGTGTTAGTTTTTATCATTGGGCCAACGTTGGCTCTAGGTCGGCAATATAACATTGGAATTACGTTGGCGATCGATGTTGGACCAACGTTGTTTTTTAGTTGGACACCGAGATTGGCATTTTGTTAGTTTCTTACATTGGGCCAATGTTGGCTCTTGGTCGGCAATATAACATTGGCATTACGTTGGTGATCAATGTTGGACCAACGTTGGTTTTTAGTCGGACGCCGACACTGGCATTGTGTTAGTTTCTTACATTGGGCCAATGTTGGCCCTAGGTCGGCAATATAACATTGGAATTACGCTGGCGATCATGTTGGACCAACGTTGGGTTTAGTCGAAACCCTACATTGGCATTGTGTTGGTTTTATCATTGGGCCAATGTTCTTATCGGTGACGTCATGTCAGCAACTCAGCCAATTTGATTGGACGAAAAGAAATACGTCACGCAGGTCACATTTTTCCAACCGCCATTTTTAACTACGAAACGATGTCGTTTATTTTCGTCTAACTGATCGTTTTAGAATCGTTGCACAATTAATGGAAGAGGTCTTATTACTTGGTTTCATTTGAAGGTATGTAATCTTTCACATTATTAATACATGTATGTTCGTTTTAGTATAGATAATGACTGTACAAAACTATGGTTATAACGTTAACATCAGTGTGAGTGTGGCACTGGTATTGTACAGAAGGTCATGCCTGCTGGTCGTATACATGTGTATGCGAGCTTTCACTGTACAACCCATTGTCAGTGACATTGTCCTGTACATTGCATGGATGGAGGGGCCATGATATAACAAAAAACACACACAGGGGATGTTGCAATAATAATATTAATAACTGTAGGCAATTTGGCTTCAGTAGTGTCAATAGTTCCTAAGTAATACTGTGGTGGCTGCAACTGGCACATAGCCTACTGATACTTTTCTCACTCAACTAAAGCAAATGGAGGAAGGACTAAAGACAAGTAGGCCTGAAACTCATGAGATAATGAAACAGTCATGTCATGGATCAAGGAGAGGTCACATGTATTCTATTTTAAAGCCTAACTTAAAGGCATTTTTCTGAAGTTGCATCAATCCATCATGCTGATAATAATGACTCTGAGGGTTTTCTAACTAATATGTGTGTTTTGTTAGCATGACCATTATTCTTTGTCCCTCTTTGAAAACATAATATTGTTTTTACATGGTATGTTTGTATTTCAGATCAAAGGTTGATCATGCTTGCTATGACATACCGTAGTCAACCATCCATATAGTTTACACTATACTTGGGGGTAAGAATGACAAACATCATGTAAGTTTTTCTGTAGTCAAACAATTATTTATGAATTTTTGATGAAGCCATGCCCCCTCCCCCACCCACAGAAAAAAAAGAAAACATACGTTTTTGGTTATTTTTGGTAAATAATTTATAAAAACACAAATACTCCCAAATGTATAAAATAACCAACATGAACACAAGCTTCTCGTGTCTAATTAGAATCATAATAAATGTGGACTTACTGAAGTACTTTTCCTGCCTCTATATTAAAAACGACTCACACACAAAAAAATGTTAACAAAAAATTTGAGATTTCCATTTATCTGGCTTAAATGTTAAGTCAAAATTTGTGAACATTGTTTACAGGTAATTGGAACTGGAAAAAAAATGGAACCGGGTAATGGCAGTTTCAGTCATCCAGATACATGGCTACCTGGAACAGCTTTATCCCTAATTGGCTTCTAAATTACACACAAATATTTCTTATTCAATTATGTTATTGTCCACAGATTGTCCAGACTGAGTTTGCAGTGAGGATGAGGTGCAAAAAATTAGCTTGCTCCTTCCTTATTCCCCATCAGAGGTAAGCGGGTGAAGGGCAAAAAAACTCTATAGTCATTATAGGATGCCACCAAGTCATTTATTGACTGGTATTAGTGGTAAGGACATGACTGTTAATAACCTGTTGTCATTTAAAGTGCATGCTGGGAATCTGGTGACAAACCCAGTAGCATGCAAATCATTTGAAGTACACAGGCATAATGGTGCATCAAATCTGTACAAGATGTGTGGTCATTCAATTGAGAATGCTTAAAATGTTTGTTTCTTTTTACATTGAATAAGTGATTGATTCACCATCACTTTATAGGCCTTATGAATTCTTCGGCATGTAGCATCACCATCTATGCTGAGTTTGGACCACACCAACGTATATTCATCAGTATATATTGAATATACATGTATCTTATAGCATAAATTGTACATGTACATGTCATTGTATACAGCCCATCATATCTTTTAAAATAATATCCCCCCTTTTCACTCCAGATTGGAACCCGCATTGAACCCTTGTCATACAAATGTATCACACACAAACAGCCATTTGTGTTACTGCTTCGAGGTGTGTCAGAGTCCGTATAACTTTGTGATTCAATGGCCAGCAGTTGAAGTTGATCCATTCTTCAAAGGAGTTAATGTATGTTTCAAATTAATTTATATGGACCTATCCTATCTGTGGCAGTCTGTACCTTCATGGGAATTGTTTTTTCAGAACCTTAAGACACATCTAGATCTTTCTAGGTATTTTTGTAAACATATAACAATGATTGTACTGAGGAATTATTTTTTTGACTGAACCCAAAAATCCTCATGAGTGTAGTTATTAAACAGTATCTGTTGGGTGATCTAGTAAAATGTATATTGCCGACTGTGAATCCCTGGGAGTTGGGACATGTAAACAATCTTCATTGCATAGGTATGTTAGTCTTGGTATACATTTTCGCAGATTACCCAATTAAAGTTCCTATGTATTTTTATGCAAGCATTGGGATATTTCAACCCAAGTACTGACCATCAATCCCATACACAAGTAAAGATATTAAAGGGACAGTATTGTTATGATCAGAGCAGACTTTCTACAGGGCATGGAATCGGTGTCTTAGTTTAATATGAACACAGTAACTGAAAATTACTGGCTCATTTATGACCTTACCACGTGATTATTATTTTCAGTCACTGAGTTAATCTAGAACTTGAACTCTGATTCCATGCCCTGTTGATACGTGGCAATACTACCTTTAAACAATAACTTTAAAATGACTATTTATAAACATGTATTTTCAACAGTTAAAGAGAAATAAATACATATAACAATCAGAAGATCATTTAATTGTTTATTTGTTTCTTTTCATTTTACAGTTATCCTTCAAATTACAATGTGTTGTCTCCTAGGCCATCCTAACAAGGTAAGCATGTGTTCCTTATAGAAAGATGCACTTATTTATGGCAATTTTCTATGTAAATTTAACAGTTTATAAGGTTATGATTCAGCTGAATGTTACACAAAAAACAAGAAATTTGTTTTATTTGATTGCTTGCCATAGATAAGGCTTCTTAATACATGGAAGACATGCTTATCTCATTAGACTCGGAATCTGGGTCAACATTAACGTGAGTCCGGGTTGGATATGACCCGACCCTTTCCAGGTGAGAATGACCTCGGAAAGTTGGGTCAGATTATGTGACTTGTTTTCTGGGTCAAATAATCTGACCCAACTTTTTGGGTCATTCTGACCTGGAAAGTGTCGGGGCATATGTCCAACCCCGCGGAGTATGGGTCAATTCTGACCCAGGAGTTTTTAGTGTGTTGGCTCGATGCTGGCTCGAAGTCAATGATACAAAGGCACAATGTTGGAATATGTTGGCTCGATGTTGGATCAAAGTTAATGATACAAAGGCCCAACATTGCTCCAATGTTGGACTATGTTGGCTCAATGATGGCTTGATGTTGGCTCAATGTTGGAATACGTTGGCTCAATGTTGGATCAAAGTTAATCATACAAAGGCCCAACATTGGTCCAATGTTGGACTATGTTGGCTCAATGTTGGCGCAAATTCAATGATACAAAGACCCAATGTTGGTCCAATGTTGGAATATGTTGGCTCAATGTTGGCTTAAAGGTGACGATACAAAGGCCCAACATTGGCCCAACGTTGGGCCAACTTTTACGTTGGCCCACTGTAATGCCGATGAGCAAAATTACGTTGGGCCAACGTTGACAGCCAACGTTGGCCCAATGAAACCGTTCCGTTGGCCCTACGTTGGGCCAATGTTGGGATGAGTTGACTCAACGTTGGCTCAATATTGGCTTAATGGAAAAGATACAAATTCCCAACATTGGCCCAACGTTGGGCCAATGTTTACGTTGGCCCAACGTTGGCCCAACTTTTACGTTGGCCCACTGTAATGCCGATGAGCAAAATTACGTTGGGCCAACGTTGACAGCCAATGTTGGCCCAATGAAACCGTTCCGTTGGCCCTACGTTGGGCCAATGTTGGGATGAGTTGACTCAACGTTGGCTCAATATTGGCTTAATGGTAATGATACAAAGGCCCAACATTGGCCCAACGTTGGGCCAATGTTTACGTTGGCCCAACGTTGGGCCAACTTTTACGTTGGCCCACTGTAATGCCGATGAGCAAAATTACGTTGGGCCACAACGTTGGCCCAATGAAACCGTTTCGTTGGCCCTACATTGGGCCAATGTTGGGATGAGTTGACTCAACGTTGGCTCAATATTGGCTTAATGGTAATGATACAAAGGCCCAACATTGGCCCAACGTTGGGCCAATGTTTACGTTGGCCCAACGTTGGGCCAACTTTTACGTTGGCCCACTGTAATGCCGATGAGCAAAATTACGTTGGGCCAACGTAGACAGCCAACGTTGGCCCAATGAAACCGTTTCGTTGGCCCTACGTTGGGCCAATGTTGGGATGAGTTGACTCAACGTTGGCTCAATATTGGCTTAAAGGTAATGATACAAAGGCCCAACATTGGCCCAACGTTGGGCCAATGTTTACGTTGGCCCAACGTTGGGCCAACTTTTACGTTGGCCCACTGTAATGCCGATGAGCAAAATTACGTTGGGCCAACGTTGACAGCCAACGTTGGCCCAATGAAACCGTTCCGTTGGCCCTACGTTGGGCCAATGTTGGGATGAGTTGACTCAACGTTGGCTCAATATTGGCTTAATGGTAATGATACAAAGGCCCAACATTGGCCCAACGTTGGGCCAATGTTTACGTTGGCCCAACGTTGGGCCAACTTTTACGTTGGCCCACTGTAATGCCGATGAGCAAAATTACGTTGGGCCAACGTTGACAGCCAACGTTGGCCCAATGAAACCGTTCCGTTGGCCCTACGTTGGGCCAATGTTGTGATGTTATCTGGGTACAGTTGTGGATTACAAAACACCAATAATATACACAGCAACAACCGAGCTGTCTAAATACTCTACACCAGTGTAAGTGTACACAGCTACTCATCACTTGAAAGAAGTTTATGCGGACACATTCTCTCGGCATGGGATGAGCTTGATACTTGTCTTAAATATAGTTGTCATATCATAGCCGTGAGATCTGGCAAGAATGTACAGTGAATAAAGACTAGTAAATACATGAACATTCTGAACTGAGTATTTGACAATAAAGTACGCAGTAAGTGAACTTAAACCAACGTTGATGTGTGAAGCGTAAATTATTCCAGTACCAATTAATAACGTTACATGTACTTGTAAATTGACTTCATTGTTTAACTAGAGAAGGCTTGACTTAAAACGCCTCTAGAAACCATAGCAACAGCAACACTGTTTAATAAAATATCAACTCTACAAATGTTACCTTGTGGGCCTGCAGTAGGGGGTACACTTAACGTTAGTATTTATCTTGATACTTAGGGTGTTTTGGAAAATTAGACGACAAGGTTATCGTTGATGAGGCCAAGAACAAGGTGTGCGAAAAACGTGAAGGCGCAAGGCATTATGGGTAACCTAGAAAACCTTAAGAAATCACTAGGGAGACAATCTAAATACGTCTGCAAAGTGTGATAAGTATACTTTAAATAATCAATCATAGAAATACTAAAATGATCATTGTTGGGCCATACTAACTTAAGTTATGTGACCAAAACAAAGATGGCAGCATCCATCAAAACACATGAAATACAAGTGAATATCAAAGGTCAACTATGGAACGCGAAACCGGACGCTCTGTGAATAATGGCAGCTACGTAAGCTTAGAACAAATGCAAACCTGAACGGGCCCCAAGAGGGGGCAATTGCAAACAACGCATGGCCAAAGAGAGAGAAGCAATTTGAGCTCGCGCGCACAGGGCGTCCGCTACACTCCCACCAAAATTACCAAACTCATGAACTTAGTGGTAATTTAAACTAATTTGATATAAACCATAGTAACACTTAAATATAAAGTCTCAGATAAAACATCAAATGGTTTAGTATAAACAAGTAAGACTTAAGAAGGCCAAAGTTGAGGGTGTACGAACAGTCGCATGAAGGAGAGAAGCGTACTGAAGGTTCCAACAGAGGTGAGAATCAGGTTCACTTGGCTTCTACGAGGAGGATCAACTTCTGGATTGGTCGTTCCAGTATAGACAATTTGACTTCTCGCTTTCCATTATTGTCTAATCTCCTTGTGCCGACCTGAACTCTGACTCGTCTAACGAGGTCGTCATCATCCTTCGTAACCTCAGTGATAATTGCCAATGGCCGTTCCATGCGAGGAACGTTGTCTTCCTTCACCAATATCACGTCTCCCACCTTGACGTTTCTTCTTGGTGTGTTCCACTTCTGACGTTGCGTGAGAGAGCTCAGGTATTCCTTTCTCCATCTTCCCCAGAATTGCTCCGTCAGATACTGTACTCTCCTCCAGCGCTTCCTTAGGTACAGGTCCTCCTTCTCGAATTTACCAGGAGGGGGTAGTGCCATCGTTGACTTCATCGTGAGAAGATGATTAGGTGTGAGCGGTTCGGGACTCATTGGGTTACTGATGCTCTCTGTTGTAAGTGGGCGACCATTGACAATTGCCATGGCTTCATAGAGAAATGTGCGCAATGATGCAGTGTCTAGTCGACTTCCAGACTGTTGCAGGATTGACGACAGAACACTCCGGACGGTTCTAACTTGTCGCTCCCATACGCCTCCCACATGACTGGAATGTGGGGCATTCATAACGAACTCACACTGTCGTTTGGCTAGGTATACCGTAACTCTCTCTGTATCTAAGAGCTTCAGAGCTTCTTGGAATTCATTTCTGGCACCTACAAAATTAGATCCTTGGTCGGAATACAACTGTTGAAAAGGGCCTCTAATGGCAATGAAGCAACGGAGAGCATTGATGAAGCAATCTGTTGACATGTCATCAAGAACTTCAACATGGACAGCTCGGGAACACATACACGAAAACAGCAGTCCATACCTCTTGTGCTCTTTTCTTCCTTCCCTGACTGCAAAGGGGCCAAAACAGTCCATTCTACTAAAGGTGAATGGCGGTGAGGGCGCCACTCTGACTTCTGGGAGATCTGACATTTTCTGCTCCTCAACTGGACGTCGCTGACGTCGGCAGATGACGCACTTGTGAATGTGAGCAGCAACCATATTGGATCCTCCTATTAACCAGTAACCTCCGGCTCTTATTTCCTTAAGTGTCATTCCCTTTCCTTGCTGTTTAACCTTGTCATGAAAGTGGGAAATGAGCAATCTTGTGGAATTGCTATCTCTAGGTAGGATGGCTGGATGTTTCACATGGTCTGGCACGTTCGCCTTTCTCAGGCATCCTCCAACTCTGAGAATACCTCTATCATCAATGAATGGATCCAGGTCAGAGATACTGCTACTTCCTTTCACTCTGCCCGAGTCTCTTAACATCCTAATTTCCTCTGGGAAGGCTTGTGCTTGGCCATTTTGATGATGAAATCCTCTGTTTCTTGTCTCTCTAGCGGTGTGGAGAGAGTGTGGTCATCTTTCTTCTTTTGTGGTAATCGCCGAATGCGTGCCAAGGCTCCCACCGCCTTTGACTAATTTGAGAATCGAGACAAGCGATATCCAAGGCAAATGGCTCCAGTGTAGTAGAAGACGCAAGAGTGGTGACGTTCTTCACCTCTGGATCTTCAAAATTGAGTTCGCGGGTGGGTTCCTTTGTTGCCTTCCACTCTTGACTACGTCCCACAAAAATTTGGGGCCATTGAACCAGTTTGAGGCAATCATTTCTGCAGCAAACAGTCCTCTTGACGCATGATCGGCAGGATTCACGTCTGTAGGCACATAATGCCACTGGCTGGGTTCCGAAATCTGTCTAATCTTCTGGATCCTATTAGCAACAAAAATGTGAAACCGCCTTGACTCGTTACCTATATATCCAAGAACAACCTGGGAGTCTGTCCAGAAATGTTCTTCGTTGATTGTTAACTCCAGTTCTTCTCGTAGCTTAGCACTCATATTAGTAGACACCAGCGCAGCCATCAGTTCAAGGCGGGGAATGGTGGCAACCTTTGTCGGCGCAACTCTCGCCTTGGCACTCACCAAACAGACATGCACCTGCCTTTCACCTATGAAACGTAGGTATGAGCACTGACCGTAACCTTTAGTGCTGGCATCCGAAAAATGATGGAGCTCTATTCTCAGAACTTGTTTGAAGTCATGTGGCTTGTAGCACCTAGGTATTCGGATCTCCTTGAGACTACCAAAGTCAGCCTTCCAATTCTCCCACCGAGGTTCTAAGCTATCTGGAAGAGGGTCATCCCAGGAGACTCCGTTACGGCACATCTCCTGAAGGATTCCTTTGCCGATAAGTACGAATGGAGCAAGGAAACCCAAAGGATCGTAAATGGAGGCTACGATCGATAGGATTCCCCTACGTATTGAGGGCTGATCCTTGACATGAATTCGGAAGTTGAAGGTATCCTTCTCAACGCACCACTGGATTCCCAAAGCCTTCTCTACAGGGAGATGATCGCGACTGAGGTCAACATTCTGCACTCCTGCAGCGCGCTTGTTGACAGGGACCGCTTCTACAACTTCTCTGCAGTTCGATACGAACTTATGAAGGCTGAGGCCTCCCTTGGCACATGCAGCTTGAACTTCTTTCACAATTTATTTCGCCTCGTCTACGGAATCGGTGCTTATCAGACCATCATCGACGTAGAAGTTTCCTTTTATGAAACTTGCTGCCAAGGGGAACTCGGCCGATGAGATGAGGTGGCGCCGATGAGATGAACCTTCATGCGGTATTCTTGCGGCTCGGTACTTATATTGCCGTTCTCCCACCATAGGAACCGTAGATAGTCTCTATCAATTTCGTTCACAAGAAACTGGTGGAACATTCGCTCCACGTCACACATGACGGCTACTTGATGTTTTCTGAATCTACACAGGACCCCGATCAATCCATTTATCAAATCGGGTCCGGCGAGGAGATGGCTATTCAGTGAAATCCCAGCATGACGTGCTGAACAGTCGAACACGACCCTTATCTTGTCAGGTTTCTGGGGATGATACACGCCATGATGCGGGATGTACCAAACCTTTCCTTCTTCCGCTTCCCTCTCAACCTTCTCAACTTCACCCTTCTCTATAACATCACTCATGAACTTCTTATAGATAGAGAAGTACTTGGGGTTTTGGACAAATTTCTTCTTGAGATGGTTGAGGCGAACCAAAGCTGTTCTCTTGTTGAAAGGGAGGTTCGGTCTGCCGTCTTTGAACGGAAGAGGCATGCTGTAGTGGCCATTCTCAGTTTGGTGAATGCCAGTCTCCATGCAGTTCAGAAACTTGAGGTCTTCCTGGGACACGACTTTCTCTCCGTGACTTTTGTCTGAAAAATCGGCCTCAAGAACACTCAAAACACTCATTGGAGACACATATGGAGCTTCTCTAACAGAGACTCGGTGGCAGACACTAGTGGCGTAGCTGTGAGCTTTTACCTCCTCGTGTCCAATGACCGTCCAGCCCAAATCAGTTCTAATGGCGTATGGCTCGTCATTCCTTCCGGTGATTGTCTCACGTGGGGCCAGCGCTTGAGGGCAGTTGTAGCCTATCAGTAAACCCACATCGCAGCTTTGAAGAGGTGGCATTTGGTGTGCAATTTCTCGAAGATGAGGCCACTTCTCTGCTGTTTTCTTTGTTGGAATGCGCGACTTGTCACCTGGAATGAATTCTCTAGTGTATGACCTCGGAATCTGCATGCGGTTACGCGAGAACATACCTCTATTAACTAATAGATTGGAGACAGCTTGGCACTCAAGTATGGACGACGATGAGGTCATTGTAGAAAGCCTTAGACGTACCGGCTCAGAGTGGACAGATATGGCGCTAGCTACATCATCCAAGATGAATGTGGAGTCACTTTGGGTGTCTAACATCGCATATGTGAGAATTTCGTTTGAAGGAGACTCGGTTGACGACACCCATACCGGGACCATCATTGAGGTGCTGTTCCCATCTTCAAGTTGAATGCCACATGAAACTGCCGCTGATACTTCAATCCTTTCTTTCTTTGAAGGAGATTATTTGGTCACGGTGGAGGAATTACTTACTGGGAATTCTTCATGGATGATTGTAGGGTGCCGTCTTTTACGCTTGTCGCAGGTTGACCTTCTCCGGCAATCCTTCGACTGATGACCCTTCTTTAGGCACCCGTAACAAAGCCTATTCTCACGGATGAAATCCTTTCTCTCCAACAGTGTCTTACTCCCAAATGCAGGGCATGCCCATATTTGATGGTCCATCTTCTGACAGAAAAGGCAGGGTTTGGGCTTGTATACGGTTGAATCAGATGCTTGCTTTTCTTTGTACGAGTGTTTGTTCTTGTCAACCTCCTTCAACTCAGTGACGAGAGTAGTGCCCTTGTTTCTGTGAATTCTCATATTTTCAGAATCTCTCCTTTCTTTAATTGCTTCAGATGGATCCTTCACCTTGAGTGCATGCAAAGATGAAATCGGATTGCACGCTATGCGGGCCTCTCCAGTCACATACTCCACAAACGCCTTAAACCCGGGGTAGATGCCCTTTTCATCTAATGCCCTTGTGACTTCTCTATTCCAACGAGAAGTAGCCCAGTCTGGCAATTTGGACAGTAGACGTTGATTCTCCTGGCAGTCATCAAGTATCTTCAGGCCAGGAACGTGGGGGAGAGCATCTAGGCAGGCCCTGAGGAGTCAGCGAACTGCTGAAGAGCCGTAGCATCATTCGGGCCAATCTTCTGCCACTTGGACAGTTTATCCCTAAAGGCCATCTGCACCTTGAATGAATGACCGTACCGCTCTTCAAGGAGAACCCAAGCTCCTGTGTAAGATTCTTCGGAATTATTGTAGAAGAACCCTTCCACCGCTTTCAATGCTGCGCCTCCCAGATACCTCTTAAGATAGTACATCCTTTCAGCTGCTGAAATGGCTTTGGTTTCAATGAGGGCCTTGAAGCTTGTTTTCCACTCAATGTAGGTGATGGGATCTCCGGTAAAAACTGATGGTTCAGGGGCTGGCAGTTTGCTAAGGCCTATACTTTGTTGAAGAGCTCTTGCAAGAGAGGAAACATCAATTGGCTCGGGCGACGACTGCTGTACAGCGACTTTAGAGTCCTCTACACTGGGATAGAATTCTCCCACAAGGTATGTGGGGCCATCTTCAAGATCTTTCTTGCATTCTTGATCATAAATGTTGAAGATGGCACGCGCTGTCTCCAACTTATTCTCATTTTCGAGATGTTCAAGCTCTCTCCTTTTCTGATCTTGCTGACGCTGCAATTAATCCAACTTGGCTTGTTTAGCTTCCTTAGCCTTTAGCATCTTAAACTGCACTTCTTGCACAGCTAGATCCGCAGCAGCCTTGGCACGTCTTGAAGAAGAGCTTTCGGAAATACATGAGGGACTGCGCCTTGATGCCACGGTGCTAAATATGGATTCATTGTCATCTTGCTGCAACACTTCCTTTAGTTTGGTGTTACAGTTTGCTGTGTCAGAATCACGCTGTTTAGAGGCAACAATCTGCAAAAATTGAGTTGATGGACGAGCAAGTATCGATCTGACGTCGTATTTCCTGATCCGGAGGGACGGCCTGTCTAATGTTCTCATAGGCTTCAATTAATTTTTCTTGAATGTCGGTCAAGGCCAATGAGATCGTAGATAACGTGTAGTCGGTGCAGTAGCACTTCAACTTCTGAAGAGAAGATTTGCATAACTCTTTCCACGCTCGTACTTCTGAGCGAAAATTTTCTTTAAGTGCCTCTCCTTCTTTTGTCTCTCTGACTCGTGGAACTCTGCCATTCTATCCGTCAATTTGTGAATTCTAGTGCTCCTGCGAACGTCTTGGGATGCATTTTCTATGGACTTGGTAATTTCTAGTATTTGTTCCTGCTTTACCTTAATGGCTTCTAAAATTCTCGCCCTTTCAATTGGGTTATCCTCTGACTCTAAGGCAGTGGTATGTCTTTCTATCTCTTCTTCAAACATAGTAATCTGCTGGTTCACTTCACCACTTGCCATTTTCAATATTGGGGCACAAAGAAAGTTATTATACGAAAAATAATAAAATGACAGGTAATAGTTAAAATTCAATACAGAACCTTTACCAAAAATAAACTCTTAACTACGTAACTTACATATATATATATATGCGTAGTAAGTTTATAAAATTACAGCACCTTTACTCTGAATGCGAGGGCCTAACCTCCACTAGAGAACGAAATCGACCAGAATAGCACTTTGACAATATGCAAATAAATTTAGCAATTTCTTAACCTTATGAATCGAGAACTATATCATAGATAAATGTATGGCAGTATAAAATGCACAGAAATAATTGGCGTGAAAACTCTTTTCAGGTTGACCTACTTTGAGTTGCCTAAACCTTTATCTTAGTTTGATTTGTGTAAATGTGTGGCAAAACTCTAAACAATGGCGGCCATTCAGAATATTCTCAAAGTAACATCACTTACCCGGGTCTGCCTGCTTCGCGAGCAGGTTACTTGAGGCTGACCCAGGTAAGCCCCGGCAATGACGTCAGACACCACCAATCGTACCTTGATAACAAACACGATCAATATTATTGTTGACAATGCGACAGAATGAGTCAGCTGACCGGTTTTCCCCTCCATGATCCAACTGACATTTGACCTTTATATGAAGGCCTACATATTAAAATTGTTCGCCACACTTACTGTTGCCTACCATGCATTGTTAAAATACAGAGCCAAAAATGCAAACCTACAGTAAAACTCATGAATTCATTTTGTGGTGTCTGTGTGTTGCTGTTGGATGTAATGCCTTGCACCAAAACAAGTCTGTTCTGGACTACTCTCCTTAACTATAGCATGGAGGTTCTGATCCTCCATGAGTAAACCATCATTTGTTGTTAAATATATATTTACTTACAGCGCCAACATTACCATAACACCAACGACAAGCATCCACGTAACTGACAGTTCAAACCCCCAAATCTCCAAGTTCATCTACTAAAATAACAACATATAGATAGATCACCGGAGGCCTATGTAATATACATAATATGTTACCAGGTTATAACTCAATCTGTCAAGATGAAATTAGGAAGAACTTTTAGAACACCTTTCTATTTGGCCACTTGGTCACTGACTGCTTTAATAAGAATGTCAATGACCCAGAGGTCAACAAGAAAGCGCCCCCAACTTCCTGCATGGCCACAAGTATGAAAAGTTTTGTTTGTCTGGGGGCTAATTCTAGTGCAAAAATAACATTATATGCAAGACATGGCAATATCCTTAACTATAATTGTGTAAATTAGTAAATCCTGAATTTAGGGGCAGGTAACATACTTCCCCTGATAAACGGATGTCGTCCCCGACATTTCAAATAAAAAAACTGTTTGTACACTGGAAACTTGTAGTCAACCCATTACTAGAGTCATTACTCCAACCATCACTTGAGAACAGTTACCTAGTTCCAACGACGGAGAGTCCAAATTGATAGACAGGTTGCGCGCGTTACCTGTATCATTTCAGTCATTTGTGTCATGCAACACACCTCATTAAATGGGAAGACCTTACACATTCCTGCGTAGTGGTACAATAGTTCCATAGTACAATCATTCTGTGGCACTTCTAACACTTGACTGGAGGGACACTCCACAGTCTCTTCACTGTCCCCGCTGCAGCAATCCAGTCCATTCCTAATGCCGTCCTGTTGATCTCCACTTGCACTATAACAAATCAAAAATCTTTAACAGCGAGTAAATCACCAGCAATCACTGCAATTATTACTCACCTCTTCACATTCTGAACATCATAATTCCGCGTCTACACTGCCTGCATCCATCGTTGTCCCGGAGCAGGAATTCCCATGGCATAAATTGAGGTGGCTGGAAGGGGTTGTCCCGATGCATCATATGTCCATGGACAGAAATGAGTAGCTGGTTGTTGGTACAGTGAAACTGGAGAAACATCCATCTGCTGTAGCGTTGGTTGCACAGTTCCATAACCAAACTGGTTAGGCAGTGGTACGGGTTGTGAGTTAAAGTGATTTACCAGTACCATGGGTGGATTCAATTGCCTAGTATTTAGAGACATACATCTGGTATCTGGTGATCCAAGGTGTTGATAGGTGAAGGTGTTGGGCTGGTGTCTTTGTCTCATCGAACGCCTCTCAGCCTGACTTCCATCATCCATGTCAGCTGCCGCTGGCTCAACAATCTGTGGACATGAAAAAGAGTTAGTAGGGGTATCTCCCGTGGCTGCAGGGCCGGGATGATTTTGGAATTCAGGAATGTTATCATCTGAAGGAGAGACTGCTGTGGCTCCGTCTTGTTGAACATCAGATGTATTCCGTCGTGAAGAGAGAACAACTTCATCATCACTGGTGTGACTGTGACCATCGTCATTCCCTCCGTCATTGGGTTCACTGGTGGACTCGTTCACAGAGTGATCATGATACCATTCATTTTCATCTAAGGATGAAGAGTGCTCAGGTCGATCTTGGTTCGTCTGGCGCTCATGGGAGGACAATGTTCTGAAGTACTCCTGGAGGTAATCTTCCTCCTCATCGGAACTATCTTCTGAACAGACATCTGGGGGTAGGTATGGTTGCTTAGTTTTGACCTTGTGAGGTACTGTCTTTTTCGGGGTAGTTCTGTTGGTGCTCTTCTTGTCACCATCATCTGCAGGCACATGAACTGATAGGAAATCACATGGAAGGAGAAGATTCCTGTGGAGCGTTCTCACCCTACCTATTCCATCTTCTGGGGACAGCTCGTATACTGGTAAGTCACCTTTCTTCGATACTACAACGTGTATCTTATCCTCATAGTATGACTGCAGTTTCCCCGGACCACCTGGCGGAACACAATTTTTCACGAGTACTCGATCACCTGGAGCCAGTGATGTATTCATCGCTTTTCTATCATAGTACATCTTTCCTTTGGCTGCTGATTTCTCTGCACTCTTTCGAGCCAATTCATAGGCCTCTGCCATTCGGTCCTTCCACTTGTCCACATAATCACCTCGGCCATTAATGGAGTCTGATTGGCCAGGAGATAGACCAAACGCCAAATCAATGGGAAGGCGTGGTGATCGTCCGAAGAGAAGATAGTGGGGAGAAAACCCAGTGGTTTCGTGTCGGGTGTTGTTGTAGGCATGCACTACTTTGTTCAAATGATGTTTCCACTCATGCTTCTGGTTATCTGATAGTGTTCGCAACATTGATAAGAGAGTACGATTGAACCGTTCAACCTGGCCATTTCCTTGTGGGTGATATGGGGTCGTATGTGAACCATCAACTCCTGACAATTGTCCAAGTCTACGGAAAAGGTGATTCTCAAATTCCCGTCCTTGGTCATGATGTAGACGTTTTGGGTACCCAAATCGGAGGATGAAGTCATTGTAGATTTTGTCAGCCGCTGTCCGTCCTGATTTGTTGGTAGTGGGATATGCTTGGGCAAAGCGTGTGAAGTGATCTATGACAACTAAAATATATTCGAAACCACCAGTACTGCGTTCTAAATGCAGAAAATCAATGCTAACTAGTTCAAATGGTTCTGTTGTGACTATACTCATCATCGGTGCTCGGACTGGCTTCGGTGGTTTCTTCTGTCGGACACATACACTGTTTGGTAATATGGTTTTCTATGGAGGTTTCCATATGCGGCCAGTAGCAACGTTCACGGGCAAGATGGAGAACTCTATCTGTGGCTAGATGACCCATGTTATCATGTAGTTCTCTACAAAACAATGACCGCCATTTCTGAGGAACCACAAGTTGTTTTTTTGTCTTGGTTTTTCGCTGCAGAATTCCGTCATCATCAACCTCCATTTTCTTCCATTCGTGCATCATAGAAGTTGTGTCTGGTACTTCTCCTCTTCGTTCAGCTCGTGTTGGCCATCGACCTTTTGATTTGTACTGTAAGAATCGTGCAATTGCTTGATCCTTTTGTTGAGCAGTTTTGATTTCCTGTCTAGTGAATGGTTGGGTAGTGTCCATTGGCTGGTCATCCTGGTTGTCCAATGTACTGGAGTTTACAGCCAGTGAATTTACTAATGCAAAGTCTGGCGTCTGCTGCATCTGAATGCCATGTACAGTTGCTGCCATTACAGTGGGTGAGATTTCTTCCGTACAAAGATCTTCAAACCTGTCCGGGTCTATCGGCATCCTTGAGAGCGCATCGGCATCACCATTCTCCTTACCCGGTCTGTACTTTATCGTGAAGTTGTAGTCTGCTAATTCTCCAACCCACCTGTGTCCGATTGCATTCAGCTTAGCTGTACTCAGTATATAGGTGAGTGGATTGTTGTCCGTATAGACAGTGAAGGATTTGGCATAATACAAGTAATCGCGGAAATGATCAGTGACGGCCCATTTTAATGCCAAAAACTCAAGTTTGCCCGAGTGTAAGTGGTAGTTTTTTTCAGCTGTTGTCAAGGCTCGGGACCCATAAGCTATCACTTGTAGTCGTCCATCGGACTGTTGTTGATACAGCACAGCACCGAGGCCATCTTGAGATGCATCTGTGTGTACTATAAATGGAAGGTTGAAATCGGGGTAACCCATTACCGGGGAAGACGATAGTTCATCAAGAAAGGAAATCAGCACTTCCTGATGATTTGGTAGCCACTGAATTGGCGTGCTTGATGGAGTCTGGCCTCCCTTGGTTGACTTTGGTTTCTTTCGGTGCCATCCCCCTCTATGGTTTCCGGTTGATTCATTGGTGTGGCTTGAGTCAGGGGTGAGAAGTGCGTACAGGGTTTTTGCTCGCTTTGCATAATCCTTCAAGTAGCGACGATAGTACCCTGTCAGCCCCAGTAGCTTCCTCAGCTCTCCTACTGTCTTTGGTGTTTTCTGCTTCAATCTCTGAAGGGCATCGGTGTCTTTGGGGTCAGGTTTGTAACCATGTGCTGTTATGATACGACCTAGATAACGGACTTCGTTTTGAAAAAGATGGCACTTTGCAGCCTTCAGTTTCATGCCATGTTGTGAAAGACGCTGGAGAACAATACGGAGATTATCGATGTGCTCTTCAAAGGTTTCGCTGAAGACAATAATGTCGTCTAGGTACACCTCGCATATTTCATGGTTAAGTCCCTCCAGTGCTGTCTCCATGCAACGTTGATAGGTGGCTGGGGCATTTTTCAATCCGAACGGAATTCTGACCCACTCATGTAGGCCCCAAGGTGTAACAAAAGCAGTCATCGGTCGACTGTCTTCGGCCATGTAACCTTGGTGATAGGCCTTTCCCTGGTCAAGTGAAGAAAACCATTTCAAGGACATCTTGTATTCGGGGAATAGGCTGACGGTCTGGAATTGTCTTCTTATTCAGGTCTCTGTAATCAACGCAAAGGCGTAGACCACCACATTTCTTCCGGACACATACTACGGGTGATGCATATGGTGAGTCAGATTTCACAATCCACTTCCGTTCTATGAGATCTTGTAAATATGCCTTCACTTCTTGGTACAGTGGTCTTGGAATTGATTGATATGTTCTTTGTACTGGAATGTTGTCTGTCAGTCTAATCTTCATCTGCAACTCTGGAATAGTCCCCATGTCTTTGTCATCTTTGGAAAAACTGGATGACTCTTCCTGCAACATCTGTTTGACCAATATACGTTGTGGCTCATTCAAATTGGTCAAGTCGAATGGAGGATCCCACAGCTCTGATTCCGTAAGGTTGGAATGTGTAGGTTGAGGAAGATCCTTGGGAACTATCAGTTGGGCAACAGTAACTGTGGTAGGATCAGACTTCCTGTCTGTGGCTGTTGAGTGGTCATCCATCGGGCTGGGTAACTTTCCTATACAAACTGAGCGGACTAATCTTAGTTGTCCCAAAGTTGTATGCCCTTGTAACATGACGTCTTTGTTGGTAGTGTTGTGTACTGGTATACGAATCCTACATGAGGATCCACGACCAAGGTTCACTGCACATTCCTCTAAGCACACACCATCTGGCAGTTCTCTTGATAGGGTAGTTGGTTCAAAGAGAGTGGTAATTGCTTCATTGATGGGACCGGTACGCACTCTGCATGCCACTTCTATTGTCTGACCTTGTGGAATGATAACCGGTGACCTGCTCATTCTCACACAGCAGAAGTCTTCAGGATCATTCTGGCGGATCAGGTCAATGACAGCTCCTACACTCTTCCTCTGCAGTGTCTGGAATGAAGAAAGCATTGTATGTTTGAGTGCCTCATCATCAGGTGCCAGCTGAAATAGTTCTTCTATCACATTGTACCCGATAATAGGCTCAGGTAAATCAGTGGACGTGACTAAGAATGGGACCATCAAT
This sequence comes from Zoroaster sp. YZ-2022, assembly GCA_029582265.1. Lineage (NCBI taxonomy): Eukaryota > Metazoa > Echinodermata > Asteroidea > Forcipulatida > Zoroasteridae > Zoroaster > Zoroaster sp. YZ-2022. Next base: position 25,294,864 of record CM055834.1, on the reverse strand, counting down.
TCGTGTGCTGCATGATTTTGCTGTGAAGGAAACCTGAGTTTGACAGCCAGCCATCCCTCAAAAGGCATTGGAGATCCATTAGCTGCCATCAGACGGAGATCTGGCTCCATCAATTCCCCAATGTCCATGAGAGTTACTTCTGGGATGTTGTCCTTCCACCATCTTGAGGACATCATTGATACCTGTGCACCTGTGTCCCATAAAACTTGTGTTTGCACTCCTTCAATTTTGCAGCCGACCAAGCACTTTCTACCGACCAGTTTCACAAGTTTGTTTATTTGTTTCGGTGTGATGTGACATACCATGGCTTTATTGATTTCATTTGCTTGGATGGATGAGGTATACTTTTGCTGGGACTTCTGTTGGGGGACGGTTACTTCTTGTCCCCTAGAGGCAACCGTGGTCCGTTTCCCTGACGGCAACCCCGAGAAATGTGACCATCACCTCCACACTTGTAGCAATGCGTGCAGTCATTGCCGTTTCCCTTCTCTCGACAACTCATACATCCCCTCGGACGAGTGGGTAGGTCCTGTTGTTTGCTGTACGGTGATGATTTATTCATAGACTCACGCAATGAAGCAACACAGGCCGTCAATTCCTGTAGTCCCACAGCTAGCTGTTGAATTTGAATTGACTCAGCAGATTTGGGTGGGGGTGGAACTTGCTCGGATGAGTTAGTAGTAGTTGTGATAGCACTGACTTTCGTTTTGGGGCTCCTCTTCAGCGATCTCTTCTCCTCCAGACTAACTACAGCATTCAATTTCTCCAGTAGTTCCTCATCCGAGATTTGGGGATTTTGTAAGTATTGACGCATCTCTCCCTTGAAATTCCCACTAAGCCCTGTCCTCACCGTCTGAATGAACGTGCTCTGTACCAGATCAGTGTCATATTTCAGTGGTGACTGATCTTCTTGGGATGCAAAAATTACCTTCTGACGTAGACTCATTGCACGAATCAGAAAGTTGTGTGGCGGTTCCTTCTGCTCCTGAGATGCCGCAACTAACTCCTGGTAAACATCGATGGCGTCCTTCTCTTTAAAGTGTGCCCTCAATATTCTTCTAAGCTGGGGTAGCGTGACTTCAGGTCTCCCTTCTAGGTAGCTCCGTAGGGGCACCCCTGGCGCAACTGCCCTTGTGACTGCTGATATGACCTCTCTGGCTTTGTATCCCTTCTGGAGAGCGTCCTCTATCTGTCGGGCCAGGCTATTAAATGACAACTTATCGGGTTGGCCTGATGACCCAATCTGCCCCTGGATCTTGAGCTCTCTCCGGGCTAGGGTGACATTGCCAGCTGGGGGTTCCAACTGGCCTGTGGTTTTCTCATCCTCTTTCCCTGTTGTACTTGTTGGCTTCAGAAATCCATCGATGTGTTTTTTTAGGCCCTTTAGCACAGCCGTCAAACCATCATCATCGAGTTTCTCCAACTCTTCTCCATCAAGGTAGTGATTTATTTGCCGGATCAGTCCACGTCGCTCTTTCCCTTCGATTTCAGCTTTGATTCCCGAGTGCTGCACCACACTGATTAATTGATCTTTTGACAAGCCATACAGCGCTGCTTTCACCTCTGCCTCTAACTGCTCCAACAACATCTCGGTTGCCATCTCTGCCAGCGGATCTGGTGCAAACTCTTTCTTTCTGAAGTCATACACCCACGTCCGTCCAACCTTCCTTAGGCAACTTCTCGGTCTGCAGTCTGTTGCAGTGGTTGTGCTACTGTTCCATGGCAGATTTTCCACCTTTCATTTACTTCGTCCTCGAGAAGGTGGTCCTGGCAAGATCGCCAAATGTTACCAGGTTATAACTCAATCTGTCAAGATGAAATTAGGAAGAACTTTTAGAACACCTTTCTATTTGGCCACTTGGTCACTGACTGCTTTAATAAGAATGTCAATGACCCAGAGGTCAACAAGAAAGCGCCCTCAACTTCCTGCATGGCCACAAGTATGAACAGTTTTGTTTGTCTGGGGGCTAATTCTAGTGCAAGAATAACATTATATGCAAGACATGGCAATATCCTTAACTATAATTGTGTAAATTAGTAAATCCTGAATTTAGGGGCAGGTAACACATACAAACATCTAACAGCGTTCATGAGCTGTATTATCGTGTTCCGTATTCTGATTGAGAATGCTACCATGCGTGTAATGCCATATAGTCTTTGTTCAAGGCTGTATTTCTATTTTTTTTATACACGATCAATCGCCGAGCGCCACATGAGCGCGCCACTATCACACACGAACCGCTATCAAACACAGTCTTGGTAAACTTGTTGAATTTCTCTTCCCCCCCCCCCCCGAAAACGGGGAAACCACTGCGCATGCGTCAATTTGATATGCAAGCGCGGCCACAATATTATTTTGGGAAACAAATAAAATGGTTATTTATAAGAGAGCGCACCAAAAATCTGAGCCGCGCGAGCAATTGACGCATGCGCAGTGATTTACCCCGTTTTCGGGGGGGGGGGGAGATTCAACAAGTTTCCATGTATAGGTTGGTGAAATTCTTGCGTCGGGAAATAAACAATTGATTTTTTAATTTTGCCCTACTTTTGCAGAACCCGCTGCTATATAGGATTGTAGCCAGCCAATCGCCATCGGGCAAGCTCGGTGAGGTTAAGACGTCTGCACTAGTAAGCAGGAGGTCGTGGGTTCGAATCCCGCCCGAGTCGCCTGTGTAGTTTTTCACAGAGACTCGGAAAGCACTGAGTATACAGTGCTATACACACGTCAAGTTTCCATGTGTTTAATAGCGGTTCGCGTCAAGATAGCCCCTCCGCTGCGGCGTGCGGCGATGGATCGTGTATCATAAACATACAAATACAGTCTTGAACCAAGACTAGTAGTGTTAGGGCAAGGTGCACCATACATAACCTGTAGGTAAAGAGGGTGCATGTGTTCGTGCTAAAGTTCACTATACAAACAACATCACCCGATCCGAGTATAAAAGGGAAGGATAATGTTGTTTACTAGTAGGCATATGCTCACTACATTTTAATCCAATCCTTAATCAACATTTATCAATTGGAATTTTGGAAATAATAGGACAACTCTTTCCTAATTATATATGTAAAGTTTTGGTTTAATATACTTTTCAGCAATCACGAGTTTTTTCACAGGTTTATGCATGTACTTACAAACATGAAACAGACACAAGTTAAATGGAAAATATCGTCACGATCAACAGGCCATGGAATCGGAGTACTGGTTTTAAATTAACTCATTGACTGAAAATAATACGATATCCCACATGATAAGGTCATATTACCGTTACTGCTGCACAAATGAGCCAGTAACTTTCAGTCACTGTGTTTATCATAAACTAGGACACCGATTCCATGCCCTGTTGAAAGTCTGCTCTGATCGTAACGATATTGTCCCTTTGTAGTTTCCCAAAACATTAAGCATTATAAAGACGAAGTATCCCGATTTACCAACAACTTATCAATCGAAATAAAGTACTACACTGTAAAAAAAATCCTGTAAAATTACAAGATTTTTTCCTGTAAAATTACAGCTTGACAATATAAATTTACAGTTAAATATTTAAAAAAATACGTAAATAAACGGCGTATTGTTTATCAATAGTAAGTACGGAGTTTATTTACATACAAAACTTCGTCAAACCAGAAATACGGTGTCAAGCTGTAATTTTAAAGGAAACAAATCTTGTAATTTTACAGGTTTTTTTTTACAGTGTAATTATGAATATAAAACATTGCCCGTGTTTCTCGCTGTAAGGAATTAGTCAAATGGCTCGTTTGCGATTTGATATCATCCTTTGTATCTCGCAAAGAAGCCAGGCGAGTCAACTGGACTGATATAGATACTGCATCTGCGCACAGTTGTCATGACAACGTGAACAAGATTTGACTGAAATAATTATTGACGAATCTACCCTTTTTCAAAGAAGAAGGCTTATATAGCTGACGGATAACGCTACTTGTAGGCGACGTGACACAAGTAGTGTCACTGCTTACCACGTTCGCAGTAAAACAAGAAATCACTGGCGCTCAGATCAGAAGATACCACACAATATAGAAGTGGTCATCAGCATTTATATAGAGAAATTATCTATCTTCATTGAAACAACCTACAGTGTATGCAAATTGAGATACCGCATTAGTGGTGTAGGTTTAGTTCGCTTGAACATTAAGCAATCTATGAGTGCTTCTGGCGAATAAAATAACAACATGATGGACACATCTCCGGCTTACAGTTTAATATTGAAACTGGATGATTTGATTCTAAAATAGAAATGGCGACATTTATATTGCGACAGACGTTCATCCTAATGATCGTAATAAAGTTAATGATTGGCTTAAAAGCATTTTGTCCAGAACAAGATTGGATAGAGTTTGGCTCATCTTGCTACGTC
>CM055834.1:25252105-25289991 GCA_029582265.1 Zoroaster sp. YZ-2022 | reverse complement strand
TTCCCATCGACGAATATCGGTAAAAACCTTGCGTATATAATGCATAGGGCAGTTTTTGAAGGGATGGTACACGTTAAAATTCGACATAAAAATTCAGACGGATTAATTTTTTCAGGATTACTGACACTTGTGCGAACTATATACACCAAGCTTTTAATTAATAAGTCATTAATTTAAGTAAGACTAATTGCGGTGACACCATGTGAAATTCTCAATTGAGTAGTAATTAGTTCTGAAAAGAACTGGAGCCGGTACAACTCGACGTTTCGATCAGTGTGCTCGAATCGTCCTCAGGAGAATGCCGGACTCTGGGAAATGCTGCTGCTTAAGTAGGCTGCTGGAGGATTAAGCGATGACAGGATGCTGGAGGATTAGTTCGTTGAGGCGTGCAGGCGGGAACTGTTGACACTAGGATCCCTAGGGAGTTGGGGGAAGGTGTGTTTCACTGAACCGAATCAGTTGTTGACAAGCACTGATCGAAACGTCGAGTTGTACCTTCAGAACTACTCACTAATTGAGAATTTCATGGTGTCACCGCAATTAGTCTTACTTTATCCTCCTCACCATGCAACAAGTTGTACAATCATTAATTTGATAATCTGGTTAAGAATATATACACGTTACCCGTCATTACCAATGTGTACCATTTTCCGAATGGTCCAAGCATGACATGTACCAGAAGCAGATCCCTTCCCTGCTAATTTAGCTCCCCCTCCTTAGATCCCCTCCAATGTCCCCCTAACCGTGAACTAGAAACGCCTTTAATCCCCCTCACCCAGCGTTTCTAGTTTTATTTCTAATTATTATTTCGGGCCAATATGAGCAAATATTAAGATGATAAATTCTTAGAAAATTTTGGCTCACGCTAATTTATACTTCCCCCTTCTTCTAGGTCCCTCTAGCTCTAGCTTTTGATTTGAAGTCGAAACCACAAATTATATTCAGCTCAATCTTTCATAAAAAGTTAGTTCACATACAGTTTATATCTCAATAAACTTAGTACATGTGCAAATGTGGGCTAACAACCTTTTGCCAACTATTATGGCGTTAACGCTAATGCCTATTCTTAATACTTTGAATGGACAATATCGTCACGATCAGAGTAGACTTTCAACAGGGCATGGAATCGGCGTCCTACACTCACTGGCCATAAGTATTGCAACACACACCAAAGTTCAGTTTGGAGAACTGTGTTACAATAATTTATTTTATTTTATTTACACTACTTAAGACTTCTTGAAAGTGCCTGTGCTTTGAAGTCTATAAAGCATGTTGCAATACTTTTGGCCAGTGAGTGTAGTTTAAGATGAACACAGTGACTGAAAATTACTGGCTCATTTATGCAGCAGCAACGGTAATATTATGACCTTATCATGTGGGGTATTATTTTCAGACACTTAATTAATCTAAAACTAGCACTCTGATTCCATGTCCTGTTGATTGTGACGACATTGTCCCTTTAACTACAGAATTAATTGTCTATAGTCAAAGTTTGCTCGATAAACATCTCATAAACCCTCTTGCTAGTAGAAGTCGATTGCTTTCCTCCATTATATCGTTCTTGGTACACCGAGGTACGGAAGCTTATATGACCATCCATGTTTCCGAGTTACAGAGGTTTTCTTGATCATGGAAAGACGAAGGCAATCAGTGTTTTCAAGATAACTATTCCGTCTTTCCATGATAAATAATCTAAGTAACACGGATGGTCATTTAAGCTTCCGTACCGAGGCATTGTGTCGAGCCTTATAATTTTGTTTCAGTGTTTTACAACGACAATTTCGATGCACCGGTTTTTATGAGTTTATCATGGGCGGATCCAGAACATTTTTTAGGGGGGGGGGCTGAGAATCAAAAACAATTATTTTTCAGTACTACAAAAATTACAATGAAATAATCAAAGGGAGATAAAAACAAAGCACACTGTGGGAATGGGAGTGTGTTCTCCCCTCCCCTCCCCCTCTCTCTCTCTCTTTTTCTCTCCCCCTTTTTTTTTTTTAAATAAATTTTTTAAACGATTTTAGGGGGGCTACAGCCCCATTAGCCCCCCCCCCCCCCGATCCGCCAATGGTTTATGTAGGCATTCAAATCGAGGACTTATAACAAAAGGGACAACGCGTCCCCATTTGGTATTACAATAGAGTGGAACAATAGAGAGGTCCTTGGTTTACACCATAAACAAAGCTGTGTGTGTGTAAAACTATGCACATAATTTATTTGCTCTTTGTTTCCGAAAGTCAACAGTGCACCGAATCTAAGCATGGAAAGGATACACCAGTTACATCAAAATTAGTTAGGTAGGCCTATAGCACACAAATACATGCAATGTTAATTAGGAATGTAAAATGAAGGGCGGCCATTGTCACCCAAAATGAAGCAGGTCACGGGCATGGATGTCGCGGGTGCCGAGGGTGTTTCTTCCGGTGGGATGATGCTGGTCATCTCGCACACAGTAAATGGACGAATTGACACTCCGTCGCATGGTATGTCGAACCACTGACCACCGCGGACCGCTGCACAGTCCTCGGAATTACTGAAACTATTCCCAGTCGCCCAGTTTGTAAACTGAATCTTCTCTTCACCAGCAGAACACACCCACCTTCCTTCTGTCTGCCTGTCATTGCAGTCAAGCCAAGCTCGCAGTACCTCGTCGCTTTGTAATTCTCCAGCGATAAAGTCATTTTCTTCGGGCGACTCTATAATCAAAAGCATTCCACCAATTTTTTGGCAATAAGTCTTCGCATTATCCCAAGATGATTGATGATTAGTAATGACGTAGCAAGATGAGCCAAACTCTATCCAATCTTGTTCTGGACAAACTGCTTTTAAGCCAATCATTAACTTTATTACGATCATTAGGATGAACGTCTGTCGCAATATAAATGTCGCCATTTCTAAATTCTAATTTAGAATCAAATCATCCAGTTTCAATATTAAACTGTAAGCCGGAGATGACTGTGTCCATCGTTTTGTTATTTTATTCGCCAGAAGCAGTCATAGATTGCTTAATGTTCAAGCGAACTAAACCTACACTGCTTATGCGGTATCTCAATTTGCATACACTGTAGGTTGTTTCAATGAAGATAGATAATTTCTCTATATAAATGCTGATGACCACTTTTGTATTGTGTGGTATCTTCTGATCTGAGCGCCAGTGATTTCTTGTTTTACTGCGAACGTGGTAAGCAGTGACACTACTTGTGTCACGTCGCCTACAATTATAGCGTTATCCGTCAGCTATATAAGCCTTGAAAAAAGGTAGATTCGTCAATAATTTTTTCAGTCAAATCTTGTTCACGTTGTCATGACAACTGTGCGCAGATGCATTATCTATGACATCATAAGCGATCCGAATCATATCAGTCCAGTTGACTCGCCTGGCTTCTTTGCAAGATACAAAGGATGATTATCAAATCGCAAACGAGCCATTTGACTTAAATTAATTCCTTATAGCGAGAAACACGGGCGATACATATTTAAACAATAGGGAAGGCAATGCTTTATTTTCATAATTAGTACTTTATTTCGATTAATAAGTTGTTGGTAAATCCGGATACTTCGTCTTTATAATGCTTAATGTTTTGGGAAACTTCAAAGGGACAGTATCGTCACAATCAGAGCAGACTTTCAACAGTGCATGGAATCGGTGTCCTAGTTTATGATGAACACAGTGACTGAAAATTACTGGCTCATTTATGCAACAGTAACGGTAATATGACCTTATCATGTGGGGTACCGTATTATTTTCAGTCAATGAGTTAAATTAAAACCAGTACTCCGATTCCATGGCCTGTTGATCGTGACGATATTTTCCCTTTAACTTGTGTCTGGTTCATGTTTGTAAGTACATGCATAAACCTGTGAAAAAACTCGTGAATTGCTGAAAAGTATATTAAACCAAAACTTTAGTAGTATGTAAAAGGGCGGTCTTGTCTTTTGCTAAAAAGTGGTGGGTTGGTGGGGGCGTGGTGTGATGTTTTTGGAGGAGGTTGGGTGGTGTTTATTTGAGGTCATAGGTCAGAGGTTATGAGAGGTCATTAAAGGTGTTTGAAAATGTATTTGATAACGTCATCATGAGAGCTTGAAGCAAATCTTCTCTACTGTAACCGTACATGCAACGATCGCAAAAGTGTTTGCGATGCTCGTACTTTGTTTGATCAAAAAGTAATTTACTAAAATCCTTGATCCAAACGTAGTGAGATCTAGTTCCTTCTTTTTCCTCTTTGTGAATTAAAAATAAATTTATACGTTTCATATCCCAAGGCTGCTTACTAATTTGAAAAGGTACGATTGATTTTCCTTCGTAACCAAAAACGTTTCGTGCTAAATTGTTTTGTTTCTCGACTTTTCCGATCTGACTGATTGGCGTTGGAGCATCGATCCCGTCAAAATTTAAGATGTGACTGAAAATTACTGGTTCAAGCAGCAGCAACAGATTATGACCTTATCACGCAGGTGGGGTATTACTTTCACTAGTCACTGAGTTAATCTAAAACTCCGATTCCATGCCCTGTTGATCTTGAAGATATTGTCCCTTTAAGTCGCCGCACCGATTTTGAAGCCGACCTGTGACCAGAAACCGGAGAATTAATTTGTTGGCTAATTTTTGGCCTTAAATTGTTTGACTATATACTTAATTCAGTGTTGATTAGTTTTTAAGAACAAACGCAACAAATAACAGATATTTAAGTAAGCAATCATGTCAGTAACATTTGCAATAACAAAACATCCTTTGGATCTTATTGCAGGGATTTCATCAGTCATTCTCCGATTTTGCGAAAAAATATGGCAAAGTTTTTGGGTAAGACCATGTTGATTTCTCGGTGATATAGTTTGTATAAAAAGCCTACTCTCTACACCAAACAGTTGCAAATATTATAAAAGATATGCCTAAGGTATTTTCATCGAGGTTTTCTTATCACGAATATAAAATAGCCTGCATTAACCCTATCCCTTTCAATATTTGGCTAGACAGTCGTCTGCCCAATGCAACAATATCCAACAGTTTTCCCAAGTATGAAGCCTACCGAGTGCAACAAGATCCATCAATAACGGAACAAAAAGAACTTATAATCTTAGTTCATGTCAACAAGATCAAACAGAATTTGACATTTGTTGCATTCTGCCAAGTTCAGCACAGTTAGGAATAAGCCCGGTACTAGTGAAGATTAGTCGTAGCCCTCTATCGATAGAAACGCTCACTGCCTACTCGCGCTAGTGCACTTCACGGCACCATCTGTGACGAAGTCCGAACACGCTACAAGTAGTTTGTATTCAACAATTAATTCTTCGTAACTAAAACTAATATTTTGAATGTTTATCCTTTGTTAGGATGTATGATTTCAGACGCCCTGTCTTGATCATAACAGACCCCGTTATCCTCAAAAATGTTCTGTTAATAATTAAAGAATTTCTCCTGTTTCACTAACCGTCGAGTAAGTAAATTAAACAAGATTTTACCTTTCAGAATTTATTTATTATGTTGTTTTAAACAAATGATCCTGTGTTGTTTTAATGTAAGACAGTGTAGTGAGTCTAGCAATATTCCTGGTATGTATCACTGATCTATATTAGTACACTGACTGGATAGGAGATCATTCGCTTCCATTCAAAGCGCACACTCCAAGTGTATAAAAATTAAATAAAACGATCATGAATTAACTCAGTTAACACCAGGACACAATAATTGTTAAATTTTAATTTATTTGTGCATGGCTATTGCCAATTTGTGTAGGACCTTCCCCTAAAACAAAAACCTCTGGAGAAGGGAATGATCCGGCTTAAGAATGAGGCTTGGAAGGAAGTTCGTAACGTCATCACACCGTCATTCAGTGCTGCTAAGATGAGACTGGTACGTGAAAACATGCAAACATTCAGTATATCGCATGTTGAATTTACCGTCTGATTACGAGTGACATGCTTTTAAAATAAGATATCATTATCACTAATTTTAACGACTTGTGGGACTCTGGTTACGGTCACCAAATCCAAATCCAAAACATTCGCGCAATTATAGTCTACCAATATGACATTATAATTTGTTTTAAAATGAGTGAGCGAAATTATCGAAAGTTTATTAACAATTTCTGAAAAGAATATTGATTGCACAAGAATATTGATTTCCCTTAAATGTTTGTTGTTTTTAGATGTCCCCTATGATCAACGAATGTTGTGATACAATGGTTGCCAATATCATCAAAGCCCAGGAAGGAGGGAAAGCTGTCAATTGCAGAGAGTAAGTAGAATTTTGTTCCTTTTTGGTGAATTTTTTTAATAGGTTGCTTACTAAGGCGCTTCGCCTTAGACCAGCGCGTCGGCATTTTTCATTTTCATTTTTTTTTCTTTTGCTATGAAACGATGTCCAATCGCAGCCACTCAAAATTGCTGGATCGATTTGAATTCTGCCGTGCTGTGTTTTAAACGACCTTTTTCACCTAGGGCTATGAACGTTTGCCCGAATTGTGAGTCTCAGCCACCATACTTTGTGTCTTGGAAATTAATTTGGTCTGGTTCCAATAACCACGTATCATGTATTTCACTGGTTGACAAAAAAAGATTAACAAAAAAAACCAAAAAAAGGCTCGTCACCGCACTGATTTTGAAATCGACCTATGACCAGAAACCGGAGACTTTTTTGGCCTTAGCAAGCAACCTATTACAATTTTTAATAATTAATAATACACATTAACTGAGCAAATGTATATGGATTTTGTCTTACACTTTTACATGTTTCATTGCGAACCCCAAAATGTCATTACAATTACAACAATTACGCCTTCTTGTGGTGAAGCATAATGTCTGCTGCAATGAGATGTAAACTGAGTTATGCAAAATCTATTTCTAGAGATTTGTTTTTATTTATTTATTTTTCACCAGGTTATTTGGTGCATTTACGATGGATGTCATTGCTAAGTGTGGTTTTGGTTTGGATGTAGACTCCCAGAAAAACAAGGATGATCCATTTCTGAAGCATGCCAAGAAAGCCGCAGAATTCAGCTTCTTTCAACCAGCATTCATGATTGCCTGTTAGTTGAAGATTCTTCCTCAAATTAATGGAAATAATATTACATTATCAAATCCTACATCAATAATTATTACATTACTAAAAAACAACAATGAGCTCAAAGAGATGGGTCTGACATGGTGCGAAGCACAGGTTGCTGTCAGGGATAGGGTCAGGTGGAGCTCAGGGTAATTGTTGTAGCTTTAGATCCCACTGGGGACAAAGTAATAAAGTACTCAAAAACGACTCCACAATTCTTCAGCTTCAACTATCAAGAGAAGTACAGCTCACATAACCCTAAATTATCCCCTATAATAGTGACCATCTTTTTTTTAGATTGCCCTATATTACAACACGTCCTATATACAATCACAAGATGTCATAGTCAATCACAAGACGTCTATCCAATCACAAGACGTCATATTCAATCACAACACGTCATATCCAATCACAACACGTCTATTCAATCACAACACGTCATATTATTCAATCACAACACGTCATATCTAATCACAAGACGTCCTATATCCAATCACAAGACGTCATATCCAATCACAAGATGTCATATCAGTGACGTCAGTGATGCATACAAAGTAGCCAATCAAATCTGTTCGTATTCAAAATGAAGATCTATGGTAGAACGTATTATTATTTCGCGATTCCATCGTAAATTAAATTGGGCGCCTAATTACTGTTTCATCAAGCTTCTGACAATACTTTTGTTTTGTAATTCTAAATTTCAAAGTATTTGTTTTCCTGTCTAGAAGGAAATTACCAATGTCCATTGGAGAGAAGAAAATCCTGAAATTACTGGTAAAATAGTGGGAAAACACGGGCGATGATCTTTAATATTTTCTATTTGTAAACTCATAATTGGCTAATGGCTGATTATTTGCAGCAATATTCCCAGTCTTCGGTCCTATCTTAGATTTCCTCGGATGTGGCTTTTTGGATACCAAGGCTTCAAAGTTTTTCTCAGAGGTTACGATGGCTGCGTGCAAAATGCGTAAAGAAGAAGGAGAGCACGCCCCCAAGGTAAGATCAGTATGTGGACATATTTCACCATGGACAGTTTCACTAAGTGTATAACTTTATTTAATTTTATTTATCAAATTAATAAATCTAAAAACTTGCTTGATATTAAGACTGTTTGCGGTGACACCAAAGAACTGGAGGTTACAACTCGACGTTTCGATCAGTATGCTCTGATCGTCTTCAGGAGAATGCCAGACTTACGTGTACAGGGGATCTCACAAAGATGGCCGCGGGATGTTAAAGGTCTATTGACCGTGATTTCACTCACACGTCACTTATATTTTTGGTACTCCATTTTGATAGCGCGTTGATATGCTACAACTGATGCTGAATGCTCACAATACACCGAAAACGAGGACGATACAACACAATCTATGGAGACTGACAAAGGGGGCGCTGTTCATCGTAAGGTTCTGTCAACTGATGAGGTCATGGCTCAGGTAATTTGCATACGTATGTTTCAACTACAAAAGCAAACTAATAGTAAAATATAAAAATAAATATATAATTATTTATATTGACTACTTAAGTTTTTGACAATACGTAATTTTATTATAATTTGGCCAGTCGGTCATATTCTTCCAAGCTGGTTATGAGGCGACTAACGCTCTACTGAGCTTCGCTGCGTTCGTACTAGCCACAAACCAAGACGTACAGGAGAAACTCCATGCAGAGATTGATGACATCACTCCCACTAGAGATAACCTTGGCTATGATGCCATCTCTAAGATGGAGTATCTGGACATGGTGGTCAGTGAGACACTGCGCATGTATCCACCAGGGACTATGTAAGCCTGATTTTTTTCTTCAAAAAATACATTTTCACAATGTAGGCTATGATAACACTTGATATAATTTATAATATGTTTTTAAATTTTGTTTTTACAATCACCAGGAAGATAAATTTTATGCATATTTGTTTTCATTGCATGGCAAATATATATATTCTTAATCAAACATTTTTTTAATTTTCAGTTATCAAAACGGTTATCATTTTAAAGCTGGCATAATAACTAACTTTTTTGAAGTCATTTCATGTTGAAGTCATTTCATAACTTGCCGACAAATTGGTTTCCATAATCAAACATTGATATAATTATTGTCTTTTATGGTTGGTTTTACAGATTTGATCGTATGTGTAACGAGACTATTAGTTATGATGGCCTAACTATCGAGAAAGGAGTCGATGTTTTTGTAGTCGTCTGGGCAATTCATCATAATGAAGAATACTGGCCCAGTCCATCAAAGTTCGACCCCACTAGGTAAATACCAAAATAATGATTTATAACTAAGTCAGGGAGAGGGGAGCAGTGGGGTTACTATGGGGGCACATCCAACCCCCAATCCCCCACCCGAAGTCTGTTCTCCCATGATTCCCCCTGCCCCACCCCCGCTCAGATATAGGATTTCTAAGAAGAGCCTCAAGAGCCTCTGAACATTCTGGTGTCCCCTTCCCAAGTGCCCTTACTATAAATTCCTTGTCGGTCAGTAAGTCAAGCCTTATTTCTTTTAGCCAAAATTATGTACAACCGTCTCTTATCCAGGCGAAGAACACTGAATTAACCTCGTCCTCAGGGTCAACCTCGTTCGCACGACTATAGAGCAGTGGGCTCGAAAGCTATGGGGAGGAGGATGACACTGGATGCGTTTATTTAATAAATCTACTCTTTACTTTTGCATTATTTTGCAACATAGATTCAGTGCTGAGAACAAAGGCTCCATTCAACCTTGTACTTTCTTGCCGTTTGGCTTCGGACCCCGTAACTGCATTGGTATGCGTTTTGCCCTGTTGGTAGCCAAGATGGCGCTGGTTCGTGTTTTGCAGCAGTATCGATTTGATGTCTGTTCAGAGACTGAGGTAAGCACACATCAAGCTGTGGGCCTTTTTTACGCAATGTTTCCAAAATCATAAATGTTTGTCTTGGGTTTGTATCACCCGTGTTTTACCGGCAATTTCCAGATTTTTTTTCATTGGAACAATGATAACTTCCCTTCTGAAAGGAAAACAAATTCTTTGAAGTAGTTGTCACAAGTTTGGTTTAACAGTAAAAAGTACCAAAATTAATTTATGACGGGAGCCACTATCAATTAAATGTGGTACATATTTACTGCAAAACCATTCTTCTCACGATTATATAGAACAATAAGTAATTTTATTTTTAACAAGTAAAGTATTTTTTTCACTTCCTCAACTAAAATAGCAATGTTCCGATGAAAAAGAACACTTCCGGAAATTACTGTTAAAATAGCAATAAAACACAGGCAGTATACATCTTTAAAAAGTACCCAGGCTCGTATTACCATAACATATGAGCATAATTGTACAACGTACAACGCTCACTTGATGCCAAAGTGGCTATTATCAAGAATAATTATGGCGTCTTCTTGTTTTTTGTAGATTCCCCTCACTCTTGCCAAGATGGGGTTAGCTCCAAAGACTTTGTATATTCGTGCTGTCGCAAGGACTTGAGTCATCGTACAATGATGCAGACCATGGGATCATTTAGTATAATTTAAATTGTAGGATACACAACTTTGTTGCTTTCAGTTTTAACTTTAAATGTTTATATTAATACTATGATTTAAGTGCAATACATTGTTTAAGTAAGATGTTTAGTAATTGTGTGTTTCAGAATTTTGTTCTATAATTTTCAACCCGTATTGATAATTATGTTTGTTTGAATTTGTATGTATTTTAACTGTAAATTTAATGTTTTTACTGTGTTTGTCGCAATTGTCTCAATTTAGCTTTATGACCTTGCGCGCGATTATGGGCGTCCATGGCCACGTGCAATATCTCCAGCGAAATTTAGGTTGCGTTCGGGTCGATCGAGTAACTTCCCCGGTTCGACCCGGGTCTGACTCCGGAGCGTTCGAGTAGGTCTGACGCCATTGCCGGGGCTTACCTGGGTCAGCCTCATGTAACCTACTCACGAAGCAGGTCACTTGAGGCAGACCTGGGTAAGTGATGTCATTTTGAGAATATTCTGAATGGCCACCATCTTTGTTTTCATTGCGGCAATTTTGTGAAGTTTTGACATTTTCAACCCTTAAACAACGAATCTGTGAGTAGAGGCTGTTCTTGTACTAGAAGATGTGTTGTTTTGTACGAACCTAAGAAGTAATATGATCATTAGTTCTTTTTTACCCGGGAAATAATTATTTTGCTATCGTTTCGTTGTAAGTATTTTGTTTTCAAAGTCCGTGTGACCTTTGACATTCGTTCGATTAGGTTGTACTTGGGGGCTCACCCGTGTGACGTACTCGGGTTACCTCGGGGATGAAGCTACTCGAACGCAGCCTTAGATGGCAGAAGTACGCGCGCGCGTAGTAGCGTTACATTCGCACGCGAGCCTCGAAGCGTGACGTCAGATCTAATGAAATCGATCGGTACGGCCGGAGCCTGTCTAGTCTCTGTCCTTGATAGGACAGGGGACCAGTCTAACCCAGGTTGGGATTTCTCCTTCGTCTACTACGGTTTTAGTGTACATGTATACAGAGACAGAGTGCACACTTTATTTGAGCTATATTTTGAGCAATGTTTTTGACTAATGTTTTCGGGAAAACTATATTAAATTTACAAGAGTGTAAAAAGTTTTTTTTCCAAATGGCAATGGTATATATTGAAGATTGTACCTTATGATATATTTTTTTTACTATTGAACTCTAAAGGCATTTAATATTTGTATCCTAAATAAGTAAATATACACCAAAAATATTACCCACAACCTTTTCTTCAATTATATTGCAAATCGCATTTAATTGACTAATAAATGCAATACATTTCTTCACTATCGATGGAATTACAAAGTTTAATTAAAGTATAGGCTATTTATAATCAGAACAAATACGTTGTTCATGTGCATATTATTAAATTTGCAGTACGTATTGCTTAATTGTGTCCACATTTTTATATGCTGTTGTTAAATTTCTAAAATCCAATTGAACAAAATTATCTCCTTTGTAATGAGCTGAAGCTCTGTGTGGTGTAATGTGTATGAAGATGGGTATAGGCATGTGGATATTGAAGCTCTGTGTGGTGTAATGTGTATGAAGATGGGTATAGTAATGTGGATATTGAAGCTCTGTGTGGTGTAATGTGTATGAAGATGGGTATAGTCATGTGGATATTGAAGCTCTGTGTGGTGTAATGTGTATGAAGATGGGTATAGTAATGTGGATATTGAAGCTCTGTGTGGTGTAATGTGTTTGAAGATGGGTATGGTCATGTGGATATTGAAGCTCTGTGTGGTGTAATGTGTATGAAGATGGGTATAGTCATGTGGATATTGCAGGTTGAATTGCTGATTAACGTCTGGATATAGGCACATATTTTGTACTAACATGTTATACAGTATAGCAAATTTATGCCATGACATGACAATAATTATTATAATAATATAATAGGGTAAGCCCTAGCCTCTCATTTACGATCACAGCCTAAGGAAAAAAGAAGTTAAAACAAGTTAAAAGAAGTTAAAAGAAACGAAACCAAGTTTTAAATCAACCTTATGAGATAATTTGATCAGTGACAACTCTTTATAAAGCTAATATGATGAACTCACAAAAGGTTTTGGATTAATATGTAGCAGAGTTCAATATAACTTTAAAAAGAGTGTTGTTAAAAGTGTTGTCAACGACCAGACTATTTAAAAAGTTGATTCAACACTTGTTTCGAGTGAATGATCGTCAAAATCTTCGGCGGTCTGTGTGGTGAACCGATGTCATTCGATCAACTCCGAGATATCTAGCTGCTGCACACGGGAAGACCTGTTATACCGCAAAAATCATGTGCGTCGCTCCATAGGCAGCAGTCAGTCTTTATTTGTTTCAACTGCAATTTATGTCGGTGTTTTAGTTAGAGAATAATGTAACATTTCAACTCCCATTAGCTAAATCCTGTTTAAATCATTCAGCAGAATAAAGACGATTATATCACTGGAAAGGAATAATAAAAACGTTCTTGAAGAAGACCAGACCAAATGAGGTAATTTATAATCCTCATATCTCTGATGATTATCTAAAAGCCAATTCCATTATTTGCATCCAGTTAGTTCTTTGAGTGAGAGTGTCAGAGGTCAAGATCTGCCAATGACATCATTCAGAGCAATAATAATAATGACGTGAAGAAGTCGGGCACAATTAATGTGATTGGACTATTCATTTTGTTACTGCTGACATGAATTATTGTTTCTTGTAGAAACTTGGGTGTGGTCAGAATTGGAGGGCGGCCGTTGGTATACTAAGATGACGCAGGACATGAGAGATGTTGCATAAGATGAATTATTGTTTTCTTCTTGTAAAAACTAGGGTGCGGTCAGAGGTGGAGGGCGACCGTTGGCATCTAAGATGACGCAGGATATTGGACGCACTTCAGTAGTGAGGCTCGCAGTCTTGCACACTGTATACGGGATGTTATGATTTTCGTTACATGATATGATGTACCATTTCCCATCGAGTTGTACCACTGCGCAGTCTACGTCATTCGTAGGGTGTTGCCATGACCAGTTTTCATACGTGACACCAGCGCAACGCCATCTGTCCTCTGTATTACAAGTGTATACCGAGCCACGCCTTTTCTTTTCCTTGATTGGCCAATTCGTTGGAAATAAATGCGTTTTCTTCATACGAATGGATTACCAAAAGGTTCGCTTTAAGTTCGAGACAGTACTGTTCAGCTGCCTCCCATGTTGTTTGTATGTCAGTAATGACGTAGCAGGATGAGCCAGACTCGATCGAATCAGGTGGGCAAACCGCGTTGACACCGAGTATTAAATGAACCACAAAACTTATGATAGATAGTGGTAGCGTTAGTTCTGGTAGTGTCGCCATTTTGGGACTAATGATCAATTAAAGGTGCAGACATCTTAAATCCTGTTCCACTTCGAAGAAAAGTTAGGCTACCGTTCTATGATACACCTGCTGCGGCTGGTTGATCTATGTTTGCTGCCAGTCGGCAGGATCTTCACTCAAGACACTAGACTCGATCAGAATAACATCGGGGAAGTTTCAAGAATTTTACCCATCTCATCTTTAATCGTGGTAACTATTTATGTGGATTTCGCTTTATGTGGTGGGCAAACGTAGACTTCAGATACAATCACTAATAATGTCTGTATCCTCTGATCTCCGGTTAACGTAGTGATATGGAGCAACGGTTAATATAAGGGAACTGCTAGCTACTATTGCTGATAGCAGTTGGTTCCCGTTGTTATACCTTAGTCATATTTCTATTGACGCGTTCGATATGAACCTAGCTACCTTGTCAATATAACTTGAAAGCCGGATGTGCAGTCTTCAGATATTAAATTTGGTAGAGTGAGCACGCCTCTTATCTTTACAAAATAAACGGCTCGTTTGTACAATTGATAAGGAGTGCTTGCAAAATGTCAACATAATATATAATTTATGAGATATCAGAAATGACGTTACCTGCTTATTTATTATATATAATATCATAATCTTTTATTGTATAAATTACCAGAAGTCTATGTAAGTAATAGACTTCTGAAATTACCAGTTGTGTTTATAGTGGATTTAAAAAGGGAATTATATTTTTGCAACAAAACAGATTTACTCACTGGTCGTAGATTTAGACTCGGAATAATTGGAAAAAACAAATAATTTTACGTCAACAAAAAAGCCGTTTTGTTTCTCGACGCTGACGCATGATGAGTTGTAGTTTTTCAATGTGGGAACGCTCTTGATGGTAGCCAGTCTAGGCTAACATTGACCTCCAATTAATTTTCATTTTCCTGCTATCGTTTTTCGATTAGATTTTGCTCGAGTGAACACGTCGCTCTTCTAACAAAATGGGTATCAGTCTAATAAGCTTATATACATCGACTGAACTGCATTCTTGAAGACTTCCGGTAATTAATGAGAACCACGAACGCTCTGGATTATAGCCAGTGTAGGCTAAAATTTACCTTCAATTTATTTTTAAATTTAATTTTGATTAGATTTTGCTCAAGTGAAACTTACAGAATTTGGTATTAGAGTAGCCGGCCTCCCACCGAAACCTATAAAAACCTATATTTCAAAATGGGAACCTTTATTTTCTCCAAAAAACCTATATATTAACATATAAAAACTTACATTTTTAATCTTCTGCAACACATTTTCAATTTTGAAGAAAAATTACTTCCTAAGTATAAAGAGATGAAGCCAAAACAGTAGCCAAACTGTAACATGTGTATCGTTCTTATTAGATTTTCTGCTGGACAGGGTATGGGGTAATGTACTTGGTTGCAAAAAGTACTCAGAAGGTCGGCAATTTCCCAAAAACATGTTACTTAACACTGCATAATCACGGGAAATAACCTATAAAAGCCTATATTTTGGCATTTGGTAAACCTATAATTACTGGGAGGCATGTAACAACAACAACAACAACAACAATGTGGACTTATAAAGCGCACGTCCACCAAACTGGTGCTCAAGGCTTATGACATCGATTGAACTGCATTCATCGATTGAACTGGAGTGTCATGGCCGAGCGGCCTAGCTTAGCGGACTCAAGTTCTGGTGTTAGCAGCAGAATGTGGGTTCGAATCCCGGCCGTGACACTTGTGTCCTTGAGCAAGACACTTAACCATAATTTAGACTCGGAATAATTGGAGAAAACAAATAATTTTACGTCAACAAACAAGCCGTTTTGTTTCTCGACGCTGACGCATGATGAGTTGTAGTTTTTCAATGTGGGAACGCTCTTGATGGTAGCCAGTCTAGGCTAACATTGACCTGCAATTAATTTTCATTTTCCTGCTGTCGTTTTTCGATTAGATTTTGCTCGAGTGAACACGTCGCTCTTCTAACAAAATGGGTATCAGTCTAATAAGCTTATATACATCGACTGAACTGCATTCTTGAAGACTTCCGGTAGTTAATGAGAACCACGAACGCTCTGGATTATAGCCAGTGTAGGCTAAAATTTACCTGCAATTTATTTTTAAATTTAATTTTGATTAGATTTTGCTCAAGTGAAACTTACAGAATTTGGTATTAGAGTAGCCGGCCTCCCACCGAAACCTATAAAAACCTATATTTCAAAATGGGAACCTTTATTTTCTCCAAAAAACCTATTATATTAACATATAAAAACTTACATTTTTAATCTTCTGCAACACATTTTCAATTTTGAAGAAAAATTACTTCCTAAGTATAAAGAGATGAAGCCAAAACAGTAGCCAAACTGTAACATGTGTATCGTTCTTATTAGATTTTCTGCTGGACAGGGTATGGGGTAATGTACTTGGTTGCAAAAAGTACTCAGAAGGTAGGCAATTTCCCAAAAACATGTTACTTAACACTGCATAATCACGGGAAATAACCTATAAAAGCCTATATTTTGGCATTTGGTAAACCTATAATTACTGCGAGGCATGTAACAACAACAACAACAATAATATGGACTTATAAAGCGCACGTCCGCCAAACTGGTGCTCAAGGCTTATGGCATCGATTGAACCGCATTCATCGATTGAACTGGAGTGTCATGGCCGAGCGGCCTAGCTTACCGGACTCAAGTTCTGGTGTTAGCAGCAGAATGTGGGTTCGAATCCCGGCCGTGACACTTGTGTCCTTGAGCAAGACACTTAACCATAATTGCTTATAGGGGCAGAGGCAGTAACAACTGCCTTGTTCTGGACTAGTTACCCCTCCCAGTCCTATTCGCACCGTGAAGAGGCTGGTTATTTAACTTGTCTTGTTTCGGTGCGAGGGTTTCTTCAGTGTGGAGTCGTTGTAACAACTTAATGACTGAGTAGCCCCCACCTTGGAGTGGCCATTGGCCTAATTGTGTGGGGCGAATTGCATTAAAAAAAACAATTCTTGAAGACTTCCGGCAATTAATGAGAACCACGTATTCTCTGGATAGTTTTTAGTAGCCAGTGTAGGCTAAAATTTACCTGCAATTATTTTTCAATTGCTCAAGTGAAACTTACAAAATTGGTATCAGAGTAATAGGCTTATTATAGACATCGACTGAACTGCATTCTTGAAGACTTCCGGTTGATAATAAGAACCACGAACGATTCCATCGACGAATATCGGTAAAAACCTCGCGTATATAATGCATGGGGCAGTTTTTGAAGGGTGGTACACGTTAAAATTCGACATAAAAATTCAGACGGATTAATTTTTTCAGGATTACTGACACTTGTGCGAACTATATGCACCAAGCTTTTAATTAATAAGTCATTAATTTAAGTAAGACTAATTGCGGTGACACCATGTGAAATTCTCAATTGAGTAGTAATTAGTTCTGAAAAGAACTGGAGCCGGTACAACTCGACGTTTCGATCAGTGTGCTCGAATCGTCCTCAGGAGAATGCCGGACTCTGGGAAATGCTGCTGCTTAAGTAGGCTGCTGGAGGATTAAGCGATGACAGGATGCTGGAGGATTAGTTCGTTGAGGCGTGCAGGCGGGAACTGTTGACACTAGGATCCTAGGAGTTGGGGGAAGGAGTGTGTGCTCACTGAACCGAATCAGTTGTTGACAAGCACACTGATCGAAACGTCGAGTTGTACCTTCAGAACTAATTACTACTCAATTGAGAATTTCACATGGTGTCACCGCAATTAGTCTTACTTATCCTCCTCACCATGCAAAGCTACAAGTTGTACAATTCATTAATTTGATAATCTGGTTAAGAATATATACACGTTACCCGTCATTACCAATGTGTACCATTTTCCGAATGGTCCAAGCATGACATGTACCAGAAGCAGATCCCTTCCCTGCTAATTTAGCTCCCCCTCCTTAGATCCCCTCCAATGTCCTCCTAACCGTGTACTAGAAACGCCTTTAATCCCCCTCACCCAGCGTTTCTAGTTTTATTTCTAATTATTATTTCGGGCCAATATGAGCAAATATTAAGATGATAAATTATTAGACAATTTTGGCTCAAGCTAATTTATACTGCCCCCTTCTTCTAGGTCCTTCTAGCTCTAGCTTTTGATTTGAAGTCGAAACCACAAATTATATACAGCTCAATCTTTCATAAAAAGTTAGTTCACATACAGTTTATATCTCAATAAACTTAGTACATGTGCAAATGTGGGCTAACAACCTTTTGCCAACTATTATGGCGTTAACGCTAATGCCTATTCTTAATACTTTGAATGGAGAGACTTTCAACAGGGCATGGAATCGGCGTCCTACACTCACTGGCCATAAGTATTGCAACACACACCAAAGTTCAGTTTGGAGAACTGTGTTACAATAATTTATTTTATTTTATTTACACTACTTAAGACTTCTTGAAAGTGCCTGTGCTTTGAAGTCTATAAAGCATGTTGCAATACTTTTGGCCAGTGAGTGTAGTTTAAGATGAACACAGTGACTGAAAATTACTGGCTCATTTATGCAGCAGCAACGGTAATATTATGACCTTATCATGTGGGGTATTATTTTCAGACACTTAATTAATCTAAAACTAGCACTCTGATTCCATGTCCTGTTGATTGTGACGACATTGTCCCTTTAACTACAGAATTAATTGTCTATAGTCAAAGTTTGCTCGATAAACATCTCATAAACCCTCTTGCTAGTAGAAGTCGATTGCTTTCCTCCATTATATCGTTCTTGGTACACCGAGGTACGGAAGCTTATATGACCATCCATGTTTCCGAGTTACAGAGGTTTTCTTTATCATGGAAAGACAAAGGCAATCAGTGTTTTCAAGATAACTATTCCGTCTTTCCATGATAAATAATCTAAGTAACACGGATGGTCATTTAAGCTTCCGTACCGAGGCATTGTGTCGAGCCTTATAATTTTGTTTCAGTGTTTTACAACGACAATTTCGATGCACCGGTTTTTATGAGTTTATCATGGGCGGATCCAGAACATTTTTTTAGGGGGGGGCTGAGAATCAAAAACAATTATTTTTCAGTACTACAAAAATTACAATGAAATAATCAAAGGGAGAGAAAAACAAAGCACACTGTGGGAATGGGAGTGCGTTCTCCACCCCCTCCCCCTCTCTCTCTCTCTCTCTTTTTCTCTCCCTTTTTTATTTATTTTTTAAAATTTTTTAAACGATTTTAGGGGGGCTACAGCCCCCTTAGCCCCCCCCCCCGATCCGCCAATGGTTTATGTAGGCATTCAAACCGAGGACTTATAACAAAAGGGACAACGCGTCCCCATTTGGTATTACAATAGAGTGGAACAATAGAGGGGTCCTCGGTTTACACCATAAACAAAGCTGTGTGTGTGTAAAACTATGCACATAATTTATTTGCTCTTTGTTTGCGAAAGTCAACAGTGCACCGAATCTAAGCATGGAAAGGATACACCAGTTACATCAAAATTAGTTAGGTAGGCCTATAGCACACAAATACATGCAATGTTAATTAGGAATGTAAAATGAAGGGCGGCCATTGTCACCCAAAATGAAGCAGGTCACGGGCATGGATGTCGCGGGTGCCGGTGTGTTCTTCTTCCGGTGGGATGATGGTCATCTCGCACACAGTAAATGGACGAATTGACACCCGTCGCATGGTATGTCGAACCACTGACCACCGCGGACCGCTGCACAGTCCTCGGAATTACTGGAAACTATTCCCAGTCGCCCAGTTTGTAAACTGAATCTTCTCTTCACCAGTGAACACACCCACCTTCCTTCTGTCTGCCTGTCATTGCAGTCAAGCCAAGCTCGCAGTGCCTCGTCGCTTTGTAATTCTCCAGCGATAAAAGTCATTTTCTTCGGCGACTCTATAATCAAAAGCATTCCACCAATTCTTTGGCAATAAGTCTTCGCATTATCCCAAGATGATTGATGATTAGTAATGACGTAGCAAGATGAGCCAAACTCTATCCAATCTTGTTCTGGACAAAATGCTTTTAAGCCAATCATTAACTTTATTACGATCATTAGGATGAACGTTCTGTCGCAATATAAATGTCGCCATTTCTATTTAGAATAAAATCATCCAGTTTCAATATTAAACTGTAAGCCGGAGATGTGTCCATCATGTTGTTATTTTATTCGCCAGAAGCACTCATAGATTGCTTAATGTTCAAGCGAACTAAACCACACCACTAATGCGGTATCTCAATTTGCATACACTGTAGGTTGTTTCAATGAAGATAGATAATTTCTGTATATAAATGCTGATGACCACTTCTATATTGTGTGGTATCTTCTGATCTGAGCGCCAGTGATTTCTTGTTTTACTGCGAACGTGGTAAGCAGTGACACTACTTGTGTCACGTCGCCTACAAGTAGCGTTATCCGTCAGCTATATAAGCCTTCTTCTTTGAAAAAGGGTAGATTCGTCAATAATTATTTCAGTCAAATCTTGTTCACGTTGTCATGACCACTGTGCGCAGATGCAGTATCTATATCAGTCCAGTTGACTCGCCTGGCTTCTTTGCGAGATACAAAGGATGATATCAAATCGCAAACGAGCCATTTGACTAATTCCTTATAGCGAGAAACACGGGCAATACATCTTTAAACAGTAGGGAAGGCAATGTTTTATATTCATAATTACACTGTAAAAAAAAACCTGTAAAATTACAAGATTTGTTTCCTTTAAAATTACAGCTTGACACCGTATTTCTGGTTTGACGAAGTTTTGTATGTAAATAAACTCCGTACTTACTATTGATAAACAATACGCCGTTTATTTACGTATTTTTTAATATTTAACTGTAAATTTATATTGTCAAGCTGTAATTTTACAGGAAAGAATCTTGTAATTTTACAGGATTTTGTTTACAGTGTAGTACTCTTTATTTCGATTGATAAGTTGTTGGTAAATCGATACTTCGTCTTTATAATGCTTAATGTTTTGGGAAACTACAAAGGGACAATATCGTTACGATCAGAGCAGACTTTCAACAGGGCATGGAATCGGTGTCCCAGTTTATGATAAACACAGTGACTGAAAGTTACTGGTTCATTTGTGCAGCAGTAACGGTAATATGACCTTATCATGTGGGATATCGTATTATTTTCAGTCAATGAGTTAATTTAAAACCAGTACTCCGATTCCATGGCCTGTTGATCGTGACGATATTTTCCATTTAACTTGTGTCTGTTTCATGTTTGTAAGTACATGCATAAACCTGTGAAAAAACTCGTGATTGCTGAAAAGTATATTAAACCAAAACTTTACATATATAATTAGGAAAGAGTTGTCCTATTATTTCCAAAATTCCAATTGATAAATGTTGATTAAGGATTGGATTAAAATGTAGTGAGCATATGCCTACTAGTAAACAACATTTATCCTTCCCTTTTATACTCGGATCGGGTGATGTTGTTTGTATAGTGAACTTTAGCACGAACACATGCACCCTCTTTACCTACAGGTTATGTATGGTGCACCTTGCCCTAACACTACTAGTCTTGGTTCAAGACTGTATTTGTATGTTTATGATACACGATTCATCGCCGCACGCCACAGCGGAGGGGCTATCTTGACGCGAACCGCTATTAAACACATGGAAACTTGACGTGTGTATAGCACTGTATACTCAGTGCTTTCCGAGTCTCTGTGAAAAACTACACAGGCGACTCGGGCGGGATTCGAACCCACGACCTCCTGCTTACTAGTGCAGACGTCTTAACCTCACCGAGCTTGCCCGATGGCGATTGGCTGGCTACAATCCTATATAGCAGCTCCCATATAGCAGCGGGTTCTGCAAAAGTAGGGCAAAATTTAAAAATCAATTGTTTATTTCCCGACGCAAGAATTTCACCAACCTATACATGGAAACTTGTTGAATCTCCCCCGAAAACGGGTAACTCACTGCGCAGGCGTCACTTGCTCGCGCGGCTCAGATTTTTGGTGCGCTCTTATAAATAACCATTTTATTTGTTTCCCAAAATAATATTGTGGCCGCGCTTGCGTATCAAATTGACGCATGCGCAGTGGTTTCCCCGTTTTCGGGGGGGGGGGGGGAAGAGAAATTCAACAAGTTTACCAAGACTGTGTTTGATAGCGGTTCGTGTGTGATAGTGGCGCTCTCATGTGGCGCTCGGCGATTGATCGTGTATCAAAATCATAGAAATACAGCCTTGAACAAAGACTATATGGCATTACACGCACGGTAGCATTCTCAATCAGAATACGGAACACGATAATACAGCTCATGAACGCTGTTAGATGTTTGTATGTGTTACCTGCCCCTAAATTCAGGATTTACTAATTTACACAATTATAGTTAAGGATATTGCCATGTCTTGCATATAATGTTATTTTTGCACTAGAATTAGCCCCCAGACAAACAAAACTTTTCATACTTGTGGCCATGCAGGAAGTTGAGGGCGCTTTCATTGACATTCTTATTAAAGCAGTCAGTGACCAAGTGGCCAACAGAAAGGTGTTCTAAAAGTTCTTCCTCATTTCATCTTGACAGATTGAGTTATAACCTGGTAACATTTGGCGATCTTGCCAGGACCACCTTTCTCGAGGACGAAGTAAATGAAAGGTGAAAATCTGCCCATGGAACAGTAGCACAACCACTGCAACAGACTGCAGACCGAGAAGGAAGGTTGGACGGATGTGGGTGTATGACTCAGAAAGAAAGAGTTTGCACCAGATCCGCGGGCAGAGATGGCAACCGAGATGTTGTTGGAGCAGTTAGAGCAGAGGTGAAAGCAGCGCTGTATGGCTTGTCAAAAGATCAATTAATCAGTGTGGTGGCACCGGGAATCAAAGCTGAAATCGAAGGAAAGAGCGACGTGGACTGATCCGGCAAATAAATCACTACCTTGATGGAGAAGAGTTGAGAAACTGATGATGATGGTTTGACGGCTGCTAAAGGGCCTAAAAACACATCGATGATTTCAGCCAACAAGTACAACAGGGAAAGAGGATGAGAAACCACAGGCCAGTTGGAACCCCAGCAGCTGGCAATGTCACCCTCAGCCCGAGAGAGAGATCAAGATCCAGGGGCAGATTAAGGGTCATCAGGCCAACCCGATAAGTTGTCATTTCAATAGCCTGGCCCCGACAGATAGAGTGACGCTTCCAGAAGGATACAAAGCCAGAGAGGTCATATCAGCAGTCACAAGGGCAGCGTTGGTGCCAGGGTGCCTCTACGGGAGCTTACCTATGAAGGGAGACCTGAAGTCGCCGCTACCCCAGCTTCGACGAATATTGAGGGCACACTTTAAAGAGAAGAAGGACGCCATCGATAAGTTTACTTCAGGAGTTAGTTGCGGCATCTCAGGAGCAGAAGGAACCGCCAACAACTTTCTGATTCGTGCAATGAGTCTACGTCAGAAGGTAATTTTTGCATCCCAAGAAAGATCAGTCACCACTTCGAAATATGACACTGATTCGGTACAGAGTACACGTTCATTCAGACGCAGTGAGGAACAGGGCTTAGTGGAATTTCTGAAGGAGAGAGATGCGTCATCATACTACTGTAAAATCCCCAACTCGGATGAGGAACTACTGGAGAAATTGGAATGCTGTAGTGGTCTATAGAGGATCAGAGAAGAGATCGCGAAGAGGAGCCCCAAAACGAAAGCTCAGTGCTATCACATAACTACTACCAACTCATCCGGAGCAAGTTCCACCCCACCCAAATCTGGGTTGAGTCAATTCAAATTCAACAGCTAGTTGTGGGACTACAGGAATTGACGGCCTGTGTTGCTTCCATTGCGTGAGTCTATGAATAAAACCATCACCGTACAGCAAACAACAGGATCCACCCACTCGTCCGAGGGGATGGGCTATGAGTTGTCGAGAGAAGGTGAAACGGCAATGACTGCACGCATTGCTACAAGTGTGGAGGTGATGGTCACATTTCGGGGTTGCCGTCAAACGGGAAACGGTTGCTCTAGGGGACAAGAAGTAACTGTCCCCCCTCCAACAGAAGTCCCAGCAAAAGCATACCCCATCCATCCAAGCAAATGAAATCAATAAAGCCATGCAGTATGTCACATCACACCGAAACAAAATAAACAAACTTGTGAAACTGGTCGGTAGAAAGTGCTTGGTCGGCTGCAAAATTGAAGGAGTGCAAACACAAGTTTTATGGGAGACACCGGTGCACAGGTATCAATGATGTCCTCAAGATGGTGGAAGGACAACATCCCAGAAGTAACTCTCATTGCGGACATTGGGGAATTGATGGAGCCAGATCTCTCGTCTGAGTGGCAGCTAATGGATCTCCAATGCCTTTTGAGGATGGCTGGCTGTCAAACTCAGATTTCCGTCACCACAAAACTGGTCATTCAGCACACGAATTGATGGTCCCATTCTTTAGTCACGGTCCACTGGGATTTCCACCTGGAGCCTATTGTCGGGTACAATGTGATTGGAAGAACTATTTCAGCTGGCACCTGATGATGAGGCACTTAAACATACAATGCTTTCTTTCATTCCCTGACACTCGCAGAGGAAGAGTGTAGGAGCTGTCATTGACCTGATCCGCCAGAATGATCCTGAAGACTTCTTTGCTTGTGTGAGAATGAGCAGGTCACCGGTTAGTCATTCCACAAGGTCAGGACAATAGAAGTGGCATGCAGAGTGCGTACCGGTCCCATCAATGAAGCAATTTACCACCTTCGAACCAACTACCCTATCAAGAGAACTGCCAGATGGTGTGTGCTTAGAGGAATGTGCAGTGAACCTTGGTCGTGGATCCTCATGTAGGATCTGTATACCAGCACACAACACTACCAACAAAGACGTCATGTTACAAGGGCATACAACTTTGGGACAGATCTAAGATTAGTCCGCTCAGTTTGTGGTAGGAAAGTTACTTCCAGCCTGATGGATGACCACGCAACAGCTTGGGCTACAGACAGGAAGTCTGATCCCACCACAGTTACATTGCTTGCCCCAACTGATAGTCTCCTATGATCTTTCTTCAACTCCACACATTCCAAACCTTACGGAATCAGAGCTGTGGGATCCTCCATTCGACTTGACCAATTTGAATGGAGCCACAACGTATATTGGTCAAACAGATGTTGCAGGAAAGAGTCATCCAAGTTTTCCCAAAGATGACAAAGACATGGGGACTATTCCAGAGTTGCAGATGAAGATTAGACTGACAGACAACATTCCAGTACAAAGAACATATCAATCAAATTCCAAGACCACTGTACCAAGAAGTGAAGGACATATTTACAAGATCTCATAGAACGGAAGTGATTGCAAATCTGACCCACCATATGCATCACCCGTAGTATGTGTCCGGAAGAAATGTGGTGGTCTACGCCTTTGAAAAGTTGATCATACAGCAGAGACCTGAATAAGAAGCGACAATTCCAGGACCGTCAGCCTATTCCCCGAATACAAGATGTCCCTTGAAATGGTTTCTTCTACTTCGACCAGGGAAAGCGCCTATCACCAAGGTTACATGGCCGAAGACAGTCGACCGGATGACTGCTTTTGTTACACCTTGGGGCCTACATGAGTGGGTCGAATTCCGTTCGGATTTCGGAAAAATGCCCCAGCCACTCATCAACGTTGTGCATGTAGACAGCACTGGAGGGGACTTTAACCATGAAATATGCGAGGTGTACCTAGTAGACGACATTATTGTCTTCAGCGAAACCTTTGAAGAGCACACATCGATAATCCTCCTCCGTATTGTTCTCCAGCGTGCCCTCTTCACAACAAACATGGCATGGGAAACTGAAGGCCGCGTAAAGTGCCATCTTTTTCAAAACGAAGTCCGTTATTCAGGGTCGTAATTTCATAAGCAGCTAACATGGTTACAAACCTGACCCCAAAGACACCGATGCCCTTCAGAGATTGGAAGAAAACACCAAAGACAGTAGGGAGAGCTGAGGAAGCTACTGGGGCTGACAGGTACTCATCGTCGCCTACTTGGAAGGATTTCCTATGCAAAGCGAGCAAAACCCTGTACGCACTTCTCACCCCTGGACTCAAGCTTCTTTCACACCAATGAATCAACCGGAAACCCATAGAGGGGATGGCACCGAAAGAAACCAAAGTCAACCAAGGAGGGCCAGACTCCATCAAGCACGCTAAATTCAGGGTGTGGCTACCAAATCATCAGGAAGTGCTGATTTTCTTGATGAACTATCGTCTTCTTCCGGTAATGGGTTACCCTGATTTCAACTCTTCCATTTATAGTACACACAGATGCATCCCCAAGATGATGGCCTTGCGTTGTGCTTGTATCAACAGTCCGATGGACGACTACAAGATAGCTTTCAGGTCCCTGGAGCCTGACAACAGCTGAAAAAACTACCACTACACTGGGGCAAACTTGAGTTTTTGGCATTAAAATGGGCCGTCACTGATCATTTCCGCGATTACCAGTATTATGCCAATCCTTCACTGTCTATACAGACAACAATCCACTCACCTATACTGAGTACTGAGTAGCTGTTGAATGCAATCGGGACACAGGTGGGTTGGAGAATTAGCAGACCACACCCCACGACTGGCACAGACCGGGTAAGGAGAATGGCGGGATGCCGATGCCCTCTCAAGGATGCCAGATAGACCCGGACAGGTTTGAAGATCTTTGTACGGAAGAAATCTCCCCCACTGTAATGGCAGCAACTGTACATGGCATTCAGATGCAGCAGACGCCAGACTTGCATTAGTAACCATTCACTGGCTGTAAACCCCAGCACATTGGACAACCAGGATGACCACAGCCAATGGACAACAAACCATTCACTAGACAGGAAATCAAAACTGCTCAACAAAAGGATTCAAGTAATTGCACGATTTCATAGTACAAAATCAAAAGGTCGACACAACATGAGCTGAACGAAGAGTGAGAGAAGTACCAGACACAACTTCTATGATGCACGAATGGAAGAAAATGGAGGTTGATGATGACGGAATTTCTGCAAGGAAAAACCCAAGACAAAAAAACAACTTGTGGTTCCTCAGAAATGGCGGTCATTGTTTTGTAGAGAACTACATGAGATAACATGGGGTCATCTAGTCTACAGATAGAGTTCCTCCATCTTGCCCGTGAACGTTGCTACTGGCCGCATTTACATGGGAAACCCCCATAGAAACCATATTGACCAAACAGTGTAGTGTATGTGTCCGACAGTGAAGAAACCACCGAAGCCAGTCCGAGCAACGATGACATGAGTATAGTCACAACAGAACCATTTGAACTGAAGAATACTTAGCATTGATTTTCTGCATTTAGAATCGCAGTACTGGTGGTTTCGAATATATTTTTAGTTGTCATAGATCACTTCACACGCGCTTTTGCCCAAGCATATCCCACTACCAACAAATCAGACGGACAGTTGGCTGACAAAATCTACAATGACTTCATCCCTCCGATTTGGGTACCCAAAACGTTCTACATCATGACCAAGGAGGGGAATGTTTGAGAATCACCTTTTCCGTAGACTTGGACAATTGTCAGGAGTTGATGGTCGTCACATACGACCCTATTATCACCCACAAGGAAATGGGCCAGGTTGAACGGTTCAATCGTACTCTACTCTATCAATGTTGCGAACATCTATCAGATAACCAGAAGCATAGAGTGGAAACATCATTTGAACAAAGTGTGTGCATGCCTACAACAACACCCGACACGAAACCACTGGGTTTTCTCCCACTATCTTCTTCGGACGATCACCACGCCTTTCCCCATTGATTTATGTTTGGTCTCATCTCCTGCCAATCAGACCCATTAATGGGTCAGAGGTGATTATGTGGACAAGTGGAAGGACCGAATGGCAGAGGCCTATGAATTGGCTCGAAAGAGTGCAGAGAAATCAGCAGCCAAAGGAGGAAGATGTACTATGATAGAAAAGCGATGAATAAGCATCACTGGCTCCAGGTGATCGAGTACTCGTGAAATTATTGTGTTCCGCCAGGTGGTCCGGGGAAACCGTGCAGTCATGCTTATTAATTATGAGGATAAGATACACGTTGTAGTATCGAAGAAAGGTGACTTGCGACGCAAATTAGTATACGAGCTGTCCCCAGAAGATGGAATAGGTAGGGTGAGAACGTCTATTGGTGAATCTTCTCCTTCCAGTATGTGATTTCTATCAGTTCATGTGCCTGCAGATGATGGGTGGCACAAGAAGAAGCACCAACAGAACTACCCTGAAAAGACAGTACCTCACAAGGTCAAAAACTAAGCAAACCATACCTACCCCAGATGTCTGTTCAGGAAGATAAGATAGTTCCGATGAGAGGAAGATTACCCCCAGGAGTACTTCAGAACATTGTCCTCCCATGAGCGCCAGACGAACCAAGATCGACCTTGAGCACTCTTCATATCCTTAGATGAAAATGAATGGTATCATGATCACTCTGTGAACGAGTCCACCAGTGAACCCAATGACGGAGGGAATGACGATGGTCACAGTCACACCAGTGATACAGATGAAGTTGTTCTCTTCACGACGGAATACATCTGATGTTCAACAAGACGTGAGCCACAGCAGTCTCTCCTTCAGATGATACCATTCCTGAATTTCCTGCAAAATCATCCCGGCCCTGCAGCCACGGAGATACCCCTACTAACTCTTTTTTTCATGTCCACAGATTGTTGAGCCAGCGGCAGCTGACATGGATGTGATGGAAGTCAGGCTGAGAGGCGTTCGATGAGACAAAGACACCAGCCCAACACCTTTCACCTATCAACACCTTTGATCACCAGATACCAGATGTATGTCTCTAAATACTAGGCAATTGAATCCACCCACTGGTACTGGTAAATCACTTTAACCCACAAACCCGTACCACTGCTCTAACCAGTTTGGTTATGGAACTGTGCAAAAACAACGCTACAGCAGATGGATAAGTTTCTCAGTTTCACTGTACCAACAACCAGCTACTCATTTCTTGTCCAGTGGACATGATGCATCGGACAACCCCTTCCAGCCACCTCTAATTTCAATTTATGCCATGGGATGGGAATTCCTGCTCCGGGACAACGATGGATGCAGGCAGGTAGACGCGGAATTATGATGTTCAGAATGTGAAGAGGAGTAATAATTGCAGTGATTGCTGGTGATTTACTGCTGTTAAATATTTTGATTTGTTATAGTGCAAGTGGAGAGACAACAGACGGCATTAGGAATGGACTGATTGCTGCAAAGGGGACAGTGAAGAGACTGTGAGTGTCCCTCCAGTCAAGTAAAGTTGAAGTGCCACAGAATGATTGTACTATGGAACTATTGTACCACTACGCAGGAATGTGTAAGGTCTTCCCATTTAATGAGGTGTGTTGCACGACACAAATGACTCGAATGATACAGGCAACGCGCGCAACCTGGTTTCATCAATTTGACCTGGACTCTCCGTGGTTGAAACCAGGGTAACTGTTCTCAAGATGATGGTTGGAGTAATGACTTCAGTAATGGGTTGACTTACAAGTTTCCAGTGTACAAACAGTTTTTTTTATTTGAAATGTCGGGGACGACATCCGTTTATCAGGGGAAGTATGTTACCCGGCCCCAAATTCAGGATTTACTAATTTACAATTATAGTTAAGTGATATTGCCATGTCTTGTATAGGCAATGTTATTTTTTGCACCTAGAATTAGCCCCAGACAAACAAAATTTTCATACTCATACTTCAGGCCATGCAGGAAGTTAGGGCGTTTTCTTGTTGACCTCTCTGGGTCATTGAACATATTCTTATTAAAGTACAGTCAGTGACCAAGGGCCAAATAGAAAGGGTGTGTTCTCTAAAAGTTTCCTAATTTCATCTTGACAGATTGGAAGTTATAACCTTTGCAAATATATTATGTATATTACATAGGCTCTCCGGGTGATCTATCTATATGTTGTTATTTTAGTAGATGAACTTGGAGATTTGGGGGTTTGAACTGTCAGTTACGTGGATGCTTGCTCGTTGGTGTTATGGTAATGTTGGCGCTGTAAGCAACATATATATTTATCAACAAATGATGGTTTACCCATGGAGGATCAGAACCTCCATGCTATAGTTAAGGAGAGTAGTCCAGAACAGACTTGTTTTGGTGCACATTACATCCAACAGCAACACACAGACACCACAAAATGAATTCATGAGTTTTACTGTAGGTTTGCATTTTGGCTCTGTATTTTAACAATGCATGGTAGGCAAAGTAAGTGTGGCGGGAAACACTTAATATGTAGGCCTTCATATAAAGGTCAAATGTCAAAGCTGGATCATGGAGGGAAAACGGTCAGCTGACCTATTCTGTCGCATTGTCAATAAAATATTGATCGTGTTTATTATCAAAGGTACGATTGGTGGTGTCTGACGTCATTGCCGCTGGGCCACCTGGCTGAAGCTCTTTGGCAACCTGCTCGCGAAGCAGGCAGACCTGCAAGTGATGTTACTGAGAATATTCTGAATGGCCGCCATTGTTTATTTCGCCACACATTTACACAAATCAAAACTAAGATAAAGGTTTAGGCAACTCAGCAGGTCAATCCGAAAAGAGTTTTCACGCCAATTATTTCTGGCATTTTATACTGCCATACATTTATCTATGATATATAGCTCCGATTCATAAGGGTTTAAGAAATTGCTAAATTTATTTGTTAATATCAAAGTGTTATTCTGGTCGATTTTCGTTTCTAGTGAGTGTTAGGCCTCGCATTCAGAGTAAAGGTGTTGTAATTTTATAAATCACTACGCATATATATATATATGTAAGTTAAGGTGTAGTTAAGAGTTTATTTTTGGTAAAGGTTCTGTATTGAATTTTAACTATTACCTGTCATTTTATTATTTTTCGTATAATAACTTTCTTTGTGCCCCAATATTGAAAAATGGCAAGTGGTGAAGTGAACCAGCAGATTACTATGTTTGAAGAAAGATAGAAAGACATACCACTGCCTCAGACAGAGGATAACCCCAAAATTGAAAGGGTTGAGAATTTTAGGAAGCCATTGTAAAGCAGAACAAATACTAGAAATTACCAAGTCCATAGAAAATGCATCCCAAGACGTTCGCAGGAGCACTAGAATTCACAAATTTGACGGATAGAATGGGTGAGTCTCATTTGAGTCAGAGAGACAAAAGAAGGAGAGGTAATTTAAAGAAAATTTTCGCTCAGAAGTACGAGCGTGGAAAGATAGTAAATCTTCTTCAGAAGTTGAAGTGCTACTGCACTGACTACAATGTTATCTACGATCCCATTGGCTCTGGACCGACATTCAAGAAAAATTTTAATTGGAAGCCTATGAGAACATTAGACAGGCCGTCCTCCGACTTCAGGAAAATACGACGTCAGATCGATACTTACTCGTCCATCAACTCAATTTTGCAGATTGTTGCCTCTAAACAGCGTGATTCTGACACAGCAAACTGTAACACCAAACTAAAGGAAAAGTTTGCAGCAAGATGACAATGAATCCATATTTAGCACTGTGGCATCAAGGCGCAGTCCCTCATGTATTTCCGAAAAGCCTTTCCCCAAGACGTGCCGCTGCTGCGGATCTAGTCAGCAAGAAGTGCAGTTTGAAGATGCTAAAGGCTAAGGAAGTTAAACAGCCAAGTTGATTAATTGCAGCGTCAGCAAGATCAGAAAAGAGAGAAGCTTGAACATCCTCGAAAATGAGAATAGGTTGGAGACAGCGTGCCATCTTCAACATTTATGATCAAGAATGCAAGAAAGATCTTGAAGATGGTCCATACCTTGTGGGAGAATTTCCCTATCCCAGTTAGAGGACTCTAAAGTCGCTGTACAGCAGTCGTCGCCCGAGCCAATTGATGTTTTCCCTCTCTGGCAAGAGCTCTTCAACAAAGTATAGGCCCTTTAGCAACTGCCAGCCCTGAACCATCAGTTTTACCGGAATCCCATCACCTACATTGAGTGCGGAAAACAAGCTTCCAAGGCCCCTTATTGAAACCAGAAAAGCCATTTCAGCAGCTGAAAGGATGTACTATCTTAAGAGGTATCTGGGAGGCGCAGCACAGCGGTGGAAGGGTTCTTTTTCTACAATAATTTCCCGAAGAATCTTACAGGAGCTTGGGTTCTCCTTGAAGAGCGGTACGGTCATTCATTCAAGGTAGATGGCCTCAGGGATAAACCGTCCAAGTGGCAGAAGATTGGCCTGAATGATTACGGCTCTTCAGCAGTTCGGGCTTGACTCCTCAGGGCCTGCCTCTAGATGCTCTCTCCCCACGTTCCTGGCCTGAAGATACTTGATGACCGCCAGGAGAATCAACGTCATCTGTCCAAATTGTTGTGACTGGGCTTCTCGTTGGAATAGAGAAGTCAGCGTTATTAGATGAAAAGGCATCTACCCGGGTTTAAGGCGTTTGTGAGTATGTGACTGAGGAGGCTCGTATAGCGTGCAATCCGATTTCATCTTTTGCATGCACTCAAGGTGAAGGATCCATCTGGCAATTGAAGAAAGGAGAGATTCTGAAAAATATGAGAATTCACAGAAACAAGGGCACTACTCTCGTCACTGAGTTGAAGGAGGTTGACAAGAACAAACACTCGTACAAGAAAAAGCAAGCATCTGATTCAACTGTATACAAGCCCAAACCCCGCCTTTTTCTGTCGAAAGATGGACCATCAAATATGGGCATGCCCTGCATTTGGGAGTAAGACACTTAATTGCTGGAGAGAGCGATTTCATCCGTGAGAATAGCTTTGTTACGGGTGCTCAAAGAAGGGTCATCAGTCGAAGCGATTGCCGGAGAAGGTCAACCTGCGACAAGCGTAAAGACGGCAATCTTCTACAATCATCCATGAAGAATTCCCAGTAAGTAATTCCTCCACCGTGACCAAATAATCTCCTTCAAAGAAAGAAAGGATTGAAGAATGAAGCGGCAGTTTCATGGTATCTAACTTGGAAGATGGGAACACACCTCAATGATAGTCCCGGTATGGTGTCGTTAACCGAGTCTCCTTCAAACGAAATTTCAACATATGCGATGTTAGGAGCACCCCAAAAAGTGACCTCCACATTCATCTTTGATGATGGCTAGCGCCATATCTGTCCACTCTGAGCCGGTACGTCTAAGGCTTTCTAATAATGACCTCATCGTCGTCCACCTGAGTGCCAAGCTGTTCTCCAATCTATTAGTTAATAGAGGTATGTTCTCGCAACCGCATGCAGATTCCGAGGTCATACACTAGAGAATTCCATTCCCAGGTGACAAGTCGCGCATTCCCAACAAAGAAAACAGCAGAGAAGTGGCCTCATCTTTCGAGAAATTGCACCAAATGCCACCCTTCAAAGCTGCGATGGGTTTACTGATAGCTACAACTGCCCTAAAGCCGCTGGCCCCACCGTAGACAATCACCGGAAAGGGAATGACGAGCCATACGTCATTAGAACTGATTTGGGCTGGACGGTCATTGGACACGAGGAGGTAAAGCTCAGCCACGCCACTAGTGTCTGCCACCGAGTCTCTGTTAGAGAAGCTCCATATGTGTCTCCAATGAGTGTTTTGAGTGTTCTTGAGGCCGATTTTCAGACAAAAGTCACGGAGAGAAAGTCGTCCCAGGAAGACCTCAAGCTTTGAACTGCATGGAGACTGGTATTCACTAAACTGGAGAATGGCCACTACAGCATGCCTCTGTTCAAAGACGGCAGACCGAACTCCCCTTTCAACAAGAGAACAGCTTGGTTCGCCCTCAACCATCTCAAGAAGAAATGGTCCAAAAAACCCCAAGTAATTTCTATCTATAAGAAGTCACAGTGATGTTATAGAGAAGGGTGAAGTTGAGAAGGTTGAGAGGGAAGGGAAAAGGAAAGGTTTGGCACATCCCAGCATCATGGCGTGTGTATCATCCCCAGAACCCGACAAGATAAGGTCAAGTGTTCGACTGTTCAGCACGTCATGCTGGGATTTCACTGAATAGCTATCTTCCTCGCCGGACCTGATTTGATAAATGGATTGATCGGGGTCCCGTAGATTCAGAAAAACATCAAGTACGTCATGTGTGACGTGGAGCGAATGTTCCACCAGTTTCTTGTGAACGAAATTGATAGAGACTATCTACGGTTCCTATGGTGAGAGAATGTAAATATAAGTACCGAGCCAAAAGAATACCGCATGAAGGTTCATCTCATCGGTGCCACCTCATCTCATCGGCTGAGTTCCTTGGCAGCAAGTTTCATAAAAGGAAACTTCTACGTCGACGATGGTCTGATGGGCACCGATCCCGTACGAGGCGAACAACTGTGAAAGGGTTAAAGTCTGCCGCATGTGCCAAGGGAGAGGCCTTAGCCTTCATAAGTCTGTATCAGAACTGCAGAGTAGTTGTAGAAGCGGTCCCTCGTCAACAAGCGCGCTGCAGGAGTGCAGAATGTTGACCCAGTCAATGATCATCTCCTGTAGAGAAGGCTTTGGGAATCCAGTGGTGTTGAGAAGGATACCTTCAACTCCGAATTCATGTCAAGGATCAAACCTCAATACGTAGGGGAATCCTATCGATCGTAGCCCCATTTACGATCCTTTGGGGTTTCCTTGTTCATCTGTACTTATCGGCAAAGGAATTTCAGGAGATGTGCCGTAACGGAGTCTCCTGGGATGACCCTTCCAGATAGCTTAGAACCCGGTGGGAGAATTGAAAGGCTGACTTTGGTAGTCTCATGAGATCCGAATACCTGGGTGCTACAAGCCACATGGACTTCAAAACAAGTTCTGAGAAGAGCTCCATCATTTTTCGGATGCCAGCACTAAAGGTTATGGTCATGCTCATACCTATGTTTCATAGGTGAAAAGGCAGTACGTCTGTTTGGTAGTGCCAAAGGCGAGAGTTGCGTCGATGTGCTGCTGCTACCATTCCTGCCCTTGAACTGGATGGCTGCGCTGCGTCTACTAATAGTGCTAAGCTACATGAGAAGAACTGAGGTTAATAATCAACGAAGAACATTTCTGGACAGACTCCCAGGTTGTTCTTGGACATATAGGTAACGAGTCAAGGCGGTTTCACATTTTTGTTGCTAATAGGATCCAGAAGACAGGGACAGATTTCGGAACCCAGCGCCAGTGGCATTATGTGCCTACAGACGAATCCTGCCGATCATGCGTCGCGAGGACTGTTTGGTTGCAGAAACATTGCCTCAAACTGGTTCAATGGCCCCAATTTTGTGGGACGTAGTCAGAGTGGAAGGCAACAAAGAAACTCACCATGAACTCAATTTTGAAGATCCAGAGGTGAAGAACGTCACCACTTTGCGTCTTCTACTACACTGGAGCCATTTGCCTTGGATATCGCTTGTCCGATTCTCAAATTAGTCAGTGCGGTGGGAGCCTTACACGCATTCGGCGATTAACACAAAAGAAGAAAGATGACCACACTCTCTCCAGCACACTGCTAGAGAGACAAGAAATAGAGGATTTCATCATCAAATGGCTAAGCACAAGCTCCTAGAGGAAATTAGGATGTTAAGAGACTCAAGCAGAGTGAAAGGGAAGCAGTATCTCTGACCTGGATCCATTCATTGATGATAGAGGTATTCTCAGAGTTGGAGGATGCCTGAGAAAGGCGAACGTGCCAGACCATGTGAAACATCCAGCCATCCTACCTAGAGATAGCAATCTAATAAGATTGCTCATTTCCCACCTTTCATGACAAAGGGTTTAAACAGCAAGGAAAGGGACCGACACTTAAGGAAATAAGAGCTGAGGTTACTGGTTAATAGGAGGATCCACATGGTTGCTGCTCACATTCGCTGCGTCATCTGCCGACGTCATGACGTCCAGTTGAGGAGCAGAAATGTCAGATCTCCCAGAAGTCAGAGTGGCGCCCTCACCGCCATTCACCTTTAGTAGAATGGACTGTTTTGGCCCTTTGCAGTCAGGGGAAGGAAGAAAAGAGCACACAAGAGGTATGACCGCTGCTTGCATGTTCCTGAGCTGTCCATGTTGAAGTTCTTGATGACATGTCAACAGATTGCTTCATCAATGCTCTCTGCTGTTTGGCTGCCATTAGAGGCCCTTTTCAACAACAGTTGTATTCTGACCAAGGATCTAATTTTAGGTGGTGCGAAATGAATTCCAAGAAGCTCTGAAGCTCTTAGATACAGAGAGAGTTACGGCATACCTAGCCAAACGACAGTGTGAGTTCACAGGAATGCCCCACATTCCAGTCATGTGGAGGCGTATGGGAGTTTACGTTAGAACCGTCCGGAGTGTTTGCCGTCAATCCTGCAAACAGTCTGGAAGTCGACTAGACACTGCATCATTGCGCACATTTCTTATGGAAAGCCATGGTAATTGTCAATGGTCGCCCACTCTACAACAGAGAAAGGCATCAGTAAACCCACCGTGAGTCCCGAACCGCTCACACCTAATCATCTTCTCACGATGAAGTCAACGATGGCACCACCTCCCAGTAAATTCGAGGCTGAGGACCTGTACCCAAGGAAGTTGAGGAGAGCAAGGTATCTGACGGAGCAATTCTGGGGGAAGATGGAGAAAGGAATACCTGAGCCTCCCAAACCCCTCAAAAGGGAAAAAAAAGAAGAAAAGTCAAGGTGGGGGAAAGGATATTGGTGAAGGAAAAACGTTCCCCGCGGAAGCCATTGGAATTTCACTGAGGTTACGAAAGGGTGATGAGACCTTTGACGAGTCAGTTCAGGCCAAAGGAGATTAGACAATAATGGGAAAACGAGAACAAATTGTTATATGGAAGACCAATCCAGAAGTTGATTTCCCCGTGAAACCCAAATGAACCTGATTTCACCCTGTTGGAACCCTACGCTTTTCCTTCATGGGCTGTTCAACCCCCTCCCTTTTGGGCCCTTTTGTCCTTTTTTTTTATACTAAACCATTTTATGTTTTTTCGAGACTTTATATTTAAGGTTTCATGGTTTATATCAAATTAGTTTAAATTACCACAAGTTCATTTTGGGTTTTTGGGGGGGAGTGTAAAGGGGGCCCCGTGCGCCCCCTCAAATTGCTTTTTCTCTTTGGCCATGGTTGTTTCACCCCCCTTGGGGGCCCTTAGGTTTTATTTTTTCTAAGCACGGGTGCCCTTATTCCCGAGCGTCCGGTTTCGGAAGGACCTTTATATTCTTGTATTTCATGTGTTTTGATGGGTGTTTATTTTTTTTGGGCCCTAACAAGTTAGTATGGCCCCCCAATATATTTTATATTTTAAAAGATTATTTAAAGTATATTATCCCTTTGGACGTATTTTAATTGTCTCCCTAGTGATTTCTTAAGGGTTTTTTAGGGTTACCCATAATGCCTTTTCGCCTTCCCTTTTTTGCCCCCTTTTTCTGGCCTCATCAACGATAACCCGTCGTCTAATTTTCCAAAACCCCAAGTATCAAAATAAAACTAACGTTAATGTCCCCTACCAGGCCCCAAAAAAATTTGTAGAGTTGATATTTTAAAAACAGTGTTGTTTTTTATGGTTTTAGAGGGTTTTTAAATCAAGTTCTCTGTTAAACAATGGTCAATTTCAAGAATTAACTTATTAATTGGTACTGGGAAAAATTTTCCCACACATCAACGTTGGTTTGTTCATTTCGTACTTTAGTCAAAACCAGTTCAGAATGTTCATGTATTTACGTCTTTATTCACTGAATTCGCCCGATCCCACGCCAAAAATGACAACTTTTTTAAGAAAGATCAAGCTCATCCCATGCCGAGAGAATGGTCCGCATAAACTTTTTCAATGATGAGTAGTGTACCTTCCCGGGTGGTAAGACAGCTCGGTTGTTGGGTTTTTATTTTGGTGTTTTTTCCACAATGACCAGAAAATCAAAATTTGGGCCCAAAAAAAACGGAACGGGTTTTATTGGGCCAACGTGGGTCAACGTTAATTTTTGCTCATCCATTACAGTAACGAAAGGGTTTTAAAGGGGAACGAAACATTTGGGCCCCAAAGGCCAATGTTGCCGTATCATTTCCATTGCCAATAAGCCAACGTTGAGCAACTATCCCAACATTGGCCCAACGAGCCAAGGAAAGGTTTCATTGGGCCAACGT